>JAWNNU010000043.1:0-491305 GCA_035044585.1 Scaptomyza polygonia
TGTACTAAAACGATCTATCCTTTCTGCCTTAGCTAATCGTAACCACTAATCACTAATCTACCACTGGTCTGATTGGGTTTTTCTGGGTTTTTCCCAATCCACGCAACAAATGTTGGACCAGTTATATTTATTTGGAACTTCCCAGAGCTTTAACGTTAACTTTTTAAATTTTTTATCTTAATTTTGAACTTTATTTCAGATATTATAATTATTTATTTTATAATATATTATTTTAATATTATAATTATAGTTAATTTTGATTTGTCAGCTGCTCATAGCCGACATTAAATAAATAAATAAATAAATAAAGGAGCTTCATATATTTTCGTTTTAAAGAGCTTAAAGACCAATTTGCTTGCCTATGCTTGGCAAGTTATACAGTTTACAAAACTAGTGGAAATAATATTAAATTTATTCTTTGATTTTAGTTGGTTCTTTCCCTATGGCTGTTTTTAACGCATTTTGCGATTATATCATTAGTAAATGGAATTGGCTTAACATACTCCTGTTTGCATTCTAATTTTTATTTTATTTAATTATTTCTGCTACATCTCTTTTTTTCCATTCCATGTTTTCCAATTCGCTTCACTCCTATGTATTTATTTTTATGCTCGACAGGGGGCTGGCAAATCGATGAATTCGATAGCTCAAAATCGATAAACTCAGCTGTTTCGCACGCTAGAACTACCAAATTTTGGCGAAAAGATAGCTACTAAACATCATCAAAAATATGGGTCAAAAACTTTTAAGCTACGCCCACCTACTCCGCCCCCAGCTCCCCTGCAGTTTAAAGCCAAAAATGCCTAAATATTCTATTCCGCCCCAAACCACCCCACGGTTCAAAACCAAAAATGCCTATATCTTCTGCAGTTTTTGAGCTATAACCACCAAAGGTAATGCCAAGATAGGAGATGACGGCCCCCAAACAAACGCAAAAAAGTTTTGTATGACATGTGTGTCAATACTGCCCTAGCCGCCCCCAACCACCCAAACGTTTCACTAAAAACGGTAATGCGTGTATCTTCAAAAGTTATTGAGCTAGAGTCGCCAAATATAGTAGTAGACACCAAAAAAAAAGTGGAAGGCCTGTGTTAGATCACACGGGCGCATAGAATAACCGTAGAATACGTCTGTCCCTGTTCAACAAAAATTGTGAAGTGGTAGCCTAATAACAACATCCACATAGATGTTTTATTATACTCGATACCGAAGGTAAAGAGTAAATTGGGTTTGTGCAATGTCCGTTATGGTGTCTGTCCGTCCGTCCGTCCGTATTTTAGCAATTTATTTTTCCACACTTTTCAAGTTAGAGACTTGAAACCTTGCAAATGTCTTTACCTATGGCATAGTAAATTAAAGTGTCAAGATTGGAGTTCTACGATAACTAGGGGGCTGGCAAATTGATAAATTCGTTAACACAAAATCGATAAACCCAGCTATTTCGCACTTCCTTACAGCTAGAACTACCAAATTTGGCGAAAAGATAGCTACTAACAACTCCCTAAAAAATGCATCAAAACTTTTGGAGCCACGCCTACCCATTCTGCCACCAGCCCCCCCACATTTGAAAACCAAAAATCCAAATATCTTCTACAGATTTTAAGCTAGAGCCACCAAATTTGGTGCCAGGATAGGTGTTGACGACCCCCAACCAAATTCATAAAAACTTTTGATGCCACGCCCATCCATACTACCCTAGCCGCCCCCAAACCACCCTAACGTTTCGCTAAAAACGGTAATGCGTGTATCTTCCAAAGTGTTTGCGCTAGAGTCGCCAAATTTAGTTGAAAGATAGCGGTTAGCGACCCAAAAAAAAAAATCGTCTAAGTTTTGGAGCCATGGACTCCCTTTCTCCTACCCCCCGCAGTTGAAAAACAGAAATGCCTATATCTTCTACAGCTTTTGAGCTAGACCCGCCTAATTTGTTGTCAAGATTGGCGATAAGGAAACTCGAAAAATTTTGATGCCATGCCCTCCCCATACCGGCCCCAGCCCCCATTGCAACATATTTTACTAACTTTGAGCTAGAGTTACCAAATTTGGTAGGAGGATAGCAATCGACATCATACATAGATCTGCAGCAAAAATTTTGATGCCACGCCCTCCCCCGTACCGCTCCCAGCCCCCGATCTCCATATTCTGATAACTTTGAGCCACAGTCACCAAATTTGAAAGGATGATTGCTGATGACATCATGCACAGATCTGCAGCAAAAGTTTTGATGCCATAACATCCCCAACATACTGCACCAAACCCCACTTCCATCATATATTATTAACTTTTATAATTATGTAGATCTATGTGGGATGTCATCTGCTATCCTCCTACCAAGTTTGGTGACTCTAGCTTAAAGTTTGTAAAAGGTGAGGTGTGGGAGCGTGGCATCCAAATTTTTGCTGAAGATCTGTATATCATGTCAATTGCTATCCTCATACCAAATTTGGTGGCTCTAGCTCAAAGTTAGTAAAATATGGTGGAAGGGTGAATGAGGGCGGTATGCGGGGGCGTGGTTTCAAAAATTTTGCTGCAGATCTGTGTATAACGTCAGTTGCTATCTTCCTACCAAATTTGGTGACTCTAGCTCAAAGTTAGAAAAATATGGGGAAGGGGGGCTGAGTGAGGTATGGGGGGGCGTGGCATCAATATTTTTAATGCAGATCTTTGTATGATGTCAATTGCTATCCTCATACCAAATTTGGTGGCTCTAGCTCAAAAATAGTAATATATGGCGGAAGGGGGGCTGGGGGTGGTATGGGTCGGGGGCGGCATCCAAATTTTTTGGGTTTCTTCATCACCAATCCTGGCACCAAATTTAGTGGCTCTAGCTCAAAAGCTGTGGAAGATATAGGCGTTTTTGATTTCAAATGCAAGGGGCTGGAGAACGGGTCGGCATGGCTCCAAAACTTGGATGCAGTTTTTTGGAGGTCATTAACAGTTATCTTCCTACCCAAATTTGGTAACTCTAGCCTAAGCACTATGAAAGATACACGTATTCCCGTTTCTAGTGGAGCGTTTGGGCGGTTTGCGGCGGCTAGGGCAGTATGGATTGGCGTGGCATCCAAAGTTTTTATGCATTTTTTTGGGGGTTGTAATTACATATCTTGGCACTTAATTTAGTGGCTCTAGCTCAAAAACTGTAGAAGATATAAGCATTGTTGTTTTGAATTTGCGGGGGGCTGAGCGAGAGAGCTTGAGTGCGTTGGCAGATACAACTACAAGTACTTCGGATAAGAGCGGACGTTAGCGTGAGAGGACTGATGCTGGAGTGCAAGAGCACGAAAATAAGACAAGCTGTTTGTTGTTATTGGATGAAAGAAAACACAGAACAAGCACAGAATAAGCAAATGCAAATACACGTATGTATGTACATATGTTTTTTTAAAGCAAATGCAGCGTTGGTTCTGCTGCGACTTCAAATGTAATTTAAGTCCGCAACTATTATTAAGCACACGTAAATATATACAACGTATATTTGCGATCACTGCTAGAATCGTTTACCAAATAAAACCAAGTAACACTAAGTGCACAAACACAAGAAAACAATAACTTATTGAGAGCGCTCAAAAACACAACTGACACCAACGAAAGGCGAAAGTATATTTTAGTGTGAAAGGTGCAAGACTCATGTGTTTCATGTAGCGAAATACATGTGAATTCGATTAATCAACTCTATATATTACTGTTTATAGTTTAAATAAAAAGCGTTTATATAAAGTCTATTCTTGTAATGAGAATTAGAAACTTTGGATGCCCATTAAGCGAAATTTTATCCTGTGGGTCGATGTTACACGTCTAATAGCAAATCAGTTTTAAAACGAGACAACGACCGGTAAACAAAAATATTAGAGTGTTGTTGATATTATACTTAAAAAGTACATCGAAGAAAAGCTAAAATGTCACCGTGCTAGTCTATCAGAAAAAAAAAAAAATTTAAATAAGGAAAGTCAAATGACTTTAGAAATTAAAAATAGAACGATATAAACAAACAAGGCAACCATCATTGGAAGGCAGAATATTGTATACACTCATAAAGCCTTCATGATATTTCTAAGAATCATTCCCTAGAGCCAATCTTGCATCGGAATGTTAGATAAAATATATAGTTCACTGATCGGATCTAAGTGGCTTTGAAAAATGAATAAGCTGCAAGCAAAAAAGCAAAAACCAACAAAAAAACTAGATTTTGAACAAAGTTTAATCTCGATAGCTAAAAATTGACGAACAGACCTAGGCAGCCTACGACAGGCAGCTGATCAAAATATTGAGCAATAATAAACATAATATCTGTGGTCAAGGATTCTATTTATGCGGTATAAATTGGTTCTAAAATTGGCTTGCACTTAAATTAAAAGCCAATGTATAAAGATAAAAAGCGAAAAAATAAAATTAAATTAAAAAAAATAATTAAAACAAAATCAATAAACATCACTAAAATGGCCCTTACACTATTTTGAAGTCTTAAAAAGGCAAATGAGGTAAAAAAAAAAAAAAATGATGTCCTAAAAAATTGTTAAGCCTGAATTTAATGAAGTTAAAATCTAGGAAGTAAGCTTTATAATTTCCTTCATATAAGGAACAACGTTATTTCGCTCTTTCAATGTCCGAGCTATAAGCCACAAGAATCATAAAAAATTAAAGCCTACCAAATATATATGCTTTAACAAGCACTTTAAGAATGTTCTGTGTTATCTTAACGAATATAGAACTATCTTTGCGTACTCTCACGAATTATGTAGCTTAAAAATAAAACGGACGTTTCTTTGAATTTAATTATACTCTGATACCGAAGGTAAAAGGAGTATATTGGGTTTGTGCATACCCTACAAGCTAGAGACATGAAACTTTGCAAATGTCTTTATCTATGGCATAGTAAATTAGAGTGTCAAGATAGGGGTTCTACGATAACTGGGGGGCTGGCAAATCGATAAGTTCGATAACTCTAAATCGATTAATTCACCTATTTCGCACGCCCTTAAAGCTAGAACTACCAAAATTGGGGAGAAGATAGTTACTAGCCCGCAAAATTTTGGAGCGACGCCCCCATTCCGCCCTAAGCCCTCCGCAGAGTAAAGACATAAATGCCTATATCTTCCACAGTTTTAGAGCTAGAGCCACCAAATTTATTGCTAACATAGGTTACAACGACCGCCAACCAAATTCATAAAAACTTTGGATACCAAGCCTATCAATATTGCCCTATCCGCCCCAAACCACCCCAACGTCCGAAAAAACGGTATTCCGTATATCTTCGAAAGTGTTTAAGCTAGAATCACCAAACTTGGTAGGAAGGTAACTGTTTTTGACCCCCAAAAAACTGCGTCGAAGCTTTGGAGCCCTTTCCACCCATTCCGCCTCCAGCCCCCCCACGGTTTAAAACCAAAAATGCTTACATCTTCTTCAGTTTTTGAGCTGGAAACACCAAATTTAATGCCAAGATAGGAGATGACAACCCCCAAACAAAAGCAAACAAATTTTAAATGCCACGCGTATCAATACTGTCCTAGCCGACCCCAACCACCCAAACGCTTCACTAAAAACCAGGGACCGCAAATAATAATTATGAGTTGAAAAAAATTGAAGGCCATAATACGCTCCACGACGAGTGAGAAATAGACAAATATGTTATTTTTGAATGTCATATTCGGAAAAACGATAAACTTTTATTTCCAATTTTTTAATTTTAAATAAATAACCAATAATCCTCATACTGCATTATGGGGTTTGGTAATAATTTTCTATCATGTGTTGTTAAGGTACTTTGATGATTGTACAGATTCTACACTTAATAAATCATCAACAAAACAATTAAAAAAAGCATGTGGCACTCAGGGACTGCCGCAGTAAAGCTATTGCATGGAATTTTGTATCAATTTATGCAATGAGTTTTTTGTGCTTGTTTTTTTCTTTGATATTTTCTTTGATATTAATTCAAGTTACACTTTTTGAGCTTGGTGCAAGAAATAAAAAACAATACAATACAATACAATGAAGGCTATTCAGGAATTTGTATCGTTGAAATTATAGGTTTATGGTAACTAAAATAGGTAACATAAGTTTGAAACTTGATATCCTCTAAATATCTCGAAAATACTGGGTCAATGGTGGTCCCATTTTTTGTTGTTGATTCTTTTGGATCATTATTCATTTGCAAATTAAATTTCACCGAAAGAAAAGATGTCAATCCTGTGAATAAAATGATGAAATCGTAAAGTTAAATTTGAATATTAAATCAAATTACTTATCCACATGCGATTTTTCTGCAATACTTGGACGAAATTTCCTTTGACGTTCAGCTTTTGATACTGCTTTTCTTTTTTAATTTTTTTTTTTAAACTGTCTGACGCTGAGAATATGCCCTTTGAAGTTCACAATTTTTGCTTTCCATTCCGGGACGTTCGACCAATCATTAGGTTTTCAACATTCTCCACCAGTAACCTATTTCTTTCGTCTGACCACTGCGAATTTATTAACGAAAAAAACCTTTCGCAATTTGCATTGTGCGGAGGAATTGCATAAAAGAATTCTGCTATTTTCAATATTTCCGACTTGGAAGTTCCGAGTAACAGCTCGAGTTTACGTTTGCTGCAAAAAACTGTACCAGCTTATCTGCGGAGCCTTTCTCAAAAAACGTCTTCACTTGTCGTGACAAAAACTTCTTCAAGTTGGTAATTTGGTCGAACAAGAGTGAATCGTCACTTCGCTACACTTTCATCATACGAAAAGTTCGCGTCGTCTAGTTGCAGCCATTTAAAAATCCTTTACTCATCGAAACAATAGAAAACCGGGACAATTTCGTGTCGGGTTGGGACACCGGGACATTAGCTGTAAAAGCGGGACATGTCCCGGAATTCCAGGACGGATGGCAACCCTATTTAAGCTCTTTAAGATATTTTACTCTACAAAAAGAAAAAAGCTAGGATTAAATAATGGGTATATATAATTAGGTATAAATAATGAAATGTACACGCCAAACAAATTATTCGTTCAAAAAATTTGAACAACAAGAACGATATTAAGAGTTTGATCATCGAATTTCGCGCGATATACATTTACATATATATATTTAAAATATCATATACATATACTTTCTCTGCGCGGCATTAATGTGTATTACCTACACAAAAACATAGGTACTAGATGCTACACGTGCTTGGTTTAATGGTTTCTATTATATATATATATATATATATATATATATATATATAAATATATATGTATATGTATATAAATATATAAATATATTCTTTCTTCATTACATATGTATATAATTTAAGCCATTAAACCACATATATAAATATATATATATACATATAGATACATACATATTGAGAATTTAAATTGAGAATCTAATCTATATGTGTGTGAGTGTGTGTTTGTGTGTATAAAAGAGGGCAACTTTTAAGATCGCGCATTTTAATATCTAATTTGTGATAATAATTACAATAAAATGTATGTATATTGAGTACTCACTCATTTTCTTTCACTATGTGTTCACCACTTTCTTCATTAACAAATGCACTTTGTTTATTCATATTTAAATCATTTTTTTACAAATTTTAACCGTGCAGCTATTCACCGTTATATACATGTGTATACTTTTTCACAACTAGCTGTTGAGCTCCGATTTCGGAGCAGCGAGCTTCTTTCAGTCGTACCATATATATACAAGTTAGGCGAACGCTCAGCCGAGCTATTCACTGTTGTGCATAGTTACACCTATGTATACATATATACATGTATACTTACATACATACATACATATATTTACCATCATGTATACTTATGAGGCGCACATGCGGTAATTGTGGCATTAAAAAGATATGATAGATACCTATGTACCTAAATACTTTCTCATAAACAGCTGTTTACGAATTCCTCAGATTTCGGAGCTGCGAGCTTCGTACAGTCAGTGTTACGCATTTTTGTTACGGAAAGTTTTGCGTTTCAGAATTTCTTGATTCGGTCCACACCCAAAGCCTGCGATTAAAGTTGTGCAATAGCTTTAAAAAAAAAAATAGAAACGTTGCAGTCGGACGCACCCGCCTGCTGTATACTCGATACCAGTAGTAAAACAGATTAAAAGAGAGCTGATTTCAATGTGGTGTGGATACGGCAGGCGTGTACTTTGCCTCAAAGACTGTCTGGTGCAGATGGGGATGCCAAAAAGCTATCTTCCTTCCAAATTTAGTGACTCTAGCTCAAAGTTTGTTAAAGGTAGGGGCTGGGGGCGGTATGGGGGCGCGGCTACAATATGTTTGCTGAAGATCTGTGTATGATGTCAGTTGCTATTATTCTACCAACTTTGCTGACTCTAGCTTAAAAATAGTAAAAGATGTTGGAAGGGGGGCTGGGGGCTGGAATGGGTGGGGGCGCCATCCAATTTTTTTGGGTTTCTTCATCAACAATCTTTGCACCAAATTTGACGGTTTAGCACAAAAGCTATGGAAAATATAGGCGTTTTTGATTTCAAAATGCAGGGGCTGGAGAACGGGGGGGCGTGACTCCACAACTTGGATGCAGTTTTTGGGGATCGTTAACAGCTATCTTCCTACCAAATTTGGTGACTTTAGCTTAAACACTATGAAAGATGCACGCATTTCCGTTTTCAGCGAAGTGTTGCTTCATAATTCGTGAGAGAGAGCAGATTTTTCATGGACTAGACTTGAGTCCAATAACATCTCGTAATGTTATGCTGCATGTGTCGGAAAAATATGAGTTTGAAAAGAGCATACTGAAAAATCGGATTAAAGATAAAATGCTTTCACTCAAAATTGATATAGCTTCCCAACACTCTAAAGGCTTGCTGGGTGTAAACTTCAGTACTACCGCAATCATGCCATTGAAGTGAAGACATTGGGTGTAATTGAGCTGCATCGGAGACACACAGGGCTCAATTTAAGCATGGAAATTGAAAACATTTTAACGGACTTTTCAATTTCTAAGCAGCAAATTTATACCATCACTTCAGACAATGGCAAAAATGTGTGAAAGCGATTGAGTGCTTGAAGGAAGACCCCGAAAGTTTGCTCAATTCTGACCTTGAAAACGAGGAGCTGATGAATGAAATAAATGTTTGTTCAATCTCGTAAATCCGCTGCGCTGCTCACTCCATGCAACTTGCAGTAAAAGACTTCTTAAATGATGATGCACGGAATGAAGTTGTTGGAATTGCAAGAAAAGTTGTAAAAACATTGCGAACTCCGACGTTCAGGTAAGGGCACAAATCTAATTACACAGGTATCAGTGGAAAGGGCATTTTCAGCACTTAAGTTAGTTGTGACTGATCTAAGATGCAACCTTTCCGCTGAGTCAATCAAGAAGATAATGTTTCTTAAATTAAATAAATAGAAATCGTTATCTCATATCGTATATTATAACCGAATTGTTTTCATTTTGCAAGTTCCAACCTGGACTATTGTGTAAACATGCATATATGTATGTATGGCTGGACATGCGTTTGTACATACAAAATTATATATCAAATAAAAGGTATTGATGCGTATATTATATATATATATCGTCATGTTATCTAGCTCCCTCCGTTTAACAGTTATTTGAATTCAATTTTTATTTTCAATTTTTATTATAAAAATTGAAATTTAATTCTTATTTTCAATTTTTAAAATAAAAGTTACTGATAAAAGTTATGATTTAATTTTATTATAAAAATCAAAATATAATAATTATTTTGTATCTTTATCAAAAAAATTTAATTTAATAATTAAAAATAATTTAAAATTAAAAAATTGGAAATAAAAGTTTATCGTTTTTCCGAATATGACATTCAAAAATAACATATTTGTCTATTTCTCACTCGTCGTGGAGCGTATTATGGCCTTCAATTTTTTTCAACTCATAACTATTATTTGCGATCCCTGGTTAATAGCTATCTTCCTACCAACCACCTATTTTGGCACAAAATTTGGTGGCTCTAACTCAAAAACTGTAAAAGAAATAAGCATTTCTGTTCTTTAGCTGCGGGGGGCTTGGGGCGGAATGGGTAGGTGGGGCTCCAAAACTTTGATGAAGTTTTTGGGGGGTCGTTACCAGTTTTCTACCTACCAAATTTGGTGACTTTAGCTCAAACACTATGGAAGATACAAGCACTACCGTTTTTAGCGAAGCGTTGGGGTGGTTGAGGGCGGATAGGGCAGTATAGATATGCGTGGCATCCAAAGTTTTTATGAATTTGGTTGGGGATCGTCAACACCTATCTTGGCACCGAATTTGATGGCTCTAGCTCAAAAACTGTAGGAGATATGGTAATTTTTAGTGTTAAATTGCGGGGGGGGGGCTGGGGGCGGAATGGGTAGGCGTGGCTCCAAAATTTTTGATGCAGTTTTTTGGGGATTGATCGTTAATATTTTCTCCCCAAATTTGGTAGTTCTAGCTGTAAGGGCTTGCGAAATAGCTGGATCTATCGATTTTGCGTTATCGAGTTTATCGATTTGCCAGCCCCCTAGTTATCGTGGAACTCCAATCTTAACACTTTAATTTACTATGCTATAGATAAAGGCATTTGCATTTCTAGCTTGGTGTGGAAAACAGTTGCGTTCATACAGACGGACAGACGGACAGACGGTCAGACGGACAGACGGACACACGGACAGACACCATGACGGACATTGCACAAACCCAATATACTCTTTACCTTCGGTATCGAGTATAAACATGAAAACGAGATCCTATAAAAAATTTTAAAAATCTGGAAAAACAATAGACTTATCCTTGTTTATAAAAGCAAAGTACAATTTTATTTCTGTAAACACTTCCTGTTACAGTAACTATCAGAATCGTTGAAGATTAAACTTTTCCCGTGATCCAAAAAAGTTTAATAAATTTTTCAACTCAAAACGTAAATCTTCATGCTTGCCACCCTCGGTTTACCTTGATAATACAAGAGCAAATTCCGATCAAGCAGTGGCCGATCTATTTGCGGAGTATTTTCAATCAGTATACTCATCGAGTTTATATAGATATAGATAACTCTATCAAACCTGGTTTTTTGCCTGTTCCAGATGGTGTGCCAGGTTTGATACTTAGATACTGTGCGGATTCACTTTGTAATCCCTTACATAAATTATTTAACTTGTCAGTTGACTCAGCACGAAACTCACCTCCCTTGTTATCAAAGGGTTTCAGGCCATAATGCAAACTGACGTCGTTTGTACAGATTTTAGTAAGGCATTTGATTCTGTAAGTCATTCTTTGTTGCTCGAAAAATTAAATATTATTTGATTTCCAGAAAATCTCTTGACGTGGCTTTCAGAGTATTTGTGTGGCCGAACACAAAAAGTTGTTTTTAAATCTTCTGTATCCAAATCTATTTTTGTTACCTAGGACTCACTTAGGCTTTAAAGCTATGCATGTTGCGTTTAATAACTTGCATGTATCGTTCAAAGAGCTAGAGTCCAATTTTAAAAATGGCAAGGTAATGGTAGAATCTCCGAAGCGAAAAAAGACTTCGGATCATAATTCGCTCAGAGCTCCACCTGTCCGACCTACCAAACCTCTCCTTGTCCCCAGTATAAATCCTCCAATGGGTACTACAACAAGCCCATTGATGCTATTTAACTCGCCTGCTCGTAACCCTAATATTAACACAACCAATAACGACTTCACTCCTAATCCGATTAATGAATATTCCATACCAACAGAATGCGTGCATATTAATTCTACGGTGGGCACACCTGTTGTGCCTATAATCAAATATATTTTTGTGTCTAGGCTAGCATCAATTCGTTGGATGATGTGAGTGCCTACGTTAAGATTAAAATCGACTCCCCATAAAAGTTTTGGCCACCAAAGCTCGTGGTAAAGGAGTATGTGGACAGGCGAAAAACATTAATAATGGTATAAGAATCAGTAGTGCACCGCCTGTTATCCATCCTGTTGCCTCAACTTCGGCGGCAAAAACTAATTAAAGTAGTTAGTTTGGCCTATCAAAATGTTCGAGGCCTTAACACTAAACTTTCTAAATTTTATGTAAACAGCTTATCCTTTGATTCACAGATAGTTGCACTCACAGAAACCTGGTTAAAACCTGATATATCTAATTATTCCGTTTTGCCTAATAAGTATAACTTGTACAGATGCGAACGCACCTCCCGCAAGGGGGCTGGAGTTCTCATTCCTGTTGACTCCTTGATTTCCTCTGAACAGATTAGGCCTATCACAAGTTAACAGGGTGTATAACTGTAGTAATAAAATGTTAGATTTGATATTTGTTTCTAACTCGGATTGTAGTAATGTTGGTAGAGTACCCCCTCTAGTGCTTCCAGAAGATACCTACCATCCAACATTAGAACTTTCCTTTGAAATTCATAACCCTAGTCCAGCATCTAATAATTCTTTAAAGACACGTTGTTTTCGTAAAACTGACTTTACAAAATTGAACGATCTTCTTCAACACACTAATTGGTCTCACCTTAATTCTTGTAGTGATATAGAAACTGCCATTACCATTTATTTTAGGACTTTGAATTCACATTTAGATATCTGTGTTCCCCTCACTTTTCCATCAAATGAAAATAAAACACCTAGGTTTACAAGGGAATTATAAAAATTAAAAAACGTGAAGACAAGATCCTTTAAAAAATCTGTAAATACAATAAATTTATCCTCGTATATAATAGCTAAGTCTAGCTCGGTCCAGATGGAGTGCCAGGTTGTATACTTAGATACTGTGCGGAATCACTTTGTGATCCCTTACATAAATTATTTAACTTGTCAGTTGACTCAGCTTTGTTTCTTAGTTTATGGAAGAAATCCTGTATTATTCCACTACATAAAAATTCTTCTAAGTCTTACGTTAACAAGTAGAAACGTTACAGTCGGACGCACCCGACTGCGGTATTCTCGATACCAGTAATAAAACGGACTAAAAAAGACCTGATTGCGGATACGGCAGGGGTGTACGCTACCTCAAAGACTGTCTGGTTCAGATGGGGATGCCAAAAAGCTATCTTCCTTCCAAATTTGGTGACTTTAGCTCAAAGTTTGTTAAAGGTAGGGGCTGGTGGCGGTATGAGGGCGTGGTATCAAAATTTTTGCTGAAGATCTGTGTGTGATGTCAATTGCTATCCTCCTACCAAATTTTGGTGACTCTAGCTCAAAAATAGTAATAGATGTTGGAAGAGTGGCTGGGGGTGGTAAGGGGGGGCGTGGCATCCAAACTTTAGCTGCAGATCTATTTATGATGTCAATTGCTATCCTCATACCAAATTTGGTGACTCTAGCTCAAAGTTTGTAGAATATGGTGGAAGGGGGGGCTGGGGGCTAGCATGGTAGGGCGTGGCGTCAAAAGTTTTGCCGCAGATTTATTTATGATGTTAATTGCTATCCTCATACCGAATTTCGTGACTCTAGCTCAAAGTTAGTAGAATATAGTGGAAGTTGGCTGGGGGCGGAATGGGTGAGGGGCGCCATTCAAATTTTTTGGGTTATTTCATCACCAATCTTGGCACCAAATGTGGCGGCTCTAGCTCAAAAGCTCTGGAAAATATAGACGTTTTTGATTTCAAAATGCAGTGAACTGATGAACGGGTGGGGGGGGGGGGGGGGAAGGCGTGGCTCCAAAACTTTGATGCAGTTTTTTGGGGAGCGTTAAGAGCTATCTTCCTACCAAATTTGACTCTAGCTTTAACGCTTTGGAAAATACACACATTCCCGTTAGTGAAGCATTAGGGCGGTTTGGGGCAGCTTGGTCAGTATGGATTGCAATGGCATCCAAAGTTCTTATGCATTTTTTTGGAGGTTGTAATCAACTATCTTGGCACAAAATTTGGTGGCACTAGTTCAAAAACTTTAAAAGATATAGGCATTTCTGTTTTTAAACTGCGAGGGGGCTGGGGGCGGAATGGGTGGGCATGGCTCCAAAACATTATGCAGTTTTTGGGGATCGTTTTCAGTTATCTACCTACCAAATTTTGTGTCTCTAGCTCAAACATTATGGAATATACACGCATTATCGTTTTTAGCGAAGCGTTGGGGCGGTTTGGGGCAGCTTGGGCAGTAAAGATGTACGTGGCATCCAAAGATATTATGAATTTGGTTGGGGGTCGTCAACACCTATCGTTGCACCAAATTTAGTAGCTTCTAAAACTGTAGCAGATATAGGCATTTGTGGTTTAAAACTGCGCAGGGGCTGGAGGCGGAATGGGTGGGCGTGGCTTCAAAATTTTTGATGCAGTTTTTTGGGAGTTGTTAGTAGCTATCTTTTCCCTAAATTTGGTAGTTCTAGCTGTAAGGGAGTGTGAAATTTATTTTATTTTATTTATTTATTTATTTGATGTCAGCTATGAGCAGCTGACAAATCAAAATTAGCTATAATTATAATATTAAAATAATATATTATAAAATAAATAATTATAATATCTGAAATAAAGTTCAAAATTAAGATACAAAATTTAAAAAGTTAACGTTAAAGCTCTGGGAAATTCCAAATAAATATAACTGGTCCAACATTTGTTGCGTGGATTGGGAAGAACCCAGAAAAACCCAATCAGACCAGTGGAAGATTATTGATTAGTGGCTATGATTAGATAAGGCAGAAAGGATAGATCGTTTTAGTAATGGAATTGAGGTCTCCAAAGAATTACAGGAATAAAGCCGGTTAAAGTCTGAACAAATAACACGAAATGGTTCATGAATTAAATAGTTGCTCGAGCACCGATCGAGGCTAAGTGGTGTGAAGTTACGTGTGGATCTAATGGGAACATTTAATTTTATTCGACTTAGAAGAACTGATGAGTCGATTTCACCATTAAGTACATTAGTGATAAATACTACACCATGCATAATTCTACGGTTCAAGAGGGAAGGAAGATTAATTAAAAGAAGTCTACTTGAATGCGGGGGTAGGTCTATCCCAGGAACCCAGTTAAAACTTCTAAGCGCAAACAGAAGAAATTTCCTCTGCACAGATTAAATTCTATCCTGGTGAATCCCGTATTGCGGGGACCACACACAAGATCCATACTTCAGGATGGGCCGTACCAATGATGTATATAGCGTTTTAGTGGTGTAGGGATCATCAAACTCTTTTGACCACCGCTTGATGAAGCCAAGTACATTTATGGCCTTATTGACCATCGACGAAATGTGAGAATCAAATTTTAATTTGCTATCAAGAATGATGCCTAAATCCTTAATTTCAAAAACGCGGACAAGAGGTGAAGCATCAAGCACGTATTGAGCAGTATGTGGGGTACCTCTACAAAAAGTCATGATTTTACTTTTTGAACAATATAAATTAAGTAAGTTATAACGGCACCAAGCCGACAGTGCTCCCAAGTCCGACTGTAGCAAGTCACATAGAGAATCATCATTATAGGTGAAACATAGCGTCTTTATATCATCAGCAAACATATAAACACCGAATTCTTGTTGGCTCTGCTGAGGAACCAGAACAAGATCGAGACCAACTCATGGAAGGTACTGTCGAGGAGGACGGAAGGCGGAGGTGCGCTGATGGTGATCGGCATCGATGAAGCTTTCAAGGACGCAATAGTGGCGAAAGACCACCAAATCTCATTCCGCTAGGGGACCATCCCCGTTAGCGGTCTGAAGAAGAGGAGTGCTGGCGTGAGGTCTGCCCCCGCCCAACAGTCAGCCCCGGCAGCCACATGCTCGGCACCCACACCTCCCACCGCCACTGATCATCCAGCAAAGGCCGAACCCTCAGAGAATCTGGCTGAGGATGAGAAGCTGGCCGATCTGACGCTCGGTCCAGAAGAGCTGGAGTTGATGGATGGGGTGGTGCCGATGTCATCACAGGAGCTGGCGGATGAACTGCTAATTGCAGAAGAAGAAGCTGACGTTGATATGACGGGCAGCGGTGATGTGGGTAGCTCCCAACCTGCATCACTAGGAGCTGGAGCGGCGGATGAGTGATGGTCACGCCGAACGTCACCGCCACTGGGCTAGCCCAGATAAACCTCCATCGTGCTAAGGCATCCTCTGGTATCTTAGCCAGGATGTTTATCACCCAACATCTTGGGCTAGCCCTGGTACAGGAGCCATGGGTCAGCAATGGCATTAAAGGCCTTTACACCGCAGACTCGAAGGTAATCCCAGATTACAAAGAGATCCTCTACCTAGAGCATGCGTCATGGTAAGAAAATCTATTAATTTTACTATTCTTTCAGAATTCCTCACCACTGTGGTGGCATCTGCCTATTTCGCCGGTGATGTGGACTGCCCGCCACCCGAAATAGAGAAGCTGATGGACCGCTGCAGGAGAGGGACGCTGACGGCTGTATTCAGCTGCGATGCCAATGCGCACCATTCCATATGGGGTAGCACGAACTTCAATAAAAGGGCTGAGTGCCTTACCAACTTTATATTCAAATTTAATTTAGAAATTGGCAATGTCGGATCGACACCGACATTTGTAACTAGATTTAGAGAAGAGGTGCTAGACATTGCTCTGATTAGTCGGTCTATTAGGCCACACATCAGGGAATAGCATGTCTGTTCAGAAGAATCCATGTCCGATCATTTAAACTTCAGACTAATACGGATAGTAGCGTACCAACTGGTAACCCCAGAAAAATAAACTGGGAAAAATTTAGGTCTACCCTAGAACTAAACCTTGCCACTGAAAACTCTGGAATACCCAGATACACTGGTGAGCTAGAAAGAGTTGTTGGAAATCTTAATAGTAGCATTGGAAATGCATATGAAGAAAGCTGCCCATTAGAAAGAACGCGTAAAGAAAAATATGCCCCATGGTGGAACGACAGTCTTGAGAGACTGCGGCTCACCACTCGTCACCTCTTCAAAAAAGCCAAGAGAGATGGTCTTGGGATACATACCGCGAAAGCCTCACCTCCTACAGCAAGGAGATTAGGAAGGCCAAGCGTAAGAACTATAGAGACTTCTGCGAAAGCATAGTAAGTACGACAGAAGGTGCCCGGCTGCATAGAGCATTATCAAAGCGGGCACCGGAGGCTAATCTAGCCCTGAAGCGTAGTGATAATTCATATTCGAGCACTAATATGCAATGGCTAGAGGTTCTGTTTGAGACGCACTTCCCAGGGAATATCCCCTGGCAACATAGCGAATCACATGAAACAGGAGTTCAGTACAGACCAACGGCCAGCGACTGGACATGCGCCAAGTCGGTGGTAACAGTGGAGAAAATAAAGTGGGCAATTGGATCCTTCCAGCCTTACAAATCTCCTGGTCTGGATGGCATATTACCGGGTTTCCTTCAACTCCTACCCACTCTAAGGAAAATCCTGGGCAGTAGCCTAGCACTTGGTCATATACCAAGCACTTGGAGTAGAGCTAGGGTGGTCTTTATCTCCAAAATTGGAAAGAAAGATATCACCAAGCCAAAGTCCTTCAGACCCATTAGCTTAACATCGTTTTTGTTGAAAACGTTGGAAAAGCTGGTGGACTATAATATTAGGAGCACTCTGCTTACACAGAGTCCACTGCAGGCAACGCAGCATGCATGCAGGAAAGGTAGGTCTACGGACACTGCCCTGTATGAGCTGCACCGCACTTTGCGAGCTGCAGTAGTTAATAAATAAGAAGAAGATGCTGTCAAGGACACCTTGAATAGAAGAGGGCTGGACAGCACAACCAGTAGATGGATTTCATCCCTACTAGGGTCCAGACAGGCTACGGCATCTATATAGTACCGTAATAGTACCGTAAAAGTCACAGCGACAAGGGGCTGTCCGAAAGGGGGGTTATATCAGCTCTCTTATGGAGTATACTGATAGATGAACTACTAAGTAGACTTTCCAACAGGGGTATCCAATGTCAGGGCTATGCAGATGACATTGTGATAATAGCTAGGGGCAAGTATGAAGAAACTCTTTGTGACACTGTTCAACTGGGACTTAGGATCACGCATGATTGGTGTAGGGAAGTTGGTCTCAACCTAAACCCTACAAAAACAATCATCGTTCCGTTCACCAGAAGATACAAGCTACAAATGATGAGGGAGATTAGGCTCGCAGGGAGTCCAATAGAAACAAGCATGGAAGTTAAGTACCTTGGGGTCACTTTTGACAGTAAATTAAACTTTGGCACCCATGTTCAGAATACGATTGTGAAGTGCTACAGAGCGCTGTATGCGTGTCGTAGCATAGCCCTTAAGTCATGGGGAACATCACCAAAGATAATAAGATGGCTATACCTTATGTTAGTAAGGCCCATGCTCAAGTACGGGTGAACTTCGCCTACTGGCACAGCTAAAGGGATGAAATGAAAGCCCAACATATGTTCGCGCAAAAGTTTCAAGTTCACCTGTGCAACAAAAAGGAATGCATATCTCTAGAAGAGGTCCACAACATGAAGCCGCACACTATTAAATGGTACACCGATGGGTCCCTATCACAACAAGGCTCCGGTCTTGGTGTGGTGGGCCCTCGGCTAATTTACCATGAGCCCCTAGGTATGCACACCAGCATATTTTAAGCTGAAGTATGTGCAATAGGGAGGTGTGTAGAGTTTAATTAAAAGCACAACTTTGGGAATAGAGATATAGCCATCTTATACGATAGCCAAGCAGCTATAATGGCACTTAGTAAGACTGTTATTAGGACAAAGGTAGTTCGTGAGGTACGAACCAAGCCAGACACTCTGGGATCACAAAATAGGCTTGCCCTAAGATGGGTCCCAGGACATGTCAACATAGCGGGGAACGAAGATAAGCAAGCAAGAACCCGAGCCGTACTGTGGTGTTGGAAGAAGCACAAAACGGGAGGAGCTTAGGAGCGAAGAGAGACGTCTACGCGGAATGAGCTGGGCAAGGACACAAGGACACCAGAACGCAGACAAGCAAAGGATAGCTATAGCCTCAAACGGTTTAAGCAAGTAATATCAATGGGTAAAAATAGACTTAGGATACTCACCGGCCTCTGACAGGACATTGTAGACTAAGAGGACACCCAGCAAAGCTAGGTATAGCCAGCAGCGAGATTTGCAGATTCTGCGGAATGGAAGGAGAATCCTCCTTGCACATAATAGCAGAATCTGTAGCCTTAGTAAGGAAAAGAAGCAGTTTTCTAGGAAGACACATTATGCAGCTTAGCGATTTAGCAACCACTGACCCAACAAAAATACTTGCCTTCATGCAAGACCTGGGTCTGATGGAAGAGCTATAGGCCAAGAATGGGCACAATAGATCTATCTGCTCGCAGTGTATCACCGCAAAGATAATAATAATAAAAAAAATTTTTTGAGCAATTTGCAACTGAAAAAAAAGAAGTGATTTTTGCACTGATATTTTGCCTTAAAAAGTTATATATTTGGCAAAAGTATTAAAAATTTGAATGTGAGAATGTTTGTTTACCTCATCTCAACTTAAATTCCAAAAAATCAGAGTATTTGACTCATTTTTGAGATTGCTAGAGAATTTAAAGTTGTCAAAATGAAGCAAAATTTTGAATACATAAACATATATATATATTGTTTTAAATAAAGGTTGAAAACCTTGGCTTTAAATTGAAATTGATTTGATGAAAACTATCCATTAGTTCATGAGCAATGTGCGATTTTGTGAAGCAACCATATTAAACACCACTTTTTTTGGATAGCACACTCATTAACGTAAGGTAAGACGTATTCTACGTCAAAAAAAAAAACAAACATAAACTTACATTAAACCCCAATCACACTGCAAACTACCCATTACATACCCTTTCCATTCATTAGAAGATAATACAAACATGTATACAATGGAATATACGTGGATACCTCAACAACTACATTGAGCTACAAACACTAATAAAAAACTTCAACCCAAACATAATAGCACTACAAGAAACCCACTTAAAATCCACAACAAACATTCCCATACCCTACCATACCCCTACCAAACGATTTTGACGCAATCTTCGTGAAAGTCTTATCCAAAAAAAAAACTAATGAGTGTTGGAACTCACGAGCGATGTGTTAACAGCCATTTGTACATGTTTGATTGCTATACATATATTAGCATAAAAAAAGAAAAGAATAGTTTATTGAATTTAGGTTTCCTTTCTAAAGTTTCTCTGTCTATTTTATTATTCTACTTTGCTTTATTCCAAGTTTTCGGCAACTGACCTTTACAAATGCATCGCTGAATACACTTTCGTAATTTGTGTACATCTTTGCATTATTGTATAGCAAGGGCTGTTAGAAAGTGTCATAAAGGAAAAACTGGGAAGAGAATGTTTGATGAGCAGCAGCAAAAGTGATATTTGACTGCCTTGGAAGACAAAAAAAGAGAGAAGTCTTTATTGTTGATTTTGGTTGCTTCAAGTTAGAACTTCTAACTCAACAAAACCACCTGCTGCTGACGTCTGGTAATTCTTTCATCACATTTATCTACGATTAAAACAAACACACTAAGAAATAAATACAGGAGAAGTGTTTGCAGAACTCTGTTAATTTTTGCAATAAATAAGTTTCTGAGATATGAACGATAGCTTGCCTGCCTTACGTATTCTATGACCTTTTGATACCTGTCCTACCCCACACAACACTTGGACCAGCAACTGATATGCACCTAGTCAACCAAGTATCGTGAGCTAAAAACTAGGCTTCTGCTTCTTGTCCACAAAACTATTTTTCTTCCCCCATTATTGCGCTTGAGTAAAATAAAACAATAAAACAACAAGATTTTGTCTTCCAAGGCAGTCAAATATCAGTTTTGCTCTTGCTGATCATACATACTCTTCCCAATTTTTAGCCTATGACACTTTCTAACATTCATTAGCATACAGTTATGTCAAAATGTACACAAAATACGAAAGTGTATCTCGATAAGCAGGCACAGCAAGAAATATATGTTTCAAACGCACTTTCGTACAATATGTACCAACAACTTTTTACTGTTCTTACTGTCCGCTGACCCGCCGCCTCTCCTTTAATCGACGGGCCGCTGAACGCAAAGGGAAACTGAACAAAACTACCACGTGCTGGCTTGTCGTTGCTGAGACTCACAAACTGCACAAAGAGTAAATACCCATTGAACCAATATTCAATGATTGTCAATGAAAACTCTAATATATGATTTTAATATATATATATTGTTTATGCTAAAATATAAACGATAAACAATGCTAGAATATAAAAAAAATTGTAGAGTTGAAATAATATTAAAGAATTTCAAGTTTTGCTATTCAATTGCACAAAGTTCATATTACGTTTATACTACCCTTCCAACTTGGATACATCGTTAGCAAGACTTTGTATTTTACAGTTATTTTCTGCCGCTACACCAATACAATCATACTCAGATGAATATGTATATGAAATTTTGCAGTCGGTCCACGACGGCACTCTAAATTTGTTCGTCGGTCGAGCTCGTTACAGCGCCGCACGCTGCATTGTTTGCATGTATTAGCAAATGGCAGATATGAGTACCCGTATAGATTTTAGCACATCAAAACGATCACGCCACCTTTGCCCTTGGCGCGACATTGACAACGCTGACAGGCCCCGGTCCAGCGAGGCAGCATAAAGTATAAAAGGAGCCGTTCGCCACAGGTCTAGGTCGCAATCGAAAGTCGAGAGCAAAACTGAGAACGGAGTGAACCGAAAATTAAGAACGGAATCGATAGAGAGATACCCTTAAAATAAGCTAATTACTATAAAGACGAGTAAAGATTATCGGTACGGAAAATTAACAAGCCTTGTGGTGTGTTGAAACTGTGCAGGAACCTCTAGCCAAACTGAACACCAGAGTAGTGAGCCTGGCGAAAGACAGGTAGGTATAGCTAAAGTCAGAGCCTGAGTGTAGGAGCGACGAGTAGCGGAATCCTTGCGGTGCCAAGGAAGCCATAGTAGAGCCTGGTGAAGATCAGGTGTTTCTAATTCGCCAAGTTGGCGAATACTACGTCAGTAGTAGGGAATTGCCGGTTCTAAACCAAAGGGATGCCGCCTTTTCTTATCACCCCTGTCACATTAAAATTTATCACCCTTTTTAAATTAGCGTGAACCTTTTTGATAGGTAGCAAGATAAGAACCAATGAGGGCCACCCACAAGTAGGTGAAGATCAATGGTCAAGTACATTATTCGGCCTCCTTGTTAAGGATAACACCATCCGTGCGAATCAATGAACAAAGGAGAAAAGAATAGAGACGTCATGTCTGCCCCTGTTTGATGTGCGTACAGAGGTTTCTAAGCTACCGAATAGTAGATAGTAGTAGAGTCAAGTGTGCGCCTGTTTGATGTGCGTGCGGAGATATTTGAGCTAGCAAATAGTAGACAGGAGTCATGTCTGCGCCTGTTTGATGTGCGTGCGCTGTTTTTTTTTAGCTAGCAAATATTAGATAGGAGTCAAGTGCGCGCCGGTTGGACGGCGTTGCTTTGAATTCTTGCAGGCAGATCATAAACAAGGGCAATTAAAATCATAGAGCCGCTCGCATTGTTATGGTCAACTGCAATACCAAAAACAGCAACATGCGAGTCATAGCGAAAGTGATAGTGGGTGAAAGTGATACTACTTATATGAATATATTAAACCACGAGCGTGAAATGCAGGTACGATGTTAATTGATTGGTCCACTTCAAACCTAAAGGCATACTACCTTTTAAGATGAATCCTCCGAGCCAATCCTATAGGCTTGTCAATTAAAATGTTTAGCGTCCTCTTTTTTTCTTACCCGCACTCAACTTTTTTGGTGCGTACGTTTCTAACCTTTGCTTATTTATATCTGTTTTGATTATTGGTCAACTGCTAGGAAAATCTTGTCCTGGCTTAGCTTCAAAATCAATAAAAGAGCTAGTTTTGGTTTATATTATAAAGAAATGTTTATTATTTTATTATAATTGTATTTTTTATAAGATATTACATATGTTATTTTTAAATCTAAATTTAAAACATTTTTTTTTTTTCATAGGTTCAAAGGTTTTTTATTCATTCTTTTGTTTAAATTTCTATATTTTATAATTATACTTTCAAGTCTTGCTAGACGTATACTATAGTGAAAACATCCACATGTGTCAACTCCCTCTGTGGCTAGATCGGATGACCAGCTGCACGCTGAAAGATGTTCGCCAAATTTAGATTTAACTAGATGACAGTTTTTGTACACCCAGAAAAATTCACGATATTCTTTAAAATACTCATGATGTTCGGGAAAAATAATTTCACCAAACTCACTTAAAAAATCATCGATTTTCTTAACAATTGTTTCAAATCCAATCCAAGAAAGCAGTTCCATTTTGAAGTATACTCAGTAAGCGTTTATTTAAGACTGACTGTTTTTACTTTCCTCATTGCATTCTATTTTTAAAAGGTGTCACATTCTTGTGAAATTGTTCTAAAAGTATTTTCATCTCGCTTTATTTCTATAGCCATCTTTTTCTTTTATTGTTAAATTTCAAATCATAATGTGGGGTACATATTTTGTTTAATCATTAATTTAAATGAATATTGATTACAACCTGATTATCTATTTATGTTAAACAACACGTTGAACTAATCCAGTCAAAGGTGAATACTCTACCAATCGATCATGCATAAGCAGACAATATACCTTAGTATTTCTCACACCTTCTAGATCGAACGAAACTCTAACATCGATTGGCCCCGTCTTAACTGTTTCATTCTGATGTGACAAGTCCACAACAACCATTGGTGCTTTCTCTTTAAACTCTAAGGGTGTTAGTAATGGTTCAGATTCCTTCACATAGTAGCTTGCTTGAAATCCTGTATACATGTCATACAAACTTGCATTGCGTTCTCGCTGAAAATTTAAATTCATATCATCATACGGAAAGTTGGCAAAAATCCTTAACTGAACCCTCCACGAGGGTGCCGGCTGGGCAATGGGCATCGTGCTGCCTCGAAACAAACGAGGGGTACTCGGTGCGATTTGCCTTGCGGTGGGACAAGGCGGCGTCTGCCCAAAGCGAACCAACCAAACCACTCAAAGGCTTCGGCACTGCGAGGGCGCGGGGGGCAAGCCTAGGCAACAGGCACCGATGCCCAGCTAAGGGGAACTCTTTACCACTCAAAGGCCTAGGCACAAAGAGGGTAAGGGGTGAACCAACGGAAAGGCATCGTGGCCAGGCAAAGGTGGGCTCCAAACCACTCAAATGCTTCGGCAATGCGAGGGCGAGGGGCCGACCAATGCAGCTCATGCCGTTCTGCCCCGAAACAAACAAGGGTACTGGGAATCCACTCACCTGTGGAGAGGAAGTGCGATGGCTAGCTAAGGTGAGCTTTATATCACTCAAACGCTTCGGCATTGCGAGGGTGTGGAGCAAACTATGGTTCGAGGTCCTTGGCAGTAAGGCTAAAATGCTATGGGTAGACTTCCCAGAAACAAAATAATCACATGGAGACGACGGACGGTCAAACACGGGTTGGGATGTCAACCCAAACGTCGGTGGGAAAGGATGCTACCACCGGCGGGCACGGGGGCGAGAAATCCTCTCTGCGTGTCGCCAGCAATCCACCCTCCGAACTGGTTGGAGCAGGCCAGGACGGTAGTATACATACTGCCACACAACCCCACCAACCCAAAATGTGGCGGCATACCGCAGTCCATATAGACTCGGATTGCGAATCCCATTTAGGGTCACATACAGAGGCAGAGGACACATGTCTTCCGGACCCAACGAGTTCCAGTACCCCCAGTAGGGTCAGGCCCAAAAGGTCAAAGGAAGGCATGCGAGCCAAAGCCCAATATAAAGCCGCCCTTAAGATCAGGACTCGGCTCACCGAATGCGAGCGAGATCTCACAATTGATGAGGTCCGCCAGCTGAAGTGGGCCGATCAAAAGATCAAGGAGCGTAGGCCGCACAATGAGACGAGGCAGAAAATGGCGTCGAAGGACGTCAGCATTGCCAATAAGGTGGAGGAGAGCTTTGCCGTAAAACGCCAGCGCTCCGCTGAAACCGCCAAAGCACAGGTGCCAGCCATCAAGCGGCCCTGCAAAAAACCAATATCGCGGGCAAAGCCGACGGCCAGTGATGTGGCGAGGCAACATTTAGTCGTCGCGCTCATCGACCGCAGCGACGGCAAGATGAAGCCCGAGCAGTGGAAGAAGGTAGAGGCGCTACTGTTCGACGCTTCTGAGACGTATGGGCGAGGCGGACTCGCTTCCCATCTCATTTGATGGAGCGGGCTGGCTCTCCGGCGTTAAAGTTTTGAGCTGCAAGGATGACCACACCCTGAAGTGGGTCACCGGCGTCGTGGCTGCTCTGGACGCTCCGTGGGTTGGTGCCAAGCTGGAGGTAGTGGACAGAACTTGTATTCCGTCCGTACCGAAGGCAAAAGTACTCAAAAAAATCCACCCCGATGACAAAAACACGAATACGTTGGAGGCGGGTGAGGTGGAGAGCGACCTGGCAGAGGTCACCCATGCCACAAAAAGCCTGGAAATCGAAGACGACGAGGATGCAGACACTACAGTTGTAGAAGTCGCTCCCGTGGAGGATACCACAGCCAAAAATGGAGCTGAGGATCATCCAGGTCAACCTGCATAAAAGCAAGTTGGCTTCGGCGGAGCTTCTGCTAACCCTGGAGACAGAGCTCGCCGACGTCGCCTTAGTCCAGGAGCCTTGGATAGCGTCGGGGAACAAGGTTTCTGGACTAAAACATCCAGAATATCACATATTCTACCCGGCAACAGTGAGTAGAGCAAAGACCGTGATCCACGTAAGGAAAGGTATCTATGCTTATTTATTGTCTAATTACAGTACTGACGACCTCACGGTGATAGCGCTGGAAGGTGGCAGAGATGAGCAAATAACAATGGCATCCTGCTATATGGCGCATGACATCGACGCGCCCCCTGAAGAGCTCACCCGACTGGTGACGGAGGAAACAACCATAGCAACCATAGAGAAAGCACTACACCAAAAAGAATACGCCCTAGGCGCATTTCTGGACATCTCAGGCGCATTTAACAATGTGTCAACGCAAGCAATAATGCACAGCCTAAGAGCTGTGACCCCAACAGAAGCAGTAAGCAGTGCTTTCACCCCTGCTGTGGAACTTGGTAGTAAACGACTTACAACGGAAATACAAACGAAAAGCACCAAAGATGACATAAGCAGCCTATGCATATGACATAAGCATAATTATCACGGGCAGGTGTCCATCGACTATCAGCTCAGTCATGGACCACACACTCAAAGAGATACTAGCTTGGGTCATGGGAGCCGGTTTAAGTTTCAACGCGGACAAGACGGACCTCATTCTCTTTACCAAGAGATACAAGGTACCTCACTGGACTCCACCCAAAATAAACAATAAGACTCTGAAACCAAAAGGAAGTATCAAAAACCTAGGGATAGTCTTGGATAGCAAGTTGAGTTGGAAGCTCAATGTGGAAGAAAGGGTGGAAAGCTACAGAGAAGTACACATACCTAAAAAGAATGGAAAAAACCCAGCGACAGGCACTGACGTGCATCACAGGGGCGCTGAGGACCACAAAAAATCTGCACAACGCCTTTGCGCGATAGGCAACATGACGGTACACAACTACGGGCATAGTTCTAATGGAAGGGAGACCATAGTCGAAACAGACTATATGACCCCAAGAAACAATTTTAGCTTCACGCCCACGCTCCTAGGGGTAGATGACTGGCACTCAGGAGCGGAGCAGGCTGCCATTAACATCTATACAGATGGCTCAAAAATGAAGGAGGGGGTCGGAGCAGCAGTGTACTGCGCCGAACCACCCATGAGCCTATCATACAAACTCTCAGACCACTGCAGCATATTCCGAGCGGAGATATTCGCAATAAGGAAAGCAGCAGAAGCAGTCCTAAAAACAAACATAACACATGAAAAAGTAAACATATTCGTGGACAGTCAGGCAGCTATCAAAGCCTTGCAGGCCCACCACATAAGCTCTCGGAATGTCCTCGCGAGCAGGGAAACACTAGATGTACTAAAGACTTCTAAAAAGGTGCGCATCTACTGGATTCCAAGCCATCGGGGATTCGAAGGAAATGAGCTGGCAGACAATCTAGCCAAACAAGGTGCAATGGGACTCAAGAGTCACACTGCGGAAGTCCCAATCTCCCTGCGCACGCTACATTCATATATGGAAGAAAAGACAAGGGATACATGAGCACTGAGGTGGACGAACACCCCCAATTGCAAAATCTCTAAAATAATGTGCAAAACATACGATGAAAAACTGATGCAATATATGCTAAAACTAAAAAGGCATGACTGCCGAAGGCTTGTGGGTCTATTGACAGGCCACTGCCTAGTCGCAGTACACGCGAAAAGATTAGGCATAACAGACAACGATGCAAGAAATGCAAGAATCCAGGTGTCAAGGAAACGCTAGAGCACCTCCTATGCATCTGCCCGCACTGGCAGCACAACGACTACACCACTTCCGGGTTCCCTTTCTAGCTTCACTCAAAGAAGCCAGCAAGCAGGAACCAAAAATGCTTCTAGCGTTTGCACGAAGCACACACACTCCACAGGACCTCACACTGAGATAGTCCCAACCATCTCCGACCACCGACTCCACTAAGGACCCTTTGCGGTCTATGTGTGACACTCCCCTGGGAGGGTCAGTCGGTCTAACGTAACCTAACCTATCGTACGGAAAGTTCTCTGAGTTTAGATACACTTTTAAATTAGATGATTATGTGTTAGCTTGTTTTCCACTACAAAAGCTATTAGTGCAAATCGAGGCGTTCTCTATTAGCTGCCAGCTTAACATTCCAAACCTTCTGATCATGTTGGATTCAGATAACAATCCCAACTGCGGAATGCAAGTGGTAGTGAGCCTCCTCTCTTAGTTAGACTAAACATTTGCAATTTCTTCTCATCACTTAGAGTAACATGTGGTGTTTTCCATGTAATGTTAGAAGTATTTAATTTATACTCCTTAGTTGCAATTTTACTATAATATACGTCTTCCATATTTTTAGTCATCAGTATTATTAATTCATTTTTACAATTTAGTAAAACCTTGTTATAATCTTCAGCAAATCCAAGTAAGTATTTAAGAGGGATAGAAAAATTAAAATATTCGTTCGTCAGCTGTCTATCATCTTCATTGAACCAGCCAGAATTTTCTAGCATGCGACTTTCCGGTTTGTTTAAAAAAGCATAGTTTTTTAATGTGGGGGAAATACCAACAAATCGAGTACGATCAATTTCGATTCCATTTAACTCATATCGAACCTCGTCAAATAGATAACTCAAACAATTGTTTTTAAGTTTCCCGTGTACAGCAACCGTATTATCCGCCAAACAAATTGAGCCCTCGACATTAATAAACTTCTCACAAGGTAGTACATATAAGTCCTGATTCTGAATTGTAATTCTAACTTCGTCATTGCTTTTAAATGTTTGTAGATAGGGAGAATAGCTATGATATTCTTTTTTGATTATACTCTCATCCGAATAGGCTTTCTCCCGAACATTCAATACACTACTCATTATATTTTAATTTTTAGTCCTTATGATTTAGAAATAATTTGTTCTCTAATTCCGTAGTAGAACTCAAAGTGTTAGCTGGTGGCAGATAACCCACATTTTTATTATAAATAATCATTATCGTCGCCTCAAGTGTAAGCGAAGTGTCACACGCTCTTTTCTTAAACTTACCAAGTTTCCGTTCTGATCAGTATTCCGTATTATTATCGACTGTAAATAAGATTATTTGGTTTCTCACTCAATTTATAGCCTGGTGGAACGTTGAGTGCAAACTCATGCAGAGCATGACTTGACACCTCATTCACATACGAACCACTGACAATATTAAATTCCAAACGAATTGTATTAACTTTTAAAATGTCAGGTCAACAGGTTGATCTGATATGTGCGTTGCATTTGGTTCTAGTTCTTTTTTATTTAATCCAAATAATTGACCAATAGAACGCTCTTTATTAAAAAATATTATATGTGCTTTTGATGAAATCATTACTTGAAGGGTATTATTATTGTTTTCGATTAGAGGGTGCTTTAATTTGTTTGGCTCTATTCGCTCAATTTCTCATTAATAATTTTACTTGCCACTTAGCTCATACGATCCTATGGGTATCTCAAAAATATACTCTCAAATATGAAATAAATTATTATCGTGATCCACATTTGGAATCGAGTTGTACATATGGAAATCAATTAGTGCACACTCATAACTTCCACTTAACTCAATAGGCGGATGGTAATTTGCCATTAAAATGGAATCGTTACCCGTTAACGTTAGTGTTGTTGCCATCCCGAAAGATTAATGTTAAATGATTTAATAATGATAGTTTATATTATTTTATTTTAAATTTGAATAAAATCAGCGAACCCCCTTCTATTACGTCCATTTTATAAAGGATCATCTTTAGTTATTAATAAAAATCCATATTTTTCTCTCCAACAAAATTGACAATTTTTTTTTTTTTCACTCCATTGTCATGACTACGCCCACATGGTCCTGGTACACATGTTTCATATTAACTTCATCTTGTCTAAACATTATAATTAGATTTGCATTGTCACGCAGTAGATGTTTTAGAATGTAGGGAAAGTCTGGATAGCAAGTTGAGTTGGAAGCTCAATGTGGAAAAAAAGGGTGAAGAAGGCCACCAATGCACTTTATACATCGCAAAAGATGCTGGGTAGCACTTGGGGACTCTCACCAAGACTGACACACTGGATTCTAATCTCAATTGTGCGCACCATACTGCTCTATGGAATACTGGTATGGTGGAAAGCCACAGAGAAGTCCACATACCTAAAAAGAATGGAAAAAACCCAGCGACATGCACTGACGTGCATCACAGGGGCGCTGAGAACCACACCAACAAAATCACTACATACCTTCCTGAACGTCTACCCCGTGGATATACAGGCACGCCTAACAGCAAAAAAGACTGCACAACGTCATTGCGCGATTGGCAACATGACGGTACACAACTACGGGCATAGTACTATTGGAAGGGAGACCATAGTCGAAACAGACTATATGACCCCAAGAAACAATTTTAGCTTCACGCCCACGCTCCTAGGAGTAGATGACTGGCGCTCAGGAGCGGAGCAGACTGCCATTAACATCTATACAGATGGCTCAAAAATGAAGGAGGGGGTCGGAGCAGCAGTATACTGCGCCGAACCACCCATGAGCCTATCATACAAACTCTCAGACCACTGCAGCATATTCCAAGCGGAGATATTCGCAATAAGGAAAGCAGCAGAAGCAGTCCTAAAAACAAACATAACACATGAAAAAGTAAACATATTCGTGGACAGTCAGGCAGCTAGCAAAGCCTTGCAGGACCACCACATAAGCTCTCGGAATGTCCTGGCGAGCAGGGAAACACTAGATGTACTAAACACTTCTAAAAAGGTGCGCATCTACTGGATTCCAAGCCATCGGGGATTCGAAGGAAATGAGCTGGCAGACAATCTAGCCAAGCAAGGTGCAATGGGACTCAACAGTCACACTGCGGAAGTCCCAATCTCCCTGCGCACGCTACATTCATATATGGAAGAAAAGGCACGGGATACAGCAGCACTGATGTGGACGAACACCCCTAATTGCAAAATCTCTAAAATAATGTGCAAAACATACGATGAAAAACTGATGCAATATATGCTAAAACTAAAACGGCATGACTGCCGAAGGCTTGTGGGTCTATTGACAGGCCACTGCCTAGTCGCAGTACACGCGAAAAGATTAGGCATAACAGACAACGATGCAAGAAATGCAAGAATCCAGGTGTCAAGGAAACGCTAGAGCACCTCCTATGCATGTGCCCCGCACTGGCAGCACAACGACTACACCACTTCCGGGTTCCCTTTCTAGCTTCACTCGAAGAAGCCAGCAAGCAGGAACCAAAAATGCTTCTAGCGTTTGCACGAAGCACATACACTTCACAGGACCTCACACTGAGATAGTCCCAATCATCTCCAACCACCGACTCCACTAAGGACCCTTTGCGGTCTATGTGTGACACTCCCCTGGGAGGGTCAGTCGGTCTAACCTAATCTAATCTATCGTACGGAACGTTCTCTGAGTTTAGATACACTTTTAAATTAGATGATTATGTGTTAGCTTGTTTTCCACTACAAAAGCTATTAGTGCAAATCGAGGCGTTCTCTATTAGCTGCCAGCTTAACATTCCAAACCTTCTGATCATGTTGGATTCAGATAACAATCCCAACTGCGGAATGCAAGTGGTAGTGAGGCTCCTCTCTTAGTTAAACTAAACATTTGCAATTTCTTCTCATCACTTAGAGTAACATGTGGTATTTTCCATAAATATTTAATTTATACTCCTTAGTTGCTGTTTGTGGCGGAGGATCCAATAAATAAGTAACGCGATTGTAGAAGTGATTATATATGCGTTCGGATGTACGCTTTTATTGTAGTGATGTGTATGGTGTGAAGTTACTTATTGTATTTTTATGTGGAGTGGAAGCTTCACTTCATATGCGGAATGACTTCGTTACAATACTGACTGTCGTATGCAAGAACTTGGACTTAAAACTATAAGCATTGTAATGTTAAGTAACATACAGAGAGTGAGTATGGAGTTGCAGTTATCGTATAACACAATCGGCAAGAATCATGGTTCTGAGCAAATTACGTTATTGTTGCCCCCTCGGAATGTGAATTCTGGCATAAACATCCTCCCCCCCTTGCAGTATTGCAAAAGGATTTATTGGCCGCAAGTCCCGGACAGAATCCAGCCAAATACGGAGTGCTGGGCCATAGGATACTGGTTTGTGCTCGGGAGGATGCCATGGAGAATGATGTGAGGATACACATCAGCTCCGAGAGCCAAACACACCGTTGACGGGTGGTACCAGCGCTCGTCGGCCAACACAATGCTCTTGAAATGTTCAGCATCAGCGACGATGGTTTGTAGACCGGTTGAGGGGGGAACTGGTAGCCCGAGGCGAAGCTGATCGCTCACGCCTTGTGGATGGGCGAATGTTTGTTCGGGCTTCGCGGATGTGCAGCAGGGTGTGGTGGTCCTTGTGACAGAGCTTGCACGTTCCAGCGGTGCGGCAGGACTGCCCGCCGCGAGCTGCAGGAAACGGTGGCACTTCCTCAGTGGATGCACTCCTCGGCACACCCTGCATCGAAATGAGTTGGTGCCGATTGGGTAGTTGTGGTTCTTTTGTCTGCGTGACGGCATCTTGACGCTGGAAGAAAATTTCGAGGAATGAAAGGAATCATATAAGTTTTGTTGTTTAAACGAAGTGACATTGACATCAAACATGGAGGTGATGTGGACTGTATACTGGAGTTCGAACTGGCGGAACTGCCTTGAGCTGTGTCACCTCGATGTAGTAACGTGTTGTGGCGACCCTTGCACGTAAAACAATTGTGCGCACTGCTACACTCTCGTAATTGGTGACCTCGTGCGAAACAGTTCAGGCAGAGCTTCTTCTGCTTAATATACGCTGCCCGATCACTAACAGGCATCTGAAGGAAACGTGGGCACAGTCGGACTGGATGGTTTTCTTTAGAACATAAGTCACAAGTTTTGCTCTTCGGATTTACTTGCGCTTCGAATGAATTTACCCTCCTCGGGCCTTGGGTATTACGGAAATTTGAATTGGAAGTGGAAGAGTTTTTTGAAGTGGAAGTGGGCTTCACATCTTCAATCGCTTCGAGCGTTCGGTAGCGTTCATTGAGGAATGCACTTAAATCTTGCCACGCTGGAATTTCGCATTTTTCGGATACTGACTGCTCCCATAGGAAAAGCGTGAGTTTGGGTAGCCTTGACGAGCACAGAAAAACTAGAATGCAATCTGCAAAAGGGGAGGAAGTGGAAATTCCCGAATGTTCTAGAGCGGTCAAACATCGTTGGATGGTGCTCTGAAGATTCTTGATGGAAGCACCTGATTCGCTTGTAACCGTGGACAGGTTAAAAAGAATCTTCAGCTGACTGGTAACCAGCAGCCTCTTTTTCTCGATGCGCTCATAGAGTGCTGCCCAAGCAGACGCGAAACCGTCATTCGTGAGTGGAAACTTCGCGATGACCTCGTTGGCTTCCCCAGCAGTTTTCGAATTTAAGTGATACAATTTTTCAACCGGGGTCAACCTAGGATTGTTGACATATATTGCCGTAAAAAGGTCCCGGAACGTGGGCCAACGCAGGTAGTCTCCCTGGAACACCTCTGTGTCACACGGAGGGAGGCGACAGCCCCCGGAGAAGGGCAGAGAAGTGGGTATTTCAACCCTTTCGGATGCGGACGCGCTCTTTATCGCCCCTTTCAGGCGTGAAAGACACCTTTCATAAACGGAGTAGCAGAGATCGTACTTTGCCTCCATGGCAGTCATATCATCACTGCTACCATCTGGTCTGAGTGCGTCGGAACACTTGGCGTATTCCGTTTCAACTTTATCCCAGAATGCTTGCAGACGATCGCGGCGAATTTCATACGTGAAAATGGTGTCTTCTTCGGAAGCGGGAAGGATAATGCGGGCTTCAAACTGGATCAGTTTGTCGGTTGCGGAAATGAAATTGGTTAAGGCCATTTTTTTTGGATCCTTCGCGATGGACCTTGTCTTTATCGGACTACGATTAGGAAATTTTGACTTTGAATCTTTTTTCGAAAGTGCGCTGGGAAATCGCGATGACGTCGCTGCTGGTGACGACGATGGAGTTTTCTTCACGCGTACGATGGGATTCGACTTCTTGTCAATTTGTGAAGGTGCCCTGATTGGAATACGAGAAGCTTGCGACCCAGATGGAGCGGACGAAGTGGAATGACGACGCTCAGGTTGGGAAAGTGGAAAATTTGGCGCAAGTTTTAATTTTTTATCGGTCTATTTGACCCTAAGGACATACTACGCTTTTAAAATTATATTGAAATCGTTATATTGTGCGCAACAATATGAGAACGCACAACGGAAGTGAGAAAGCTAGTAATAAGTATTTAAAAAAACGAAACACAATATGCGAATTATAATTTTATATTAATTGAATAGCTCGGAAAGTTTTTTTTTTTTTATAGATTTGTTTTATACTTTATTTATTTTGTTGTTGTATTTTTTTTTCTCAGTGTATTTTTACTAAAATAATATAAATGCTTTTTTTGAATTTGGCTACAAAAAACAACTTGGATGCAGATGACACGCAGACGCTAAGGATGCGCTGCTGGTGGAATCGTTGCATTTGCGTACCGGTGGAAACGTTGAATTTCTATACTTGTTGAATGTGTAAACGATAGTTTGGTGTGCCGGCTATCGATTATTGTAGTTTGTTTACCTTTGTGCAGCAGCAGCTAATTTGGTGACAATGTTGTTGTATGTACATATGTATGGATGTACAAACATACATATGTGACTTGTTGTGGGCTGCCGGCGGCTTTGGATTTATGTTTGTGTTATGTGCAAATTATATATATTGTGCGTAATGTAGCCAGCATAGGAATTAATGAACGCGCAAGGACTGCGAGAAATAGCGAATGCAAACACCAGCCGAACTTAATCAAATCAAAGCGAAAAGCTGAACGTTAAACTTAGCAATATGCTTGCTTATATTGCTTCACTAAATTCTCAATGTCCGGTTGGCTAAACTAAACGTAGTTTAGTCAACATTGACTTTCTCATTGTCCCTTTAGGGCTTACCGAGACACAAACTGAACAAAGGCCTGAGTATCGGTTAAAATGATAATCCGTTTAAGGGCCGAAATAAATATCGGTGAAATCATCGTTAGGCAAACAGCTGACTCAAGCTGACACTTTCATTGTATTTATTTTATTATATCAAAATTATTGTGATTTGACTCCACAAGGTCTACAAGTACATGCTCCTCAGCAACTGAAAAGTTTTTCGCACTATGCCGTTTACGGTTTACATATGTATATATATATACATATATATTATATATAATATATATATATATATATATATATCTATATAATATAATTCCAGAGTCACGCTGAACTGATTCTAACTCTTTTTTTTAATGTGTGTTTCGTACCAACTATAATTAAACGCAGTATTTAATTGCAGTTTATAAATGCCATAGTATTTTATTGCGAACTTAATAGCAAGGTAGAAAATAGGGTTACATATATAAAATTGTATGGCACATAGTTAGCTAAGTAACATAATACCAGGTCAAAAAATAAATAAGTGAAAGATTGTATGATTTTAAATCCATTCCTACAACTTCTAAACTATGAAGAGCCAGGGGACCCTGATTGCCAATACATGAAAGATAAACATTAACATAATAATTTGGCTATTAGCATTTTAAACGATTTAAAATATGTTATTTAATTAACTAACCTAAATGCAGATGTCATGTTGTATAACAGCCAGTTTAAATTAAGAGCTAGTTATGTTTTGTGAGATTGTGCGCAAACCTTGTTTTCTATGTATCTAAGACGTATACGATTAATGATACTCTGGTTCAGGATGTTTGTTAGTGGATCTCTTTTGTCATGCTGTCGGTCTGTATCAACGCAACATTTTTGACAATCTTTATGCTAAAAATTTGAAATTTTGCAAATACCATGGTACATATGTGCGTCAGACTAAGTGTAAACATTAGGGCGCTAAGCCCACTTAGCGGCTAAGAAATCGATAATATGTCGATGCGACTTTAAAGCCCCCGTCACACGGTCAGTTTTGCTGTAGCTTTTTTTTTTTTAAACGCCAGCGCTCTCATGTGAACACAAATTTTTTTAGGTCCGGTCAAAAACCGACCCAAAAATGAGAAAAATAGAACGTGTTCTATTTCTGCTCTTTTTGGCGTCTGTTAAATTTGCAGTATTGCAAAAGGATTTATTGGCCGCAAGTCCCGGACAGAATCCAGCCAAATACGGAGTGCTGGGCCATTGGATACTTGTTTGTGCTCGGGAGGATGCCATTGAGAATGATGTGAGGATACACATCAGCTCCGAGAGCCAAACACACCGTTGACGGGTGGTACCAGCGCTCGTCGGCCAACACAATGCTCTTAAAATGCTCAGCATCAGCGACGATAGGCCTGGCGTACGAATGCCAAAATCCGGGTCCACATGGACTAAGACCTCTCGGCTAAAATCGGACATCCTTGATCGAAGAAGCACCGTGCAAACACCTTCCTTACCAACACGGGTGACGAATAGCCCAAGTGCCGTTGCCAAAGAGGTGGTGATACGGTTGGTGGTGCTGCACGGGTCGATCATTACCCGGATGTCAAAGATCTTCAGCACAGTGTCAAGCTTGACAATGGCTGTCGGCAGGACGCTCACAGCATTATGCTGCAGTATGGAGGTCAGCGATGTTTGGATGCACCCGGGATGTGGTGGTGACGGGTGGCGACGAGGGTTTGTAGACCGGTTGAGGGGGGAACTGGTAGCCCGAGGCGAAGCGATCGCTCACGCCTTGTGGATGGGCGAATGTTTTTTCGGGCTTCGCGGATGTGCAGCAGGGTGTGGTGGTCCTTGTGACAGACCTTGCAAGTTCCAGCGCTGCGGCAGGACTGCCGGGATCAACCGGGGTCAACCTAGGATTGTTGACATATATTGCCGTAAAAAGGTCCCGGAACGTGGGCCAACGCAGGTAGTCTCCCTGGAACACCTCTGTGTCACACGGAGGGAGGCGACAGCCCCCGGAGAAGGGCAGAGAAGTGGGTATTTCAACCCTTTCGGATGCGGACGCGCTCTTTATCGCCCCTTTCAGGCGTGAAAGACACCTTTCATAAACGGAGTAGCAGAGATCGTACTTTGCCTCCATGGCAGTCATATCATCACTGCTACCATCTGGTCTGAGTGCGTCGGAACACTTGGCGTATTCCGTTTCAACTTTATCCCAGAATGCTTGCAGACGATCGCGGCGAATTTCATACGTGAAAATGGTGTCTTCTTCGGAAGCGGGAAGGATAATGCGGGCTTCAAACTGGATCAGTTTGTCGGTTGCGGAAATGAAATTGGTTAAGGCCATTTTTTTTGGATCCTTCGCGATGGACCTTGTCTTTATCGGACTACGATTAGGAAATTTTGACTTTGAATCTTTTTTCGAAAGTGCGCTGGGAAATCGCGATGACGTCGCTGCTGGTGACGACGATGGAGTTTTCTTCACGCGTACGATGGGATTCGACTTCTTGTCAATTTGTGAAGGTGCCCTGATTGGAATACGAGAAGCTTGCGACCCAGATGGAGCGGACGAAGTGGAATGACGACGCTCAGGTTGGGAAAGTGGAAAATTTGGCGCAAGTTTTAATTTTTTATCGGTCTATTTGACCCTAAGGACATACTACGCTTTTAAAATTATATTGAAATCGTTATATTGTGCGCAACAATATGAGAACGCACAACGGAAGTGAGAAAGCTAGTAATAAGTATTTAAAAAAACGAAACACAATATGCGAATTATAATTTTATATTAATTGAATAGCTCGGAAAGTTTTTTTTTTTTTATAGATTTGTTTTATACTTTATTTATTTTGTTGTTGTATTTTTTTTCTCAGTGTATTTTTACTAAAATAATATAAATGCTTTTTTTGAATTTGGCTACAAAAAACAACTTGGATGCAGATGACACGCAGACGCTAAGGATGCGCTGCTGGTGGAATCGTTGCATTTGCGTACCGGTGGAAACGTTGAATTTCTATACTTGTTGAATGTGTAAACGATAGTTTGGTGTGCCGGCTATCGATTATTGTAGTTTGTTTACCTTTGTGCAGCAGCAGCTAATTTGGTGACAATGTTGTTGTATGCACATATGTATGTATGTACAAACATACATATGTGACTTGTTGTGGGCTGCCGGCGGCTTTGGATTTATGTTTGTGTTATGTGCAAATTATATATATTGTGCGTAATGTAGCCAGCATAGGAATTAATGAGCATAAGTATGTTGGTACATATGTTTATTAAAACATGTACGTACATTCATACCCTCCCCGCAGTTAAATGCCCATATGTATGTGTGTCTGTTCAGCTGAGTGCAGATTGCCGGCGGCTGCTATTTCTTTGTTTTTATTTTTATGATTTAAATAGTATGTTTATTTAGAAAGTGTTTGGATTTGGAAAGATAATAGTGAATTTGTGTGTGTTTTCCGCAGCCGGCCTATGAACATTAATATATGCAGTGAATGTGCAGATGTATGTACATCGATTGGACGCGAATATGTTTGTAAGCAATTATGTGTGTATGTACATCTGTATGCTCAACAGGTGTGGTGGACTGTACAATTTTCGTAGGTTTATTGGTTGCAATTAATTCTGTTGAATTAGTTACACGGAATGTGTGAAATAGTGTGTAGATTTAAATTGAATAATATTTAGGATAAAACATTATTAATGCACATATATATGTATGTAAGTATATGTATGTTGGTGCTGCAATGTAAAGCGGAACACTGGAAATGGATCTTGTAAGTACATACATACATACATATGTATGCCAATAAATATTTTAATATTTATTTAACTTAAAGGAAAATAGATGTGTATATTTCTCACTTTAATGTAGAATTTAGAAAATGTGGAAATATACTTTAGCGGGTGCTAAAATATGTGGACGGATGAGAATTGACATACATGCATGCAATATATTGGAAATATATGGCAATATGGCGGACTGGGAAGCCGGTATGTAACAAGTCTTTTTATAAATACATAAATTTCATTACTTATCTTTTTCTCCTAGAACGTGCTTTGGCGAGTGAAAGGATATCCGGCTCGAAGGACCAATGTTTGTGGCGGAGGATCCAATAAATAAGTAACACGATTGTAGAAGTGATTATATATGCGTTCGGATGTACGCTTTTATTGTAGTGATGTGTATGGTGTGAAGTTACTTATTGTATTTTTATGTGGAGTGGAAGCTTCACTTCATATGCGGAATGACTTCGTTACAATACTGACTGTCGTATGCAAGAACTTGGACTTAAAACTATAAGCATTGTAATGTTAAGTAACATACAGAAAGTGAGTATGGAGTTGCAGTTATCGTATAACACAATCGGCAAGAATCATGGTTCTGAGCAAATTACGTTATTGTTGCCCCCTCGGAATGTGAATTCTGGCATAAACAGTTGCCAGAATTTTCTAGCATGCGACTTTCCGGTTTGTTTAAAAAAGCATAGTTTTTTAATGTGGTTGAAATACCAACAAATCGAGTACGATCAATTTCGATTCCATTTAACTCATATCGAACCTCGTCAAATAGATAACTCAAACAATTGTTTTTAAGTTTCTCGTGTACAGCAACCGTATTATCCGCCAAACAAATTGAGCCCTCGACATTAATAAACTTCTCACAAGGTAGTACATATAAGTCCTGATTCTGAATTGTAATTCTAACTTCGTCATTGCTTTTAAATGTTTGTAGATAGGGAGAATAGCTATGATATTCTTTTTTGATTATACTCTCATCCGAATAGGCTTTCTCCCGAACATTCAATACACTACTCATTATATTTTAATTTTTAGTCCTTATGATTTAGAAATAATTTGTTCTCTAATTCCGTAGTAGAACTCAAAGTGTTAGCTGGTGGCAGATAACCCACATTTTTATTATAAATAATCATTATCGTCGCCTCAAGTGTAAGCGAAGTGTCACACGCTCTTTTCTTAAACTTACCAAGTTTCCGTTCTGATCAGTATTCCGTATTATTATCGACTGTAAATAAGATTATTTGGTTTCTCACTCAATTTATAGCCTGGTGGAACGTTGAGTGCAAACTCATGCAGAGCATGACTTGACACCTCATTCACATACGAACCACTGACAATATTACATTCCAAACGAATTGTATTAACTTTTAAAATGTCAGGTCAACAGGTTGATCTGATATGTGCGTTGCATTTGGTTCTAGTTCTTTTTTATTTAATCCAAATAATTGACCAATAGAACGCTCTTTATTAAAAAATATTATATGTGCTTTTGATGAAATCATTACTTGAAGGGTATTATTATTGTTTTCGATTAGAGGGTGCTTTAATTTGTTTGGCTCTATTCGCTCAATTTCTCATTAATAATTTTACTTGCCACTTAGCTCATACGATCCTATGGGTATCTCAAAAATATACTCTCAAATATGAAATAAATTATTATCGTGATCCACATTTGGAATCGAGTTGTACATATGGAAATCAATTAGTGCACACTCATAACTTCCACTTAACTCAATAGGCGGATGGTAATTTGCCATTAAAATGGAATCGTTACCCGTTAACGTTAGTGTTGTTGCCATCCCGAAAGATTAATGTTAAATGATTTAATAATGATAGTTTATATTATTTTATTTTAAATTTGAATAAAATCAGCGAACCCCCTTCTATTACGTCCATTTTATAAAGGATCATCTTTAGTTATTAATAAAAATCCATATTTTTCTCTCCAACAAAATTGACAATTTTTTTTTTTTTCACTCCATTGTCATGACTACGCCCACATGGTCCTGGTACACATGTTTCATATTAACTTCATCTTGTCTAAACATTATAATTAGATTTGCATTGTCACGCAGTAGATGTTTTAGAATGTAGGGAAAGTCTGGATAGCAAGTTGAGTTGGAAGCTCAATGTGGAAAAAAAGGGTGAAGAAGGCCACCAATGCACTTTATACATCGCAAAAGATGCTGGGTAGCACTTGGGGACTCTCACCAAGACTGACACACTGGATTCTAATCTCAATTGTGCGCACCATACTGCTCTATGGAATACTGGTATGGTGGAAAGCCACAGAGAAGTCCACATACCTAAAAAGAATGGAAAAAACCCAGCGACATGCACTGACGTGCATCACAGGGGCGCTGAGAACCACACCAACAAAATCACTACATACCTTCCTGAACGTCTACCCCGTGGATATACAGGCACGCCTAACAGCAAAAAAGACTGCACAACGTCATTGCGCGATTGGCAACATGACGGTACACAACTACGGGCATAGTACTATTGGAAGGGAGACCATAGTCGAAACAGACTATATGACCCCAAGAAACAATTTTAGCTTCACGCCCACGCTCCTAGGAATAGATGACTGGCGCTCAGGAGCGGAGCAGACTGCCATTAACATCTATACAGATGGCTCAAAAATGAAGGAGGGGGTCGGAGCAGCAGTATACTGCGCCGAACCACCCATGAGCCTATCATACAAACTCTCAGACCACTGCAGCATATTCCAAGCGGAGATATTCGCAATAAGGAAAGCAGCAGAAGCAGTCCTAAAAACAAACATAACACATGAAAAAGTAAACATATTCGTGGACAGTCAGGCAGCTAGCAAAGCCTTGCAGGACCACCACATAAGCTCTCGGAATGTCCTGGCGAGCAGGGAAACACTAGATGTACTAAACACTTCTAAAAAGGTGCGCATCTACTGGATTCCAAGCCATCGGGGATTCGAAGGAAATGAGCTGGCAGACAATCTAGCCAAGCAAGGTGCAATGGGACTCAACAGTCACACTGCGGAAGTCCCAATCTCCCTGCGCACGCTACATTCATATATGGAAGAAAAGGCACGGGATACAGCAGCACTGATGTGGACGAACACCCCTAATTGCAAAATCTCTAAAATAATGTGCAAAACATACGATGAAAAACTGATGCAATATATGCTAAAACTAAAACGGCATGACTGCCGAAGGCTTGTGGGTCTATTGACAGGCCACTGCCTAGTCGCAGTACACGCGAAAAGATTAGGCATAACAGACAACGATGCAAGAAATGCAAGAATCCAGGTGTCAAGGAAACGCTAGAGCACCTCCTATGCATCTGCCCCGCACTGGCAGCACAACGACTACACCACTTCCGGGTTCCCTTTCTAGCTTCACTCGAAGAAGCCAGCAAGCAGGAACCAAAAATGCTTCTAGCGTTTGCTCGAAGAACACACACTCCACTGGACCTCACACTGAGATAGTCCCAACCATCTCCAACCACCGACTTCACTAAGGACCCTTTGCGGTCTATGTGTGACACTCCCCTGGGAGGGTCAGTCGGTCTAACGTAACCTAACCTATCGTACGGAAAGTTCTCTGAGTTTAGATACACTTTTAAATTAGATGATTATGTGTTAGCTTGTTTTCCACTACAAAAGCTATTAGTGCAAATCGAGGCGTTCTCTATTAGCTGCCAGCTTAACATTCCAAACCTTCTGATCATGTTGGATTCAGATAACAATCCCAACTGCGGAATGCAAGTGGTAGTGAGCCTCCTCTCTTAGTAAGACTAAACATTTGCAATTTCTTCTTATCACTTAGAGTAACATGTGGTATTTTCCATAAATATTTAATTTATACTCCTTAGTTGCAATTTTACTATAATATACGTCTTCCATATTTTTAGTCATCAGTATTATTAATTCATGTTTACAGTTTAGTAAAACCTTGTTATAATCTTCAGCAAATCCAAGTAAGTATTTAAGAGGGATAGAAAAATTAAAATATCCGTTCTTCAGCTGTCTATCATCTTCATTGAACCTGCCAGAGTTTTCTAGCATGCGACTTTCCGGTTTGTTTAAAAAAGCATAGTTTTTTAATGTGGTTGAAATACCAACAAATCGAGTACGATCAATTTCGATTCCATTTAACTCATATCGAACCTCGTCAAATAGATAACTCATACAATTTTTTTTAAGTTTCCCGTGTACAGCAACCGTATTATCCGCCAAACAAATTGAGCCCTCGACATTAATAAACTTCTCACAAGGTAGTACATATAAGTCCTGATTCTGAATTGTAATTCTAACTTCGTCATTGCTTTTAAATGTTTGTAGATAGGGAGAATAGCTATGATATTCTTTTTTGATTATACTCTCATCCGAATAGGCTTTCTCCCGAACATTCAATACACTATTCATTATATTTTAATTTTTAGTCCTTATGATTTTAGAAATAATTTGTTCTCTAATTCCGTAGTAGAACTCAAAGTGTTAGCTGGTGGCAGATAACCCACATTTTTATTATAAATAATCATTATCGTCGCCTCAAGTGTAAGCGAAGTGTCACACGCTCTTTTCTTAAACTTACCAAGTTTCCGTTCTGATCAGTATTCCGTATTATTATCGACTGTAAATAAGATTATTTGGTTTCTCACTCAATTTATAGTCTGGTGGAACGTTGAGTGCAAACTCATGCAGAGCATGACTTGACACCTCATTCACATACGAACCACTGACAATATTACATTCCAAACGAATTGTATTAACTTTTAAAATGTCAGGTCAACAGGTTGATCTGATATGTGCGTTGCATTTGGTTCTAGTTCTTTTTTATTCAATCCAAACAATTGACCAATAGAACGCTCTTTATAAAAATAAATTGTATGTGCTCTTGATGAAATCATTGCTTGAAAGGTATTATTATTGTTTTTGTTAAAGATTACCAGTTCCAACAATAATAAAACACAACGATTTATGTATTTAAGTTTTGTATTTTATATTTCTTCTTTTCAATGTGCTGCGGCTGTGTGTATTCTTAAGTCAAGTGAAGAATTAGAGATCATACAACTTATCTCTAGATATGTGTTCAAGATATCGATTACTAATAAATCATCGATTAAACTATTTGTTCTCTTTCTATGATTTCTTTGTACATATATTCAATACACCTCCTCAAAGAAAACATAGAAACACAATTTTAAATAATAAAAAATATTCAACATTAATAATAATATAATGATAATATGACACACCGAGCATTCTGGGAGTTACATATTGTGGTCCAATATTCATTGCAAAGGATTGGGGAAAACCCAGAAAAATCCAACCAGACCAACATAAAATTATTTAAATTACATACATTATTAATTTCAAATCAATGCATAATATGAAGAAAATAAAAAGTATTCATTTTGAATTTAAATTAAAGTAAAATTCCAAAAATTGATCCAATTCATTGATCAATTCTGCAGATTTAACTGGTCCCTCAGGTCTTCAAAACGTGGTCCAGGCAATGGCTTAGTCAAAATATCCGCAAGCTGCTTATCTGTAGAAATATACTCAATAGTAATTAGCTTTTGTTCAATCTGTTCTCTTGAAAAATGATATTTAATATCAATATGCTTTGTTCTCTTATGGCATGTGGGATTATTAGCAATACTTATACAACCTTGGTTGTCTTCAAAAATTTTTATAGGCTCAACTATTTCTAAATTTATACTTATTGCTAAGGACTTGAGCCACATAGCTTCTCTTGTGGCCTCGAACAATGACATATACTCAGCCTCAGTAGATGAAGCTGCAACTGAATTCTGCTTTCTTGTATTCCAGCAAATTAAGCATGTATCAAACATTTTAAATAGGTAACCAGTAGTACTCTTTCTGTCGTTCTGATTTCCAGCCCAATCAGAATCAACGTACCCAGTAAAAATATGTTTATTATTAATGCCTTTTACAAAAATTAACTTTAAATTGACTGTACCTTTTAAATACCTTAAAACTCTTTTTAGGCATTTCCACAATTCTTCATTATTTTTGTTTGTGTATCTACTTAGAATACCAACAGATATACTTAGATCAGGTCGAGTACATAACATAATATACATTAAACACCCAATTACACTTTGACATGGTGCATTATATACTTTGTCTGAATTTAAGGCTTCATAATCAAGTTTACTTGGAAGTGGAGTGGTAACTGGATTGCATTCATCCATACCAAACTTCTTTAAAACATTATTTATGTAAGCTGACTGACTAAGCTCCAGTTTGCTTTCAGATCTACTTATTTTTATACCTATAAAATGTTTGATTTCTCCCATGTCAGTCATACGGAATTGACCCATTATATAGTTTTTAAATTTAGACATTGTTTCTAAATTTTCGGTTGCAATAACCAGATCATCTACATAGAGTAGCAAATATATATTCTTTTTAATATCTCCTTTATCAAAAATGTAAATACAATGATCTACAGGAGAACTAACAAATCCAACAGTTTTTAATATTTTCTCAAACATCTCATACCAGCATCTAGCTGCTTGTTTAAGACCATAAATTGATTTGTTAAGTTTGCAGACTTTGTTGTCATTATCACAGGCCAATCCTTGAGGAAGTGTCATATAAATTTCTTCCTTTAATTGTCCGTTTAAAAATGCCGTCATCACATCCATATGATGTATCTTTAAATTAAATTGATTTGATAAGGATAAAATAAAACGAAAACTAGTTATCCTTGCTACAGGCGCAAAAGTTTCATCATAATCAATCAAATATTTTTGCGTAAAACCACGTGCCACAAGTCTGGCTTTATATTTAATAGGGTTACCCATTTCGTCATTCTTTATTGTGAAAACCCACCTGCAGTCAACAATATTTTTACTTTCAGGTCTTTCAACAAGATTCCAAGTATTATTTGAATAATGAGCGTCTAACTCTTCTTTAATAGCTTGTTCCCATTTTAATCTATCATCTCTATCTTTTATATCATTAAATGTATTAGGAGTATCACTAAAAATGGTTTGTGAATATAAAAGACAATTGTGTAAAAGTTTATACGGTACTGGAGGCTTATCTCTTAATCTTTCACTTTTTCGAATTTCAAAATTTTTAATTTCTAACGGCAAACCTTTTCCTTTACTCTCATTCGGGACTCTTTGACCATCCGTACTCTCATTCGGGACCTTTTGACCATCCGTACTTTCATTCGGGATTTTTTGACCATCCGTACTTTCATTCGGGACATTACGGTAAATAATTTCATTATTTTCATTCTTGGCCATACTCTCACAGTGAGCATTTCTCATACTTTCATTCTGAGAATCAAAATTATCCGTACTCTCATTCAGGATATTACTGTGAATATTTCCCATACTTTCATTCTGAGAATCAAAATTATCCGTACTCTCATTCAGGATATTACTGTGAATATTTCCCATACTTTCATTCTGAGAATCAAAATTATCCGTACTCTCATTCAGGATATTACTGTGAATATTTCCCATACTTTCATTCTGAGAATCAAAATTATCCGTACTCTCATTCAGGATGTTATCCATACTTTCATTCTGGATAATTGGATCATTATTGGGGTGTTCCACTACGAAAGTTTGAGGCCTAGAAGTTTCCGTGCAAACTTCGTCTACAATTACGTCTCTGGCAACAACAAATTTCTTGTCTTCAATAGCCCATAACTTAAAACCATTTGGCTCATAGCCAACAAGAATTCCTTTAATTGACTTCTCGTCAAATTTTCTTTTCCTTGTTTTGTTATGTATATATACTGTAGAACCGAACACTTTTAAGTATTTTAAATTTGGCTTTTTATTATGCCACATTTCAAATGGAGTTTTCTTTTTATTTACTAAAGCATTAGTTGGACTTCTATTTATCAAATAAGTAGCTGTTAATACAGCTTCACCCCAAAAACGTTTTTCTAATTTAGCTCCATTTATCATAGCCCGCGCTTTTTCTGTTATTGTCCTAATCATACGTTCAGATACGCCGTTTAGCTGTGGCGTATGCGGAACTGTTAAGTGATAACTAATTCCCTTCTGAACACAATAACTGCGCATTTCGTTTGACAGATATTCTCTGCCATGTACAAATTGACAACTTTAAGATTGAAATGATTTTCACTTTTCGCAACAAAATCTTTGAAAAAGGTAAACACATCAGATTTATGTGTTATTAAATAAATGACAGAATAATGTGTGAACTCATCAACAAAGACAACATAATAATTTTTACCATCGATTGTAGGAGGAGTAATCGGACCACAAACATCTGAATGTATTATGAATAAAGGTCCGTTAATATATTCTTTATTCTTGAATTTTGAGAATGGTAGCCTAGCTTGCTTTCCATTAATACAAGCTTCACATACTTCATCACTATATTCAATATTATTTAATAAATTTATATCTTCACACATATTATTTCTTTTTAATTCCATTAATTTTCCCTTGCTAATATGTCCCAATCTCTCATGCCATAATTTATACATACTTATGTTATTTTTATTTGTCAGGTATGCCCTTTGGCATAGTTCAAATTCAACCAAAGGAACATCATAAGCATACATACATTTTAAAACTGTTTGGCCGTCTTTAGATACTTCCACACCTCCTGCCGAAAATACAATAACCATCCCAGCATCTTGCATCCTCTTGACCGAGAGCAAGTTTAGAGGAATATTTTCACAGAATAGCACGTCCTTCAGGGTAATTTTGGTTTGGTATCGGTTTCGGACCTCCATAACACCTTTTGCTGTTGCATATATATATTCATCGCGTTTGGCAGTTGCAATCTCTATGGGTTGCTCCAACTCGTTGCAATTAATAAATAAACTTTTATCATTTATTATGTGATCCGAAGCACCCGAATCCAGTATAAACGATATTCCAGTATTATTTGAATTATTTATTACTCTTTTTAGCATAAAGGCAAAACCTGTGTTTGGTTGTGCAGTAGCCGTTTGTGCTTGCTTGCTATTATCTTTATTTTTATTTGCCTTGTTTTGCTGAAGTCTTTTTAAAAGAAAACAGTCCCTTTTAATATGCCCCATTTTATTACAGTGGTGACATTTCAGATTAGCATTTCTTTTAATTTTATTTTTAAAATTATTTTTATTTTTGTAATAGTTTGAATTTATTTGATTTTCATTTTCATTTTTAACTGCTTGTAAGACTTTAAGACTAGTGTCTTTGCTAGCACTTTTCAATTTTATTTCATAATCTAAAAGTTTATTCTTAACAAAGGCTAACGATAAATTTTCTTCTGATAAAGTTTCTACTGCTGTAATAATTCCATCATAGGAAGAAGGAAGACTTAAAAGCAGATGTGACACCTTGTCCATCTCCTCAATGTTTGCCCCCGCAGAAATAAGTTCACTAAAAAGATTGTCAAAAATACTAAAATGTTGCATTAGAGTGAAATTTGGTTTTAATTTTAGATTTAATAATTGCTTTCTGATTGAAAGCTGTGAAGCTAAACTCTTCCGTTCGTATATGCTATCTAACTTAGCAAGAATTTCTTTTGCTGTGCACCCTGTGGTAACAAAACTAAGAAGAGAATCATCTAAATATTCGACAATAACACCTTTTGCAACTCTTTCAGCTTTCTTCCACTGGTCTGAAACATCTTCTGGCAATTCGTTCTCAATAACTTTTATAGCATCACTTTCGGCTAAAAACTCCTTAACCCTAAATTTCCATATGGAATAATTTTTGCCATCAAATGGTCTTATATTTCTTTTTGCCTTTTTCATAATATTTTTTTTATGTTATTTATGTATATAAGGATGTTTTAGCTTTTATCGGAAAAAAATTTTAGTTTTGTATGCACAAGTACAATTTAGGCAGGCCCCGCTTCAATCGATGAGAAAAAAAAAATTCTAGTTTTGTACGCACAAGTACAATTTTTTTTCAGGCCCCGCTTCAATCGATGCACACGCACACACAGACGAATTTTTTTAAGAAGCGTCACTTTTATTTTTTTTATTATTTAATTTTCGCGTAACATTAAACTTTTATCAATTATCTTATTATCGGTGACTGGGCCCATAACCTGTTAAAGATTACCAGTTCCAACAATAATAAAACACAACGATTTATGTATTTAAGTTTTGTATTTTATATTTCTTCTTTTCAATGTGCTGCGGCTGTGTGTATTCTTAAGTCAAGTGAAGAATTAGAGATCATACAACTTATCTCTAGATATGTGTTCAAGATATCGATTACTAATAAATCATCGATTAAACTATTTGTTCTCTTTCTATGATTTCTTTGTACATATATTCAATAGTTTTCGATTAGAGGGTGCTTTAATTTGTTTGGCTCTATTCGCTCAATTTCTCATTAATAATTTTACTTGCCACTTAGCTCATACGATCCTATGGGTATATCAAAAATATACTCTCAAATATGAAATAAATTATTATCGTGATCCACATGTGGAATCGAGTTGTACATATGGAAATCAATTAGTGCACAGTCATAACTTCCACTTAACTCAATAGGCGGATGGTAATTTGCCATTAAAATCGAGTCGTTACCCGTTAACGTTAGTGTTGTTGCCATCCCGAAAGATTAATGTTAAATGATTTAATAATGATAGTTTATATTATTTTATTTTAAATTTGAATAAAATCAGCGAATCCCCTTCTATTACGTCCATTTTATAAAGGATCATCTTTAGTTATTATTAATAAAAATCCATATTTTTCTCTCCAACAAAATTGACAATTTTTTTTTAAATCACTCCGTTGTCATGACTACGCCCACATGGTCCTGGTACACATGTTTCATATTAACTTCATCTTGTCTAAACATTATAATTAGATTTGCATTGTCACGCAGTAGATGTTTTAGAATATAGGGAAAGTCTGGATAGCAAGTTGAGTTGGAAGCTCAATGTGGAAAAAAAGGGTGAAGAAGGCCACCAATGCACTTTATACATCGCAAAAGATGCTGGGTAGCACTTGGGGACTCTCACCAAGGCTGACACACTGGATTCTAATCTCAATTGTGCGCCCCATACTGCTCTATGGAATACTGGTATGGTGGAAAGCCACAGAGAAGTCCACATACCTAAAAAGAATGGAAAAAACCCAGCGACATGCACTGACGTGCATCACAGGGGCGCTGAGAACCACACCAACAAAATCACTACATACCTTCCTGAACGTCTACCACGTGGATATACAGGCACGCCTAACAGCAAAAAAGACTGCACAACGTCATTGCGCGATTGGCAACATGACGGTACACAACTACGGGCATAGTACTATTGGAAGGGAGACCATAGTCGAAACAGACTATATGACCCCAAGAAACAATTTTAGCTTCACGCCCACGCTCCTAGGAGTAGATGACTGGCGCTCAGGAGCGGAGCAGACTGCCATTAACATCTATACAGATGGCTCAAAAATGAAGGAGGGGGTCGGAGCAGCAGTATACTGCGCCGAACCACCCATGAGCCTATCATACAAACTCTCAGACCACTGCAGCATATTCCAAGCGGAGATATTCGCAATAAGGAAAGCAGCAGAAGCAGTCCTAAAAACAAACATAACACATGAAAAAGTAAACATATTCGTGGACAGTCAGGCAGCTATCAAAGCCTTGCAGGACCACCACATAAGCTCTCGGAATGTCCTGGCGAGCAGGGAAACACTAGATGTACTAAACACTTCTAAAAAGGTGCGCATCTACTGGATTCCAAGCCATCGGGGATTCGAAGGAAATGAGCTGGCAGACAATCTAGCCAAGCAAGGTGCAATGGGACTCAACAGTCACACTGCGGAAGTCCCAATCTCCCTGCGCACGCTACATTCATATATGGAAGAAAAGGCACGGGATACAGCAGCACTGATGTGGACGAACACCCCTAATTGCAAAATCTCTAAAATAATGTGCAAAACATACGATGAAAAACTGATGCAATATATGCTAAAACTAAAACGGCATGACTGCCGAAGGCTTGTGGGTCTATTGACAGGCCACTGCCTAGTCGCAGTACACGCGAAAAGATTAGGCATAACAGACAACGATGCAAGAAATGCAAGAATCCAGGTGTCAAGGAAACGCTAGAGCACCTCCTATGCATCTGCCCCGCACTGGCAGCACAACGACTACACCACTTCCGGGTTCCCTTTCTAGCTTCACTCGAAGAAGCCAGCAAGCAGGAACAAAAAATGCTTCTAGCGTTTGCTCGAAGAACACACACTCCACTGGACCTCACACTGAGATAGTCCCAACCATCTCCAACCACCGACTTCACTAAGGACCCTTTGCGGTCTATGTGTGACACTCCCCTGGGAGGGTCAGTCGGTCTAACGTAACCTAACCTATCGTACGGAAAGTTCTCTGAGTTTAGATACACTTTTAAACTAGATGATTATGTGTTAGCTTGTTTTCCACTACAAAAGCTATTAGTGCAAATCGAGGCGTTCTCTATTAGCTGCCAGCTTAACATTCCAAACCTTCTGATCATGTTGGATTCAGATAAAAATCCCAACTGCGGAATGCAAGTGGTAGTGAGCCTCCTCTCTTAGTAAGACTAAACATTTGCAATTTCTTCTTATCACTTAGAGTAACATGTGGTATTTTCCATAAATATTTAATTTATACTCCTTAGTTGCAATTTTACTATAATATACGTCTTCCATATTTTTAGTCATCAGTATTATTAATTCATGTTTACAGTTTAGTAAAACCTTGTTATAATCTTCAGCAAATCCAAGTATTTAAGAGGGATAGAAAAATTAAAATATCCGTTCTTCAGCTGTCTATCATCTTCATTGAACCTGCCAGAATTTTCTAGCATGCGACTTTCCGGTTTGTTTAAAAAAGCATAGTTTTTTAATGTGGTTGAAATACCAACAAATCGAGTACGATCAATTTCGATTTCATTTAACTCATATCGAACCTCGTCAAATAGATAACTCATACAATTGTTTTTAAGTTTCCCGTGTACAGCAACCGTATTATCCGCCAAACAAATTGAGCCCTCGACATTAATAAACTTCTCACAAGGTAGTACATATAAGTCCTGATTCTGAATTGTAATTCTAACTTCGTCATTGCTTTTAAATGTTTGTAGATAGGGAGAATAGCTATGATATTCTTTTTTGATTATACTCTCATCCGAATAGGCTTTCTCCCGAACATTCAATACACTATTCATTATATATTAATTTTTAGTCCTTATGATTTTAGAAATAATTTGTTCTCTAATTCCGTAGTAGAACTCAAAGTGTTAGCTGGTGGCAGATAACCCACATTTTTATTATAAATAATCATTATCGTCGCCTCAAGTGTAAGCGAAGTGTCACACGCTCTTTTCTTAAACTTACCAATTTTCCGTTCTGATCAGTATTCCGTATTATTATCGACTGTAAATAAGATTATTTGGTTTCTCACTCAATTTATAGCCTGGTGGAACGTTGAGTGCAAACTCATGCAGAGCATGACTTGACACCTCATTCACATACGAACCACTGACAATATTACATTCCAAACGAATTGTATTAACTTTTAAAATGTCAGGTCAACAGGTTGATCTGATATGTGCGTTGCATTTGGTTCTAGTTCTTTTTTATTTAATCCAAACAATTGACCAATAGAACGCTCTTTATAAAAATAAATTGTATGTGCTCATGATGAAATCATTGCTTGAAGGGTATTATTATTGTTTTCGATTAGAGGGTGCTTTAATTTGTTTGGCTCTATTCGCTCAATTTCTCATTAATAATTTTACTTGCCCCTTAGCTCATACGATCCTATGGGTATCTCAAAAATATACTCTCAAATATGAAATAAATTATTATCGTGATCCACATGTAGAATCGAGTTGTACATATGGAAATCAATTAGTGCACACTCATAACTTCCACTTAACTCAATAGGCGGATGGTAATTTGCCATTAAAATCGAGTCGTTACCCGTTAACGTTAGTGTTGTTGCCATCCCGAAAGATTAATGTTAAATGATTTAATAATGATAGTTTATATTATTTTATTTTAAATTTGAATAAAATCAGCGAATCCCCTTCTATTACGTCCATTTTATAAAGGATCATCTTTAGTTATTATTAATAAAAATCCATATTTTTCTCTCCAACAAAATTGACAATTTTTTTTTAAATCACTCCGTTGTCATGACTACGCCCACATGGTCCTGGTACACATGTTTCATATTAACTTCATCTTGTCTAAACATTATAATTAGATTTGCATTGTCACGCAGTAGATGTTTTAGAATATAGGGAAAGTCTGGATAGCAAGTTGAGCTGGAAGCTCAATGTGGAAAAAAAGGGTGAAGAAGGCCACCAATGCACTTTATACATCGCAAAAGATGCTGGGTAGCACTTGGGGACTCTCACCAAGACTGACACACTGGATTCTAATCTCAATTGTGCGCCCCATACTGCTCTATGGAATACTGGTATGGTGGAAAGCCACAGAGAAGTCCACATACCTAAAAAGAATGGAAAAACCCCAGCGACATGCACTGACGTGCATCACAGGGGCGCTGAGAACCACACCAACAAAATCACTACATACCTTCCTGAACGTCTACCCCGTGGATATACAGGCACGCCTAACAGCAAAAAAGACTGCACAACGTCATTGCGCGATTGGCAACATGACGGTACACAACTACGGGCATAGTACTATTGGAAGGGAGACCATAGTCGAAACAGACTATATGACCCCAAGAAACAATTTTAGCTTCACGCCCACGCTCCTAGGAGTAGATGACTGGCGCTCAGGAGCGGAGCAGACTGCCATTAACATCTATACAGATGGCTCAAAAATGAAGGAGGGGGTCGGAGCAGCAGTTTACTGCGCCGAACCACCCATGAGCCTATCATACAAACTCTCAGACCACTGCAGCATATTCCAAGCGGAGATATTCGCAATAAGGAAAGCAGCAGAAGCAGTCCTAAAAACAAACATAACACATGAAAAAGTAAACATATTCGTGGACAGTCAGGCAGCTATCAAAGCCTTGCAGGACCACCACATAAGCTCTCGGAATGTCCTGGCGAGCAGGGAAATACTAGATGTACTAAACACTTCTAAAAAGGTGCGCATCTACTGGATTCCAAGCCATCGGGGATTCGAAGGAAATGAGCTGGCAGACAATCTAGCCAAGCAAGGTGCAATGGGACTCAACAGTCACACTGCGGAAGTCCCAATCTCCCTGCGCACGCTGCATTCATATATGGAAGAAAAGGCACGGGATACAGCAGCACTGAGGTGGACGAACACCCCTAATTGCAAAATCTCTAAAATAATGTGCAAAACATACGATGAAAAACTGATGCAATATATGCTAAAACTAAAACGGCATGACTGCCGAAGGCTTGTGGGTCTATTGACAGGCCACTGCCTAGTCGCAGTACACGCGAAAAGATTAGGCATGACAGACAACGATGCAGGAAATGCAAGAATCCAGGTGTCAAGGAAACGCTAGAGCACCTCCTATGCATCTGCCCCGCACTGGCAGCACAACGACTACACCACTTCCGGGTTCCCTTTCTAGCTTCACTCGAAGAAGCCAGCAAGCAGGAACCAAAAATGCTTCTAGCGTTTGCACGAAGCACACACACTCCACAGGACCTCACACTGAGATAGTCCCAACCATCTCCGACCACCGACTCCACTAAGGACCCTTTGCGGTCTATGTGTGACACTCCCCTGGGAGGGTCAATCGGTGTAACGTAACCTAACCTATCGTACGGAAAGTTCTCTGAGTTTAGATACTCTTTTAAATTAGATGATTATGTGTTAGCTTATTTTCCACTACAAAAGCTATTAGTGCAAATCCAGGGCGTTTTCTATTATCTGCCAGCTTAACATTCCGAGCCTTCTGATAATGTTGAATTCAGATAACAATCCCAACTGCGGAATGCAAGTGGTAGTGAGCCTCCTCTCTTAGTTAGACTAAACATTTGCAATTTATTCTCATCACTTAGAGTAACATGTGGTATTTTCCATGTAATGTTAGAAATATTTAATTTATACTCCTTAGTTGCAATTTTACTATAATATACGTCTTCCATATTTTTAGTCATCAGTATTATTAATTCATGTTTACAGTTTAGTAAAACCTTGTTATAATCTTCAGCAAATCCAAGTAAGTATTTAAGAGGGATAGAAAAATTAAAATATCCGTTCGTCAGCTGTCTATCATCTTCATTGAACCTGCCAGAATTTTCTAGCATGCGACTTTCCGGTTTGTTTAAAAAAGCATAGTTTTTTAATGTGGTTGAAATACCAACAAATCGAGTACGATCAATTTCAATTCCATTTAACTCATATCGAACCTCGTCAAGTAGATAACTCATACAATTGTTTTTAAGTTTCCCGTGTACAGCAACCGTATTATCCGCCAAACAAATTGAGCCCTCGACATTAATAAACTTCTCACAAGGTAGTACATATAAGTCCTGATTCTGAATTGTAATTCTAACTTCGTCATTGCTTTTAAATGTTTGTAGATAGGGAGAATAGCTATGATATTCTTTTTTGATTATACTCTCATCCGAATAGGCTTTCTCCCGAACATTCAATACACTACTCATTATATTTTAATTTTTAGTCCTTATGATTTTAGAAATAATTTGTTCTCTAATTCCGTAGTAGAACTCAAAGTGTTAGCTGGTGGCAGATAACCCACATTTTTATTATAAATAATCATTATCGTCGCCTCAAGTGTAAGCGAAGTGTCACACGCTCTTTTCTTAAACTTACCAATTTTCCGTTCTGATCAGTATTCCGTATTATTATCGACTGTAAATAAGATTATTTGGTTTCTCACTCAATTTATAGCCTGGTGGAACGTTGAGTGCAAACTCATGCAGAGCATGACTTGACACCTCATTCACATACGAACCACTGACAATATTAAATTCCAAACGAATTGTATTAACTTTTAAGATGTCAACAGGTTGATCTGATATGTGCGTTGCATTTGGTTCTAGTTCTTTTTTATTTAATCCAAACAATTGACCAATAGAACGCTCTTTATAAAAATAAATTGTATGTGCTCATGATGAAATCATTGCTTGAAGGGTATTATTATTGTTTTCGATTAGAGGGTGCTTTAATTTGTTTGGCTCTATTCGCTCAATTTCTCATTAATAATTTTACTTGCCCCTTAGCTCATACGATCCTATGGGTATCTCAAAAATATACTCTCAAATATGAAATAAATTATTATCGTGATCCACATGTAGAATCGAGTTGTACATATGGAAATCAATTAGTGCACACTCATAACTTCCACTTAACTCAATAGGCGGATGGTAATTTGCCATTAAAATCGAGTCGTTACCCGTTAACGTTAGTGTTGTTGCCATCCCGAAAGATTAATGTTAAATGATTTAATAATGATAGTTTATATTATTTTATTTTAAATTTGAATAAAACCAGCGAATCCCCTTCTATTACGTCCATTTTATAAAGGATCATCTTTAGTTATTATTAATAAAAATCCATATTTTTCTCTCCAACAAAATTGACAATTTTTTTTTAAATCACTCCGTTGTCATGACTACGCCCACATGGTCCTGGTACACATGTTTCATATTAACTTCATCTTGTCTAAACATTATAATTAGATTTGCATTGTCACGCAGTAGATGTTTTAGAATATAGGGAAAGTCTGGATAGCAAGTTGAGCTGGAAGCTCAATGTGGAAAAAAAGGGTGAAGAAGGCCACCAATGCACTTTATACATCGCAAAAGATGCTGGGTAGCACTTGGGGACTCTCACCAAGACTGACACACTGGATTCTAATCTCAATTGTGCGCCCCATACTGCTCTATGGAATACTGGTATGGTGGAAAGCCACAGAGAAGTCCACATACCTAAAAAGAATGGAAAAACCCCAGCGACATGCACTGACGTGCATCACAGGGGCGCTGAGAACCACACCAACAAAATCACTACATACCTTCCTGAACGTCTACCCCGTGGATATACAGGCACGCCTAACAGCAAAAAAGACTGCACAACGTCATTGCGCGATTGGCAACATGACGGTACACAACTACGGGCATAGTACTATTGGAAGGGAGACCATAGTCGAAACAGACTATATGACCCCAAGAAACAATTTTAGCTTCACGCCCACGCTCCTAGGAGTAGATGACTGGCGCTCAGGAGCGGAGCAGACTGCCATTAACATCTATACAGATGGCTCAAAAATGAAGGAGGGGGTCGGAGCAGCAGTTTACTGCGCCGAACCACCCATGAGCCTATCATACAAACTCTCAGACCACTGCAGCATATTCCAAGCGGAGATATTCGCAATAAGGAAAGCAGCAGAAGCAGTCCTAAAAACAAACATAACACATGAAAAAGTAAACATATTTGTGGACAGTCAGGCAGCTATCAAAGCCTTGCAGGACCACCACATAAGCTCTCGGAATGTCCTGGCGAGCAGGGAAATACTAGATGTACTAAACACTTCTAAAAAGGTGCGCATCTACTGGATTCCAAGCCATCGGGGATTCGAAGGAAATGAGCTGGCAGACAATCTAGCCAAGCAAGGTGCAATGGGACTCAACAGTCACACTGCGGAAGTCCCAATCTCCCTGCGCACGCTGCATTCATATATGGAAGAAAAGGCACGGGATACAGCAGCACTGAGGTGGACGAACACCCCTAATTGCAAAATCTCTAAAATAATGTGCAAAACATACGATGAAAAACTGATGCAATATATGCTAAAACTAAAACGGCATGACTGCCGAAGGCTTGTGGGTCTATTGACAGGCCACTGCCTAGTCGCAGTACACGCGAAAAGATTAGGCATGACAGACAACGATGCAGGAAATGCAAGAATCCAGGTGTCAAGGAAACGCTAGAGCACCTCCTATGCATCTGCCCCGCACTGGCAGCACAACGACTACACCACTTCCGGGTTCCCTTTCTAGCTTCACTCGAAGAAGCCAGCAAGCAGGAACCAAAAATGCTTCTAGCGTTTGCACGAAGCACACACACTCCACAGGACCTCACACTGAGATAGTCCCAACCATCTCCGACCACCGACTCCACTAAGGACCCTTTGCGGTCTATGTGTGACACTCCCCTGGGAGGGTCAATCGGTGTAACGTAACCTAACCTATCGTACGGAAAGTTCTCTGAGTTTAGATACTCTTTTAAATTAGATGATTATGTGTTAGCTTATTTTCCACTACAAAAGCTATTAGTGCAAATCCAGGGCGTTTTCTATTATCTGCCAGCTTAACATTCCGAGCCTTCTGATAATGTTGAATTCAGATAACAATCCCAACTGCGGAATGCAAGTGGTAGTGAGCCTCCTCTCTTAGTTAGACTAAACATTTGCAATTTATTCTCATCACTTAGAGTAACATCTGGTATTTTCCATGTAATGTTAGAAATATTTAATTTATACTCCTTAGTTGCAATTTTACTATAATATACGTCTTCCATATTTTTAGTCATCAGTATTATTAATTCATGTTTACAGTTTAGTAAAACCTTGTTATAATCTTCAGCAAATCCAAGTAAGTATTTAAGAGGGATAGAAAAATTAAAATATCCGTTCGTCAGCTGTCTATCATCTTCATTGAACCTGCCAGAATTTTCTAGCATGCGACTTTCCGGTTTGTTTAAAAAAGCATAGTTTTTTAATGTGGTTGAAATACCAACAAATCGAGTACGATCAATTTCAATTCCATTTAACTCATATCGAACCTCGTCAAGTAGATAACTCATACAATTGTTTTTAAGTTTCCCGTGTACAGCAACCGTATTATCCGCCAAACAAATTGAGCCCTCGACATTAATAAACTTCTCACAAGGTAGTACATATAAGTCCTGATTCTGAATTGTAATTCTAACTTCGTCATTGCTTTTAAATGTTTGTAGATAGGGAGAATAGCTATGATATTCTTTTTTGATTATACTCTCATCCGAATAGGCTTTCTCCCGAACATTCAATACACTACTCATTATATTTTAATTTTTAGTCCTTATGATTTTAGAAATAATTTGTTCTCTAATTCCGTAGTAGAACTCAAAGTGTTAGCTGGTGGCAGATAACCCACATTTTTATTATAAATAATCATTATCGTCGCCTCAAGTGTAAGCGAAGTGTCACACGCTCTTTTCTTAAACTTACCAAGTTTCCGTTCTGATCAGTATTCCGTATTATTATCGACTGTAAATAAGATTATTTGGTTTCTCACTCAATTTATAGCCTGGTGGAACGTTGAGTGCAAACTCATGCAGAGCATGACTTGACACCTCATTCACATACGAACCACTGACAATATTAAATTCCAAACGAATTGTATTAACTTTTAAGATGTCAACAGGTTGATCTGATATGTGCGTTGCATTTGGTTCTAGTTCTTTTTTATTTAATCCAAACAATTGACCAATAGAACGCTCTTTATAAAAATAAATTGTATGTGCTCTTGATGAAATCATTGCTTGAAGGGTATTATTATTGTTTTCGATTAGAGGGTGCTTTAATTTGTTTGGCTCTATTCGCTCAATTTCTCATTAATAATTTTACTTGCCACTTAGCTCATACGATCCTATGGGTATCTCAAAAATATACTCTCAAATATGAAATAAATTATTATCGTGATCCACATTTGGAATCGAGTTGTACATATGGAAATCAATTAGTGCACACTCATAACTTCCACTTATCTCAATAGGCAATAATTTGCCATTAAAATCGAGTCGTTACCCGTTAACGTTAGTGTTGTTGCCATCCCGAAAGATTAATGTTAAATGATTTAATAATGATAGTTTATATTATTTTATTTTAAATTTGAATAAAATCAGCGAACCCCCTTCTATTACGTCCATTTTATAAAGGATCATCTTTAGTTATTATTAATAAAAATCCATATTTTTCTCTCCAACAAAATTGACAATTTTTTTTTAAATCACTCCGTTGTCATGACTACGCCCACATGGTCCTGGTACACATGTTTCATATTAACTTCATCCTGTCTAAACATTATAATTAGATTTGCATTGTCACGCAGTAGATGTTTTAGAATATAGGGAAAGTCTGGATAGCAAGTTGAGTTGGAAGCTCAATGTGGAAAAAAAGGGTGAAGAAGGCCACCAATGCACTTTATACATCGCAAAAGATGCTGGGTAGCACTTGGGGACTCTCACCAAGGCTGACACACTGGATTCTAATCTCAATTGTGCGCCCCATACTGCTCTATGGAATACTGGTATGGTGGAAAGCCACAGAGAAGTCCACATACCTAAAAAGAATGGAAAAACCCCAGCGACATGCACTGACGTGCATCACAGGGGCGCTGAGAACCACACCAACAAAATCACTACATACCTTCCTGAACGTCTACCCCGTGGATATACAGGCACGCCTAACAGCAAAAAAGACTGCACAACGTCATTGCGCGATTGGCAACATGACGGTACACAACTACGGGCATAGTACTATTGGAAGGGAGACCATAGTCGAAACAGACTATATGACCCCAAGAAACAATTTTAGCTTCACGCCCACGCTCCTAGGAGTAGATGACTGGCGCTGAGGAGCGGAGCAGACTGCCATTAACATCTATACAGATGGCTCAAAAATGAAGGAGGGGGTCGGAGCAGCAGTTTACTGCGCCGAACCACCCATGAGCCTATCATACAAACTCTCAGACCACTGCAGCATATTCCAAGCGGAGATATTCGCAATAAGGAAAGCAGCAGAAGCAGTCCTAAAAACAAACATAACACATGAAAAAGTAAACATATTCGTGGACAGTCAGGCAGCTATCAAAGCCTTGCAGGACCACCACATAAGCTCTCGGAATGTCCTGGCGAGCAGGGAAATACTAGATGTACTAAACACTTCTAAAAAGGTGCGCATCTACTGGATTCCAAGCCATCGGGGATTCGAAGGAAATGAGCTGGCAGACAATCTAGCCAAGCAAGGTGCAATGGGACTCAACAGTCACACTGCGGAAGTCCCAATCTCCCTGCGCACGCTACATTCATATATGGAAGAAAAGGCACGGGATACAGCAGCACTGAGGTGGACGAACACCCCTAATTGCAAAATCTCTAAAATAATGTGCAAAACATACGATGAAAAACTGATGCAATATATGCTAAAACTAAAACGGCATGACTGCCGAAGGCTTGTGGGTCTATTGACAGGCCACTGCCTAGTCGCAGTACACGCGAAAAGATTAGGCATGACAGACAACGATGCAGGAAATGCAAGAATCCAGGTGTCAAGGAAACGCTAGAGCACCTCCTATGCATCTGCCCCGCACTGGCAGCACAACGACTACACCACTTCCGGGTTCCCTTTCTAGCTTCACTCGAAGAAGCCAGCAAGCAGGAACCAAAAATGCTTCTAGCGTTTGCACGAAGCACACACACTCCACAGGACCTCACACTGAGATAGTCCCAACCATCTCCGACCACCGACTCCACTAAGGACCCTTTGCGGTCTATGTGTGACACTCCCCTGGGAGGGTCAATCGGTGTAACGTAACCTAACCTATCGTACGGAAAGTTCTCTGAGTTTAGATACTCTTTTAAATTAGATGATTATGTGTTAGCTTATTTTCCACTACAAAAGCTATTAGTGCAAATCCAGGGCGTTTTCTATTATCTGCCAGCTTAACATTCCGAACCTTCTGATAATGTTGAATTCAGATAACAATCCCAACTGCGGAATGCAAGTGGTAGTGAGCCTCCTCTCTTAGTTAGACTAAACATTTGCAATTTATTCTCATCACTTAGAGTAACATGTGGTATTTTCCATGTAATGTTAGAAATATTTAATTTATACTCCTTAGTTGCAATTTTACTATAATATACGTCTTCCATATTTTTAGTCATCAGTATTATTAATTCATGTTTACAGTTTAGTAAAACCTTGTTATAATCTTCAGCAAATCCAAGTAAGTATTTAAGAGGGATAGAAAAATTAAAATATCCGTTCGTCAGCTGTCTATCATCTTCATTGAACCTGCCAGAATTTTCTAGCATGCGACTTTCCGGTTTGTTTAAAAAAGCATAGTTTTTTAATGTGGTTGAAATACCAACAAATCGAGTACGATCAATTTCAATTCCATTTAACTCATATCGAACCTCGTCAAGTAGATAACTCATACAATTGTTTTTAAGTTTCCCGTGTACAGCAACCGTATTATCCGCCAAACAAATTGAGCCCTCGACATTAATAAACTTCTCACAAGGTAGTACATATAAGTCCTGATTCTGAATTGTAATTCTAACTTCGTCATTGCTTTTAAATGTTTGTAGATAGGGAGAATAGCTATGATATTCTTTTTTGATTATACTCTCATCCGAATAGGCTTTCTCCCGAACATTTAATACACTATTCATTATATTTTAATTTTTAGTCCTTATGATTTTAGAAATAATTTGTTCTCTAATTCCGTAGTAGAACTCAAAGTGTTAGCTGGTGGCAGATAACCCACATTTTTATTATAAATAATCATTATCGTCGCCTCAAGTGTAAGCGAAGTGTCACACGCTCTTTTCTTAAACTTACCAAGTTTCCGTTCTGATCAGTATTCCGTATTATTATCGACTGTAAATAAGATTATTTGGTTTCTCACTCACTTTATAGCCTGGTGGAACGTTGAGTGCAAACTCATGCAGAGCATGACTTGACACCTCATTCACATACGAACCACTGACAATATTAAATTCCAAACGAATTGTATTAACTTTTAAGATGTCAACAGGTTGATCTGATATGTGCGTTGCATTTGGTTCTAGTTCTTTTTTATTTAATCCAAACAATTGACCAATAGAACGCTCTTTATAAAAATAAATTGTATGTGCTCTTGATGAAATCATTGCTTGAAGGGTATTATTGTTTTCGATTAGAGGGTGCTTTAATTTGTTTGGCTCTATTCGCTCAATTTCTCATTAATAATTTTACTTGCCACTTAGCTCATACGATCCTATGGGTATCTCAAAAATATACTCTCAAATATGAAATAAATTATTATCGTGATCCACATTTGGAATCGAGTTGTACATATGGAAATCAATTAGTGCACACTCATAACTTCCACTTATCTCAATAGGCAATAATTTGCCATTAAAATCGAGTCGTTACCCGTTAACGTTAGTGTTGTTGCCATCCCGAAAGATTAATGTTAAATGATTTAATAATGATAGTTTATATTATTTTATTTTAAATTTGAATAAAATCAGCGAACCCCCTTCTATTACGTCCATTTTATAAAGGATCATCTTTAGTTATTATTAATAAAAATCCATATTTTTCTCTCCAACAAAATTGACAATTTTTTTTTAAATCACTCCGTTGTCATGACTACGCCCACATGGTCCTGGTACACATGTTTCATATTAACTTCATCCTGTCTAAACATTATAATTAGATTTGCATTGTCACGCAGTAGATGTTTTAGAATATAGGGAAAGTCTGGATAGCAAGTTGAGTTGGAAGCTCAATGTGGAAAAAAAGGGTGAAGAAGGCCACCAATGCACTTTATACATCGCAAAAGATGCTGGGTAGCACTTGGGGACTCTCACCAAGGCTGACACACTGGATTCTAATATCAATTGTGCGCCCCATACTGCTCTATGGAATACTGGTATGGTGGAAAGCCACAGAGAAGTCCACATACCTAAAAAGAATGGAAAAAACCCAGCGACATGCACTGACGTGCATCACAGGGGCGCTGAGAACCACACCAACAAAATCACTACATACCTTCCTGAACGTCTACCCCGTGGATATACAGGCACGCCTAACAGCAAAAAAGACTGCACAACGTCATTGCGCGATTGGCAACATAACGGTACACAACTACGGGCATAGTACTATTGGAAGGGAGACCATAGTCGAAACAGACTATATGACCCCAAGAAACAATTTTAGCTTCACGCCCACGCTCCTAGGAGTAGATGACTGGCGCTCAGGAGCGGAGCAGACTGCCATTAACATCTATACAGATGGCTCAAAAATGAAGGAGGGGGTCGGAGCAGCAGTATACTGCGCCGAACCACCCATGAGCCTATCATACAAACTCTCAGACCACTGCAGCATATTCCAAGCGGAGATATTCGCAATAAGGAAAGCAGCAGAAGCAGTCCTAAAAACAAACATAACACATGAAAAAGTAAACATATTCGTGGACAGTCAGGCAGCTATCAAAGCCTTGCAGGACCACCACATAAGCTCTCGGAATGTCCTGGCGAGCAGGGAAACACTAGATGTACTAAACACTTCTAAAAAGGTGCGCATCTACTGGATTCCAAGCCATCGGGGATTCGAAGGAAATGAGCTGGCAGACAATCTAGCCAAGCAAGGTGCAATGGAACTCAACAGTCACACTGCGGAAGTCACAATCTCCCTGCGCACGCTACATTCATATATGGAAGGAAAGGCACGGGATACAGCAGCACTGATGTGGACGAACACCCCTAATTGCAAAATCTCTAAAATAATGTGCAAAACATACGATGAAAAACTGATGCAATATATTCTAAAACTAAAACGGCATGACTGCCGAAGGCTTGTGGGTCTATTGACAGGCCACTGCCTAGTCGCAGTACATGCGAAAAGATTAGGCATAACAGACAACGATGCAAGAAATGCAAGAATCCAGGTGTCAAGGAAACGCTAGAGCACCTCCTATGCATCTGCCCCGCACTGGCAGCACAACGACTACACCACTTCCGGGTTCCCTTTCTAGCTTCACTCGAAGAAGCCAGCAAGCAGGAACCAAAAATGCTTCTAGCGTTTGCTCGAAGAACACACACTCCACTGGACCTCACACTGAGATAGTCCCAACCATCTCCAACCACCGACTTCACTAAGGACCCTTTGCGGTCTATGTGTGACACTCCCCTGGGAGGGTCAGTCAGTCTAACGTAACCTAACCTATTGTACGGAAAGTTCTCTGAGTTTAGATACACTTTTAAATTAGATGATTATGTGTTAGCTTGTTTTCCACTACAAAAGCCATTAGTGCAAATCGAGGCGTTCTCTATTAGCTGCCAGCTTAACATTCCAAACCTTCTGATCATGTTGGATTCAGATAACAATCCCAACTGCGGAATGCAAGTGGTAGTGAGCCTCCTCTCTTAGTAAGACTAAACATTTGCAATTTCTTCTTATCACTTAGAGTAACATGTGGTATTTTCCATAAATATTTAATTTATACTCCTTAGTTGCAATTTTACTATAATATACGTCTTCCATATTTTTAGTCATCAGTATTATTAATTCATTTTTACAGTTTAAGGTCCGTTTCCAGCACACCAAAAAATTCCTGTCAGGAATTTGTGATATATTTTGGAAGCGTGGGCACAGGAATTAATAGTGTGACCGTAGTCCACTAATTTGTGGTAAAAATATGTCATTTTGTCTTTTATACTTTAGGAGATACATTGTCACACTGAGGCATCAAATTGAAAAAGTAAACAAACCAGCAAACAGTAAATTAATAAGGGAAACATGAATAGTGCGAATTTGTTAATTCCTTTGTTGGCAGCATATGTTGTTGCAAGGACGAGCGAGGAAGAGGAGCGTAAAATCTATGTTTTCCCATGCCTTTCTCACTGCAATATAATCAAAATGTTTTCTGTCGGCCAATCTCCATAGGCATGGTCGCGACTCTATACTTTTGATAAGCTTTATCTTTTCTTCGTGTGAAAAGTTTTCAACACGCTTTTTAGTTTTCTTTTTCATTTTCCTGCTTGCTGGGCACAGGAAGATATACGATTTGGTATTTCCTGCGCCCAGCGCCAGTGTGTACATATTGTATCAACTCGATACTATCGATAAGCACTTTAGTATTTTTGCTACGTAGCTGGATACCCAGAAAATACGCAGCTAAAAAAAAACAATTCCTGCTACGACGATTTTGTATGGAAAAGTGTTTTTTTCGCTGTACTGGATACCCGGCTTTAGTAAAACCTTGTTATAATCTTCAGCAAATCCAAGTAAGTATTTAAGAGGGATAGAAAAATTAAAATATCCGTTCTTCAGCTGTCTATCATCTTCATTGAACCTGCCAGAATTTTCTAGCATGCGACTTTCCGGTTTGTTTAAAAAAGCATAGTTTTTTAATGTGGTTGAAATACCAACAAATCGAGTACGATCAATTTCGATTCCATTTAACTCATATCGAACCTCGTCAAATAGATAACTCATACAATTGTTTTTAAGTTTCCCGTGTACAGCAACCGTATTATCCGCCAAACAAATTGAGCCCTCGACATTAATAAACTTCTCACAAGGTAGTACATATAAGTCCTGATTCTGAATTGTAATTCTAACTTCGTCATTGCTTTTAAATGTTTGTAGATAGGGAGAATAGCTATGATATTCTTTTTTGATTATACTCTCATCCGAATAGGCTTTCTCCCGAACATTTAATACACTATTCATTATATTTTAATTTTTAGTCCTTATGATTTTAGAAATAATTTGTTCTCTAATTCCGTAGTAGAACTCAAAGTGTTAGCTGGTGGCAGATAACCCACATTTTTATTATAAATAATCATTATCGTCGCCTCAAGTGTAAGCGAAGTGTCACACGCTCTTTTCTTAAACTTACCAAGTTTCCGTTCTGATCAGTATTCCGTATTATTATCGACTGTAAATAAGATTATTTGGTTTCTCACTCAATTTATAGCCTGGTGGAACGTTGAGTGCAAACTCATGCAGAGCATGACTTGACACCTCATTCACATACGAACCACTGACAATATTACATTCCAAACGAATTGTATTAACTTTTAAAATGTCAGGTCAACAGGTTGATCTGATATGTGCGTTGCATTTGGTTCTAGTTCTTTTTTATTTAATCCAAACAATTGACCAATAGAACGCTCTTTATAAAAATAAATTGTATGTGCTCTTGATGAAATCATTGCTTGAAGGGTATTATTATTGTTTTCGATTAGAGGGTGCTTTAATTTGTTTGGCTCTATTCGCTATTATAATGTAATTAGATTTGCATTGTCACGCAGTAGATGTTTTAGAATATAGGGAAAGTCTTTATAGCAAGTTGAGTTGGAAGCTCAATGTGGAAAAAAAGGGTGAAGAAGGCCACCAATGCACTTTATACATCGCAAAAGATGCTGGGTAGCACTTGGGGACTCTCACCAAGACTGACACACTGGATTCTAATCTCAATTGTGCGCCCCATACTGCTCTATGGAATACTGGTATGGTGGAAAGCCACAGAGAAGTCCACATACCTAAAAAGAATGGAAAAAACCCAGCGACATGCACTGACGTGCATCACAGGGGCGCTGAGAACCACACCAACAAAATCACTACATACCTTCCTGAACGTCTACCCCGTGGATATACAGGCACGCCTAACAGCAAAAAAGACTGCACAACGTCATTGCGCGATTGGCAACATGACGGTACACAACTACGGGCATAGTACTATTGGAAGGGAGACCATAGTCGAAACAGACTATATGACCCCAAGAAACAATTTTAGCTTCACGCCCACGCTCCTAGGAGTAGATGACTGGCGCTCAGGAGCGGAGCAGACTGCCATTAACATCTATACAGATGGCTCAAAAATGAAGGAGGGGGTCGGAGCAGCAGTTTACTGCGCCGAACCACCCATGAGCCTATCATACAAACTCTCAGACCACTGCAGCATATTCCAAGCGGAGATATTCGCAATAAGGAAAGCAGCAGAAGCAGTCCTAAAAACAAACATAACACATGAAAAAGTAAACATATTCGTGGACAGTCAGGCAGCTATCAAAGCCTTGCAGGCCCACCACATAAGCTCTCGGAATGTCCTGGCGAGCAGGGAAACACTAGATGTACTAAACACTTCTAAAAAGGTGCGCATCTACTGGATTCCAAGCCATCGGGGATTCGAAGGAAATGAGCTGGCAGACAATCTAGCCAAGCAAGGTGCAATGGGACTCAACAGTCACACTGCGGAAGTCCCAATCTCCCTGCGCACGCTACATTCATATATGGAAGAAAAGGCACGGGATACAGCAGCACTGAGGTGGACGAACACCCCTAATTGCAAAATCTCTAAAATAATGTGCAAAACATACGATGAAAAACTGATGCAATATATGCTAAAACTAAAACGGCATGACTGCCGAAGGCTTGTGGGTCTATTGACAGGCCACTGCCTAGTCGCAGTACACGCGGAAAGATTAGGCATGACAGACAACGATGCAGGAAATGCAAGAATCCAGGTGTCAAGGAAACGCTAGAGCACCTCCTATGCATCTGCCCCGCACTGGCAGCACAACGACTACACCACTTCCGGGTTCCCTTTCTAGCTTCACTCGAAGAAGCCAGCAAGCAGGAACCAAACATGCTTCTAGCGTTTGCACGAAGCACACACACTCCACAGGACCTCACACTGAGATAGTCCCAACCATCTCCAACCACCGACTCCACTAAGGACCCTTTGCGGTCTATGTGTGACACTCCCCTGGGAGGGTCAGTCGGTGTAACCACTTAGCAGAAAATAATATAGAGCATTCACTCAGTACGGCGAAGTTTATCATTCACTACCAGTGAGATCAGATCCAGGCAGAAAAAAGAGCGAAATGAGCGGTCTCTCGCCGCAAATTTTTGCCGACAAAGTCTGCAGCGCAACAACTGCAAGTCATTCATTTGCCTGCTTTGCTTGCGAACGTTGGGCAACGGCAGACTCGAGCCGCTGGATCCAATCGTTGTGCATATGTATGCGTTCATATGTGAGCGAGCTCGCAGCCAGTGTGAGCTGTTTGTAGATAGAGAGGGCGCGCGGGGGGTAGGCAACCAACCAACCAACCAACGGACATAATGCATTAGTATGTGAATACATGTGAGTTCGGTTTGGTCGGGCTACCTGCTTTGCGCTTTGCCTAGATTTTTTATATTTTTCTCTATGCCTTGCATTTGCATGTGTGTGTTCATGTATGTATATCCAGCTCATTTGTATGAGTGGTTATTGCTATGGCATTAACTGACCTGCCGCACTTTTAGGATTTTGGCAATTTATAAACTGGTTGAGGAACATAAAGAAATGCAATGTTAACAATATGTGTATATTTATTATTAATTGCTATATTTGTTTCTATTTATTACAGATTTCTTATAACTATTGAAATAACTTAGAGCTAATAAAACATATAGAAACATAATTACATTTAATCCGCAAATATATTAAAAATACAATGACACATTATAACCGATGTGATGATTGCATATAAATGTTATAAATTTATAATCGAATCATATCAAAGCAATCCATGCAAGATAGAGTATTTCTCACAAGCAGCAACAACAATGTCTCGCCACCCAAAATTCTATCAACGCATATTTCTTTGCCCACAAACAGCAAGTTTATACATATGTGAATACGCCGTGCATGGCTGCCAAAATGCAACAAAAAGTACAACAACCAAAAGTAGTTTTTACTAGTTTTTGTTGCTTTTCGGCAACGCTGTAGGCGCGGTCTGTATTCTTCTTATTTTCACAAAATTGTAAATCGGCAGTTCTTGAGTTTTGCTTCAAGATGCTTATTAAAGTCAAAGTTGGAAGGGTAGTATAAACTTAATATTAACCTTGTGCAAAACTTGAAATTCGTTAATATTATTTTAATTCTACATGTTTATTCTAGCATTGTTTATTGTTTATATTTTAGCATAAAAAATATATATATTTAAATCATATATTCGATTTTTCGTTGACAATTATTGAAAATTGGTTCAAGGGGTATTTTTTATTTGTGCAGCTTGTGCGTCTCAGCAACGACAAGCCAGCGCGGTGTTGGTTTGTTCAGTTTACAACAATGCTGTTTGTGGGCAAAGAAATATGCGTTGATAGAATTTTGGGTGGCGAGACATTGTTGTTGCTGCTTGTGAGAAATACTCTATCTTGCATGGATTGCTTTGATATGATTCGATTATAAATTTATAACATTTATATGCAATCATCACATCGGTTATAATGTGTCATTGTATTTTTAATATATTTGCGGATTAAATGTAATTATGTTTCTATATGTTTTATTAGCTCTAAGTTATTTCAATAGTTATAAGAAATCTGTAATAAATAGAAACAAATATAGCAATTAATAATAAATATACACATATTGTTAACATTGCACTTCTTTATGTTCCTCAACCAGTTTATAAATTGCCAAAATCCTAAATGTGCGGCAGGTCAGTTAATGCCATAGCAATAACCACTCATACAAATGAGCTGGATATACATACATGAACACACACATGCAAATGCAAGGCATAGAGAAAAATATAAAAAATCTAGGCAAAGCGCAAAGCAGGTAGCCCGACCAAACCGAACTCACATGTATTCACATACTAATGCATTATGTCCGTTGGTTGGTTGGTTGGTTGCCTACCCCCCGCGCGCCCTCTCTATCTACAAACAGCTCACACTGGCTGCGAGCTCGCTCACATATGAACGCATACATATGCACAACGATTGCATCCAGCGGCTCGAGTCTGCCGTTGCCCAACGTTCGCAAGCAAAGCAGGCAAATGAATGACTTGCAGTTTTTGCGCTGCAGACTTTGTCGGCAAAAATTTGCGGCGAGAGACCGCTCATTTCGCTCTTTTTTCTGCCTGGATCTGATCTCACTGGTAGTGAATGATAAACTTCGCCGTACTGAGTGAATGCTCTATATTATTTTCTGCTTAGTGGTGTAACGTAACCTAACCTATCGTACGGAAAGTTCTCTGAGTTTAGATACTCTTTTAAATTAGATGATTATGTGTTAGCTTATTTTCCACTACAAAAGCTATTAGTGCAAATCCAGGGCGTTTTCTATTAGCTGCCAGCTTAACATTCCGAACCTTCTGATAATGTTGAATTCAGATAACAATCCCAACTGCGGAATGCAAGTGGTAGTGAGCCTCCTCTCTTAGTTAGACTAAACATTTGCAATTTATTCTCATCACTTAGAGTAACATGTGGTATTTTCCATGTAATGTTAGAAATATTTAATTTATACTCCTTAGTTGCAATTTTACTATAATATACGTCTTCCATATTTTTAGTCATCAGTATTATTAATTCATGTTTACAGTTTAGTAAAACCTTGTTATAATCTTCAGCAAATCCAAGTAAGTATTTAAGAGGGATAGAAAAATTAAAATATCCGTTCGTCAGCTGTCTATCATCTTCATTGAACCTGCCAGAATTTTCTAGCATGCGACTTTCCGGTTTGTTTAAAAAATCATAGTTTTTTAATGTGGTTGAAATACCAACAAATCGAGTACGATCAATTTCAATTCCATTTAACTCATATCGAACCTCGTCAAGTAGATAACTCATACAATTGTTTTTAAGTTTCCCGTGTACAGCAACCGTATTATCCGCCAAACAAATTGAGCCCTCGACATTAATAAACTTCTCATAAGGTAGTACAAACTGATTCTGAATTGTAATTCTAACTTCGTCATTGCTTTTAAATGTTTGTAGATAGGGAGAATAGCTATGATATTCTTTTTTGATTATACTCTCATCCGAATAGGCTTTCTGCCGAACATTCAATACACTTCTCATTATATTCTAATTTTTAGTCCTTATGATTTTAGAAATAATTTGTTCTCTAATTCCGTAGTAGAACTCAAAGTGTTAGCTGGTGGCAGATAACCCACATTTTTATTATAAATAATCATTATCGTCGCCTCAAGTGTAAGCGAAGTGTCACACGCTCTTTTCTTAAACTTACCAAGTTTCCGTTCTGATCAGTAATCCGTATTATTATCGACTGTATCTCTCTCGTGTTAGCTGGCAAATAAATAAGATTATTTGGTTTCTCACTCAATTTATAGCCTGGTGGAACGTTGAGTGCAAACTCATGCAGAGCATGACTTGACACCTCATTCACTTGACACCTCATTCACTGACAATATTAAATTCCAAACGAATTGTATTAACTTTTAAGATGTCAACAGGTTGATCTGATATGTGCGTTGCATTTGGTTCTAGTTCTTTTTTATTTAATCCAAATAATTGACCAATAGAACGCTCTTTATTAAAATATATTGTATGTGCTTTTGATGAAATCATTACTTGAAGGGTATTATTATTGTTTTCGATTAGAGGGTGCTTTAATTTGTTTGGCTCTATTCGCTCAATTTCTCATTAATAATTTTACTTGCCACTTAGCTCATACGATCCTATGGGTATCTCAAAAATATACTCTCAAATATGAAATAAATTATTATCGTGATCCACATTTGGAATCGAGTTGTACATATGGAAATCAATTAGTGCACACTCATAACTTCCACTTATCTCAATAGGCGGATGGTAATTTGCCATTAAAATCGAGTCGTTACCCGTTAACGTTAGTGTTGTTGCCATCCCGAAAGATTAATGTTAAATGATTTAATAATGATAGTTTATATTATTTTATTTTAAATTTGAATAAAATCAGCGAACCCCCTTCTATTACGTCCATTTTCTAAAGGATCATTTTTAGTTATTAATAAAAATCCATATTTTTCTCTCCATCAAAATTGACAATTTTTTTTAAATCACTCCGTTGTCATGACTACGCCCACATGGTCCTGGTACACATGTTTCATATTAACTTCATCCTGTCTAAACATTATAATTAGATTTGCATTGTCACGAGGTAGATGTTTTGGGATGTAGGGATAGTCTTGGATAGCAAGTTGAGTTGGAAGCTCAATGTGGAAGAAAGGGTGAAGAAGGCCACCAAAGCACTTTATACATCGCAAAAGATGCTGGGTAGCACTGGGGGACTCTCACCCAGACTGACACACTGGATTCTAATCTCAATTGTGCGCCCCATACTGCTCTATGGAATACTGGTATGGTGGAAAGCCACAGAGAAGTCCACATACCTAAAAAGAATGGAAAAAACCCAGCGACATGCACTGACGTGCATCACAGGGGCGCTGAGGACCACACCAACAAAATCACTACAGACCTTCCTGAACGTCTACCCCGTGGATATACAGGCACGCCTAACAGCAAAAAAGACCGTACAACGTCTTTGCGCGATTGGCAATATGACGGTACACAACTACGGGCATAGTACTATTGGAAGGGAGACCATAGTCGAAACAGACTATATGACCCCAAGAAACAATTTTAGCTTCACGCCCACGCTCCTAGGAGTAGATGACTGGCGCTCAGGAGCGGAGCAGACTGCCATTAACATCTATACAGATGGCTCAAAAATGAAGGAGGGGGTCGGAGCAGCAGTGTACTGCGCCGAACCACCCATGAGCCTATCATACAAAATCTCAGACCACTGCAGCATATTCCAAGCGGAGATATTCGCAATAAGGAAAGCAGCAGAAGCAGTCCTAAAAACAAACATATGACATGAAAAAGTAAGCATATTCGTGGACAGTCAGGCAGCTATCAAAGCCTTGCAGGCCCACCACATAAGCTCTCGGAATGTCCTGGCGAGCAGGGAAACACTAGATGTACTAAACACTTCTAAAAAGGAGCGCATCTACTGGCAAAATCTCTAAAATAATGTGCAAAACATACGATGAAAAACTGATGCAATATATGCTAAAACTAAAACGGCATGACTGCCGAAGGCTTGTGGGTCTATTGACAGGCCACTGCCTAGTCGCAGTACACGCGAAAAGATTAGGCATGACAGACAACGATGCAGGAAATGCAAGAATCCAGGTGTCAAGGAAACGCTAGAGCACCTCCTATGCATCTGCCCCTCACTGGCTGCACAACGACTACACCACTTCCGGGTTCCCTTTCTAGCTTCACTCGAAGAAGCCAGCAAGCAGGAACCAAAAATGCTTCTAGCGTTTGCACGAAGCACACACACTCCACAGGACCTCACACTGAGATAGTCCCAACCATCTCCAACCACCGACTCCACTAAGGACCCTTTGCGGTCTATGTGTGACACTCTACTGGGAGGGTCAGTCGGTCTTACGTAACCTAACCTATCGTACGGAAAGTTCTCTGAGTTTAGATACACTTTTAAATTAGATGATTATGTGTTAGCTTGTTTTCCACTACAAAAGCTATTAGTGCAAATCGAGGCGTTCTCTATTAGCTGCCAGCTTAACATTCCAAACCTTCTGATCATGTTGGATTCAGATAACAATCCCAACTGCGGAATGCAAGTGGTAGTGAGCCTCCTCTCTTAGTTAGACTAAACATTTGCAATTTCTTCTCATCACTTAGAGTAACATGTGGTATTTTCCATGTAATGTTAGAAGTATTAAATTTATACTCCTTAGTTGCAATTTTACTATAATATACGTCTTCCATATTTTTAGTCATCAGTATTATTAATTAATTTTTACAATTTAGTAAAACCTTGTTATTATCTTCAGCAAATCCAAGTAAGTATTTAAGAGGGATAGAAAAATTAAAATATCCGTTCGTCAGCTGTCTATCATCTTCATTGAACCTGCCAGAATTTTCTAGCATGCGACTTTCCGGTTTGTTTAAAAAAGCATAGTTTTTTAATGTGGTTGAAATACCAACAAATCGAGTACGATCAATTTCAATTCCATTTAACTCATATAGAACCTCGTCAAATAGATAACTCATACAATTGTTTTTAAGTTTCCCGTGTACAGCAACCGTATTATCCGCAAAACAAACTGAGCCCTCGACATTAATAAACTTCTCACAAGGTATTACATATAAGTCCTGATTCTGAATTGTAATTCTAACTTCGTCATTGCTTTTAAATGTTTGTAGATAGGGAGAATAGCTATGATATTCTTTTTTGATTATACTCTCATCCGAATAGGCTTTCTCCCGAACATTCAATACACTACTCATTATATTTTAATTTTTAGTCCTTATGATTTTAGAAATAATTTGTTCTCAGATGTTAAAACTTTTTTCTTCGACCTGTCTAATTCCGTAGTATAACTCAAAGTGTTAGCCGGTGGCAGATAACCCACATTTTTATTATAAATAATCATTATCGTCGCCTCAAGTGTAAGCGAAGTGTCACACGCTCTTTTCTTAAACTTACCAAGTTTCCGTTCTGATCAGTAATCCGTATTATTATCGACTGTATCTCTCTCGTGTTAGCTGGCAAATAAATAAGATTATTTTGTTTCTCACTCAATTTATAGCCTGGTGGAACGTTGAGTGCAAACTCATGCAGAGCATGACTTGACACCTCATTCACATACGAACCACTGACAATATTACATTCCAAACGAATTGTATTAACTTTTAAAATGTCAACAGGTTGATCTGATATGTGCGCTGCATTTGGTTCTAGTTATTTTTTATTTAATCCAAATAATTGACCAATAGAACGCTCTTTATTAAAATATATTGTATGTGCTTTTGATGAAATCATTACTTGAAGGGTATTATTATTGTTTTCGATTAGAGGGTGCTTTAATTTGTTTGGCTCTATTCGCTCAATTTCTCATTAATAATTTTACTTGCCACTTAGCTCATACGATCCTATGGGTATCTCAAAAATATACTCTCAAATATGAAAAAAATTATTATCGTGATCCACATTTGGAATCGAGTTGTACATATGGAAATCAATTAGTGCACACTCATAACTTCCACTTAACTCAATAGGCGGATGGTAATTTGCCATTAAAATCGAGTCGTTACCCGTTAACGTTAGTGTTGTTGCCATCCCGAAAGATTAATGATAAATGATATAATAATGATAGTTTATATTATTTTATTTTAAATTTGAATAAAATCAGCGAACCCCCTTCTATTACGTCCATTTTCTAAAGGATCATTTTTAGTTATTATTAATAAAAATCCATATTTTTCTCTCCAACAAAATTGACAATTTTTTTTTAAAATCACTCCATTGTCATGGCTACGCCCACATGGTCCTGGTACACAGGTTTCATATTAACTTCATCCTGTCTAAACATTAAAATTAGATTTGCATTGTCACGCAGTAGATGTTTTGGGATGTAGGGATAGTCTTGGATAGAAAGTTGAGTTGGAAGCTCAATGTGGAAAAAAAGGGTGAAGAAGCCCACCAATGCACTTTATATAACGCAAAAGATGCTGGGTAGCACTTGGGGACTCTCACCAAGACTGACACACTGAATTCTAATCTCAATTGTGCGCCCCATACTGCTCTATGGAATACTGGTATGGTGGAAAGCCACAGAGAAGTCCACATACCTAAAAATAATGGAAAAATCCCAGCGACATGCACTGACGTGCATCACAGGGGCGCTGAGGACCACACCAACAAAATCACTACAGACCATCCTGAACGTCTACCCCGTGGATATACAGGCACGCCTAACAGCAAAAAAGACTGCACAACGTCTTTGCGCGAAAGGCAACATGACGGTACACAACTACGGGCATAGTACTATTGGAAGGGAGACCATAGTCGAAACAGACTATATGACCCCAAGAAGCAGTGTAAGGACCCTTCCACCGTATTATACTAACTTTGAGCTAGAGTCACCAAATTTGGTATGAGGATAGTAATTAACATCATAAATAGATCTGCAGCAAAACTTTGGACTTTCTAGAAATTTATTTTTTTTATTCATTTTTTTACCAATACATACTGCCCAAGCTGCCCCAAACTGCCCCAACGCTTCATTAAAAACGGTTGTGCGTGTATCTTCCATAGTGTTTGAGCTAGAGTCACAAAATTTGTTAGGTAGATAACTGGTAACAATTCCCAAAAAACTGCATCAAAGTTTTGGAGCCACGCTAACCCGTTATCCAGCCCCTTGCATCACCAAATTTTGTATGATAGTAATTGACATCATACACAGATCTGCAGCAAAAATTTTGATGCCACGCCCCTCTACCAACCCCACCTTTTACAAACTTTAAGCTAGAGTCACCAAACTTGGTAGGTGGATATCAGTTGACATCCCACAAAGGTCTGAATAAAAACTTTGGATGCCACGCCCACAGCCCCTCTTTCCCAACCTTTAACACACATTGAGCTTGAGTCACCAAATTTGGAAGGAAGACAGCTTTTTGGCATCCCCATCTGCACCAGACAATATTTGAGGCAGCGTACACCCATGCCGTATCCTGGTGTCGAGTATACCGCAGTCGGGTTTCCTACTGCAACGTTTCAACTTGTTTTTTGTTGAAATTTGCTTAAAAAAATTTTTTTATTTTTATTTTTATTTTTAATGTCCACTCACCACGTCTTCCGCATTTCCACCCCCGTGTGGTTTTAGGTCGCCTATGTGCGCTTTCCGTGTCTTCTCGCCAGTTTTCTGCTGCAGTTTGCAGATCACTGGTGAGATAAAATTTGCAATCGTGTATGGTCCGGCAAATTTGGGAGCCAGTTTCGCGGCAAAGCCCTGAGCTACATTAGACAAGTGGTGTTGTTTCACCAACACCTTGTCACCTACGGAGGGTATCCATTTTAGTCTCCGTAGCTTATTATGCCATGCCTGATTCTGGGCGTCCTTTTTCAAGCTCCTTCGCACCAATTCGAAAACTTCTCTAAGTTTTTGTGCGTTTTCGCTAGGTGTTTGCGTCGGCTGTCCCGTCCCCAGTGTTAGGCTGTCGAACAGTGAGCTCGGCAGCTTTGGTTCACGCCCTTGCGTAACAAATGCTGCGCTGTATCCGGTTGAATCTGAAACGCTGGTGTTCACGGCCAGTGACAATTATGGCAACAACTCGTCCCAGCACCGTTGGTTGTCTTTTGTGAATTGTGCCACCATTGTCTTCACTGTGCGGTTTGCCCGTTCTGTGGGATTTTCCTGAGGTGTGTAGGGTGCCGTAAACTGGTGTCGCACATCCAATTCCTCGAGAAAGCGTTTGAAAGCTTTGCTTGTGAATTGAGTTCTGTTGTCCGTAATTAGAACCTTTGGCACACCAAAACGTGCCAAAATTCTTTCCCTAAAACCTTTTTGCAACGTGGCCGTGGTTGCACTCCTCAGGGGTAATAGCTCGGTCTCCTTAGAAAACCTGTCAAAAAACACCAATAGCATTGTGTTACCGTGCTTTAACCTGTGCAATGGACCTACAAAATCCACGCACACTGTACTCCACGGCTCTGCTGGGATTTGTGTCAACATTTTGCCCGCCGCAGCCCTTTGACTCGGCTTATACTGCTGGCACATCTCGCACGCGCTATCCTGCCTGATGGACTTTCTATTGAGTTCAACTACTTTAGCGCCATGTGATCCGTGATGACCACAAAATGATAGCCTTCCAGATATGGCCGCAGCTTCCTGATTCCCCAAACTATGGCTAGACACTCCTTTTCGGTTGCCGAATAGTTCCGTTTTTCACCGTTCAGTGTTCTACTGGCGTACGATATTACCCTTTCACATTGCTCCGAAGGTTGGGTCAATATCGCACCCAGGCCATAGTTACTTGCATCCGTCTGCAAGCAAAATGTTTTTGAAAAATCGGGACATGCCAATACTGGGGACTGAGTCAGCTTCTCTTTGAATGTGTCAAAAGCTACTTGCCGATCCTCAGTCCACTCCATTTTGTGTTTTTCTTCATTAGTGCGTTTAAAGGGGCTACCTTCCTTGCAAAATCTGGTACGAAGCGCCGATACCAAGATGCCACACCCAAATATTGAAGTAACTCCTTTGCGTTATTTGGGGGCTTCAATTCTGCAATTGCAGCTACCTTCTCTGGGTCTGTGCGGATTCCCTCTTCTGTGACTCTGTGGCCCAAATATTTTAACTCCTTCTTGAAGAAATCTCACTTGTCCACATTGATTTGCAGATTTGCTGCCCGCAACCGCCGAAATACGTCCGTCAGATTCGCCATATGCTCTTCACGCGTTTTCCCGATGACCACAATATCGTCCAAATATGCAAACGCGTTTGGCATCATCTCCGGCCCAATAACGCTATCCAAAGCCCTCTGTAAAGTTGCCGTGCCGAATATAACCCGAATGGCATTACTTTCCACTGATACAATCCTTTGCCTGGGACTGTAAATGCTATCAGTGGCCGGCTTGCTTCTTCCATTGGTATCTGCCAGTACCCATCTTTTAAGTCAAAGCTTGTGATGAAATGGGCTCCAAGAAGCTGGTCCAAACTGTGGTGCACTCTTGGCAATGGATACGCGTCTTTTACTGATCTGGTATTTAGTTGCCTGAAATCCACACATAGTCTCCATTTCCCCGTTTTCTTTTTCACCATCACAATTGGTGCGCTGTGTGGGCTGTTTGATGGCTCTATGCAACCTTTCGCAAGGAAGGTTGGTTGGTTGGTTGAACTCCACCTGCATTTTTGGATTCTTAGGGAAATAGCGCTGCTTTATGGGCCTGTCGTCACTCATCACGATTTTGTGTTCCGTAATCTGTGATGTGACTTTGAGTTGTCCAAAGGCTGCAACTTCCCGCTGCAGAAATTCGTCAATTTCTGGGTCTTCGTGTAGACTTTTGATTCGATTGTTGTCTGGGCAACTGCCACCGACTGTCTCTCCTCCAGATGTCCGACTGTGCGCCGTCGTGCTGGGATGGTGACCAGTCCCGCACACTGCAACACAGTGCCCCATGCCAGTTAGGAAATCCCGACCCAGCACCAAATCATCTATCGCACTTGTCGGCTCGCGACGCTTCTTCGACATGCCCTTCCTGGGTTGTTTATGTGTGTTCTGGCCGTCCGTTCCTCAGGCGTGGTGGCTCTGCTTCTCCATAGACATAAATCGCGTGCGATTCGCCCGGCTTTGGTTGTGGTCGCGCCCACTTTGATGTATGTCTCGGTGTTGTTGTGGATGGTGCTGATGTTGTGGTTGCGTGAGCGATTGTTCTTGTTGGTGGTTGCCTCTCGCGCTTTGTAATCGTAAATTCTTCCTGTCCTTTTCCAGTTCCTCGAACTCTTCGGCTAACTGCATCAGTTCTATAAGGGTCGAGAACTGATTTGGGCGTACGTATTCGCGCAAGTCTGGGAGGCTGTTGTTATAGATTGTGCGGATTTCCTTCTCTGCTGAGAAACGCAGGGGTCTCATTAGCGTTTGCTCATCCACCATATAAACCTTAAACAGCTCTACCAGCCCTTGATGCCGCCTGCGCACTTCGTCCCCCAAATTCTCAAAAAAAAACTTTGGAAGAAAAGACTCCTGAAAACTTGCGGCGAAATCCACCCAGTTTGTCCAGTGTCGGTTGTTCGCGATGAACTATTTTAACGCCATTCCTTTAAGCAGCTCCGGCATTGCCCTCGGTATTTAATTTAGATTTAGTCCGTATGTGTCGGCTGACCATTCCACCTGCTCAAGAAATTCCAGTGGCTTCGATAGGCCATCAAACCGAAGGCTCCACTCCCTGACCTGTTTCGCCACTTTCTGTTAGTCACTTGCAAGGTTTTCTCGCTCACGTGTACGAGAGTGGCTGCGTTCTCATGGCTGTCGGGTAGATTCCCACTTCACCTGTGAGATTCATGTGCATGTCGTGCCCGGGCCGCTGCGCTTGTTGACGGGATGCTAAGCCGCGCCACATTTATACCGGCTGGCTCTTTTACCTCCTCATCCTCCTCTTCATCGCACATTTGGTCAAATTCTTTATGCGGCGACTGTCGGCTTAATATTTTTGTTAGTTTGCCGAGGCGATCGCTGTGTAGAAATTGGTTTTCGTTTTGACTTACCCAGTCTCTAAATTGTGTTCGCATAGTTTCCACAGTGCCTTCTAGCACCAGACCGAATTCCGCTCCACATTTCACTAGTTCGTCCTTTTTTTAAATTGTACACCCACGCACGACCCATTTTGTCAGTTTTTATTCTAGATGTATTATCACCCAAAGCTGTGCGTTATCGCCGACGATCCACAGTTTGGACGCCAGTTGTAACGGACCTAATTCTGTCACGGGTGTTTAGCCGGGCTAAGCTCGCGCGGTGTGATGGGGACGTGCCAACAAATTTATATTTGTGGCGGCTTCGGCAATAATGACACGAGTTGTTTTGGTTTAATACATATATTTTAAACTGCTATTTGGTTATACAATTTTATCATACACTAAAATATGTTTGTTTTTGCTTGTTATCGTACGGAAATGCACAAGGCTCTTGTTCAGTGGCTTTATTTAGTACTGCTGGCGCTTTAGCCGCACTGTTGCGCCTATACGTAAGTAGTAGGGAATTGCCGGTTCTAAACTAAAGGGATGCCGCTTTTTCTTATCACCCCTGTCACATTAAAATTTATCACCCTTTTTTAATTAGCGTGAACCTTTTTCCATTAGCGTGAACCTTTTTGATAGGTAGCAAGATAAGAACCAATGAGGGCCACCCACAAGTAGGTGAAGATCAATGGTCAAGTACATTATTCGGCCTTCTTGTTAAGGATAACACCATCCGTGCGAATCAATGAACAAAGGAAAAAAGGATAGAGACGTCATGTCTGCCCTGTTTGATGTGCTTACACAGGTTTCTTAGCTACCGTATAGTAGATAAGAGTCAAGTGTGCGCCTGTTTGATGTGCGTGCGCAGATTTTTTAGCTAGCAAATAGTAGACAGGAGTCATGTCTGCGCCTGTTTGATGTGCGTGCGCAGGTTTTTTTTAGCTAGCAAATAGTAGATATGAGTCAAGTGTGTGCCTGCTTGACGGCGTTACCTTGCACTCCTGCATGCAGATCATAAACAAGGTCAAGTACAATCATAGAGCGCTCGCATTGTTAAGGTCAATTGCAATACCAAAACAAGAAGAAACGTTGCAGTCGGACGCATCCGACTGCGGTATACTCGATACCATGAGGAAAACAGATTAAAAGAGAGCTGATTGCAATGGTGTGTGGATACGGCAGGGGTGTACACTGCGTCAAAAATTGTCTGGTGCAGATGGAGATGCCAAAAAGCTATCTTCCTTCCAAATTTGGTGACTCTAGCTCAAAGATTGTTAAAGGTAGGGGCTGGGGGCGGTAAGGGGGCGTGGCATCAACATTTTTGCTGAAGATCTATGTATTATGTATAGCTATCCTCATACCGAATTTGGTGACTCTAGTTCAAAGTTAGTAGAATATGGTGGAAGGGGTGCTGGGGGCTGGAATGGGGGGCGTGGCGTCCAAAGTTTTGCTGCAGATCTATTTATGATTTTAATTGCTATCCTCATACCAAATTTGGTGACTCTAGCTCAAAGTTAGTATAATATGGCGGCAGCGGGTCTGGGGGCGGTACGGGTGGAGGGTGGCATCCAAATTTTTTGGGTCTCTTCAACACCAATCTTGGCACTAATTTTGGTGGCTATAGCTCAAAAATGGAAAATATGGGCGTTGTTGATTTCAAAATGCAGAGGGCTGGGGAACGGAGAGGCGTGGCTCCAAAACTTTGGTGTAGTTTTTTGGGGGTCATAAACAGTTATCTTCCTACCAAATTTGGTGACACTTTTGAAAGTACAAGCGTTTCCGTTTTTAGCGAAGGGTTGGGGCGGTTTGGAGCGGCTAGGGCAGTATGAATGGGCGTGGCATCCAAAGTTTTTAAACATTGTTTTTGGGGATCGTCAGCACCTGCCTATCTTGGCATTAAATTTGGTGACTAGCTCAAAACTGTGGAAGATATAGGCATTTATGTTTTTTAACAACGGGTGGATTGGTGGCGGAATGGGTGGGTGGGGCTCCAAAATTTTGATGCAGTTTTTTAGGGAGTTGTTAGTAGCTATCTTTCCTTCAAATTTGGTAGTTCTAGCTTTAAGGGCGTGTGAAATAGCTGGCTCTATCAATATTGAGTTATCGAATTTATCGATTTGCCAGCCCCCTAGTTATCGTAGAACCCCAATCTTAACACTTTATCTTACAAGGCCAAAGATAAACCAATTTGCAAAGTTTCAAGGCTCTAGCTTGAAGGGTGTGGAAAAAAGTTGCGCACATACGGACGCACAGACGGTCAGACAGACACACACCATGACGGACATTGCACAAACCCAATCTACTCTTTACCTTAGGTATCGAGTATATAAAAAACACAGATGTGGTGGTTGCAAGGGGGGGGTAAGATATTGAAAACATACTCACACAGGCTACTAAAAGTTGACTGGTGCAAGGAGCACACAACATGATCTTCAGAAAGGAAAAAAAACAGTTAGGAATATGTTGGAGATGGCGCAGGGCGCAAATATATATTACTTACCTTTTCTTTTAGTTTTTTCAGCAACAACAATTGCATTTGCCAAATATGACAAAAACAGAGTCATTTATTTATTTTAGTTTTTTATATTTTATTTATTTATTGTCAGCTATGAGCAGCTGACATGAAATTAAGATTAATATAAAATAATTATGGTTAAAATAATTTAATTCAAAGTAAAATTTAAAATTTTATTTAAATCTGAAATCAAATTAAGGTAAAAAGTTAAAAAGTCAACGTTAAAGCTCTGGGAAGTTCAATTCGAAAATTAGTGGTCCAACATTTTTTGCATTGATTGGGAAAAACCCAGAAAAACCCAATCAGACCAGCGGTAGATTAGTGATTATTGGTTACGATTTGATAAAGAAAAGAGAATCGAGTGTTTTTGTACTGCAGTTGAGGTCTCCGAAGAGACAAGGAACAAAAGCCTGTTATAGTCAGAGCAAATAACTCGAAATGGTTCATGTATATAATAGTTGCTTGAGCAACGATCAAGGATAAGAGTTAAAAAGTTTCGGGTAGATCTAATTGGAACATTTAATTTTATTCGACTTAATAGAACTGATGAGTCGATTTCACCATTGAGTAGATAAAAGGAGCCGTTCGCCACAGGTCTAGGTCGCAATCGAAAATCGAAAGTAAAACTGAGAACGGTGTAAAGAAGTTATCTAAGGCTGGGGTAAACTCTGTCCAGCCCAGAGTCATTTTACAATAAAATTTATAAAATACCGAGACTTAGAGGGCATCTTGACAATCCATATTAGGTAAGACTAAACACATCGAGAAATGCTCGAGATGTGCCCCAGACTAGGAAGGCGGTAAGGCACCACAAGGTTTCACCAAAACGCGCAGAGAACGCTCGGAACGCGCCCTGCTGAACCCCGTGGTGCCCGAGCGATGCCGGATAGCCACAAAACGTGCATAGAAACGCTCGGAACACGCTTTATGGCCGTACGGCACGCCCTCGACTCCCCTAGAATTTAAAAAAAAGTAGCAAAGGCACTGGCAAGACTCACCAAAAACGCACAGAGAACCCTCGAAATGCGCTTTGTTAACCCTTGCGAATGCCCGGGCAATGCCGGACAGCTACAAACACGTGCAGAGAAACGCTCGGAACACGCGGTCGAACTGTACCGCACGCATTGGCTGCCCTAGCGAAAAAAAACATATAACGTAACAAAATGTTTGCAGGGGCACGGGCAAGATTTACCAAAACGCACCGGGATCCCTCGAAATGCGTTTTGTTAACCCTTGCGAGTGCCCGGGCAATGCCGGACAGCTACGAACACGTGCAGAGAACCCTCGGAACACGCGGTCGAACTGTACCGCACGCCTTGGCTGCCCTAGCAAAAAAACATATAACGTAACAAAATGTTTGCAGGGCACGGGCAAGATTTACCAAAACGCACAGAGAACCCTCGGAATAAGTTTTGTTAACCCTCGCGGGTGCCCGGGCAATGCCGGACAGCTACGAACACGTGCAGAGAAACGTTCGGAACACGCGTTCGATTTGTACTGCATGCCTTCGCTAAGAAAAGGGGGTGGGGGGGTAAAGAAACCCACTTGTGCGCGCGCCCAAATCACAAATGCACTCGGTTTTGTTTTCTATTTCTTCTCACTTTTATTACCCTTAATGGCGCCTACTCTCGTTGCCTACCACACCGCAAAAACATTTACGTTAAAAAAACACTCCCTCCCATTTAAAACCCCGCAGACTTAAGGTCAGCTTACCCCTGTCCCATGTTTTGGTGCGGCCGTTGTTCGTCGTTGTTGTTGTCGTTCATTTTAAATTTTTTCTAATTGTTGGCCTTTGCATAGGCACTCTGGTACACTTTTATAACTTCTAGAAACGTTTTCTTCTTGCAAAATCTCGGCGCGCCCGCGTGTAAATTTGCGTGATTAAAATTTTCGCACTTTTTGCACTCCTGCCTTGCTTAACTCTCCGATCGCGACTGCCCGCCTTGATTTTTCGGGCGCGTGCCAAATTTTCGGCTGCTTAAGCCTCTGCCGTGGCCTCTGTCGCTGGGCCTCTGCCGTGGCCTCTGTCGCTGGGCCTCTGTCGTGGCCTCTGCCGCTGGGCCTCTGTCGTGGGCCTCTGTCGTGGCCTCTGCCGTTGATCATTCTGCCGGGGCCTCGGCTGTCGCCGGTGACTGTTCGCTATTTAGCCATCTGCCGTAGCCTCAGTCGTGGCCTCTGCCGCTGGGCCGCTGTCGTGACCTCTGACGCTGGGCCTTTCTGCTGTGGTCTCTGTCGTCGCCGCTCTCGCTCTGGTGCCTGCATTTCTGCCAGCGTCGTGTCTGCCAGACGCCATCTGGTCCCTTTTCGTTGCTGTCGGGCTTTGCTTTACTGCGCGCGAGAGCACACATGATCCCGTTATAAACCAGTGGTACGCACCGCTATCAGTGATGAGCACTGATAATAGTGATGCGCATCACTGGTTCGTTTGCCTACTTGTTCCCCGGTATTAAAGCTAGGTTTTACCTTTCTCTGCTTAAGTCTAAGTGTTGTGGGGGAGCTTTATAGCTACCTCACACTCCCTCCCTACTTTGGGGTAATAAAACAACGGTCACCTCGCGCGATCAGTTGACGCTATATCGCATGGTGTATTGTCCCATCCTCTTGAGGTTTCGATTTCCCAGTCGCGCGTCTGGGTCGCTGATGTAATCCTGGATGAACCGGATCATCTGTCGCGGGAGATGTCGGGGTTCGGGTCCGACCCGCCACCCTTCTGGGGCTGTGGCCCACTCCTCGTCCGTGGCCGTCTCTTCCCCCGGGCTGGTGTCTACCATGACCTCACCGACGGTTGGGTGCTCTTCCAGCACATGCATCAGCCAGTCGGCGACCTCCCCCTCGTGCGGTGGGGTGGTGTCTGGGCTGGCTCCGTCCCCTTGTTCTCCTACCGGCTGTGGGTTGCTACTAGTCTCGATGGCCGCCTCCGTTATGTCGGAATAACTACTGGACCACAGCACGCCCTGATCCTTCACAAGACATGACCCATATGCGGGAGGCGGGCTGCTTGGATATGGAGGGGAGTACCCTTGTTCGCCGTAGCGCACCGCCAATCGGTATGCTGCTGAACTCGCCATGCTGTCGGCGGATTCCGTGGGTGCGGGGGATACCGGGTGGCTTAGAGGGCCGTCTTTGGTTTGCTCAGGCGAGCGTCGGGTCGTGCTGCGGTCGTCGTCCTCTATGCGGCGATTTAGGACCGCTACGTCCCAATTTAGGGGGTCCGGACACCTCCAGTCCCGAAGCGGCCGTCGGGCCCCACCTCCGACTCTGAGCTGAGTGAGATGATGTCCTCGCTTATGCAAGTGCTAGCTACCCAGCCCTGAACGGCGCGCATTCGAACTGCTGTAGGTAGCGGCTCCGGGTGCCTATCCTCCGTTGCCTCGATCCGGCGCAGTGCTGGTTCCTGCGAGTGCTGACCCCAGGGACGCCCTACAAATACGTCTCTTGCCCCCAGGGGCCGTGACTCCAGTTCGTCTTCCGATGATGTCGTAGTATAATTTGTGCGGTTACCTCCTCTTGGGGCGGGGACGTTATATTGGCTCACCAATACAAGTGGCCCCCGTGACTATGCTGTGCCTGGTTATCCGTTGCTTGAGTCGTTGTCTCTGATGTCGTTGTCGCTGGTATCGTTGTCGTCTGCTGCTGTTAATTGCTTGGCTCAGTTCCGGCAGTAGTTCGTCCCAGGTGTTCTGATCTCCATCGATGTACTGCGCTATCATTGTCTTGATAGTCCGGTTCGCCCTCTCCGTGGGGTTCTGTTGTGGGGTGTACGGGCCGTGTGTTCCAATGTCGTTCCTGCCGTTTTGCAGAACCTTTTGAACGACTTGCTGGTAAATTTTGTGCCGTTATCGCACACAAACTTCCGTGGCACGCCAAATCGGCAAAGTATCCTCTGCCTAAACGACTTTCCCAATTTGGCGGTGGTGGCCTGCCGTAAGGGCACTAGCTCTACCCATTTGGAGAACACGTCTAAAAAGACCAGGAGGCAGGTATTGCCGTGTTTGGACCTCGGGAGGGGCCTCATGAAATCCGCGCAGAGTATGTCGAACGGACCCTGGGCTTGTCTTGTGTGCATATGCCCTGCCGGCTTGGTTTGACTCACCTTGAACTTCTGACACTGGGTGTACCTCCTGATGTACCGTGCCACTTCCCGGAAAATGCCTGGCCAATAGTACCGTTGTTGTATCCTAGTCGCCGTCTTTCGAATTCCCAAATGTCCTGCTGTCGGGTGGTCGTGGCACTCTTCCAAGACCCGTTGTCGTTTGTCGTTGGCTTCGCAAAGTTTCCAAGTCACTTGTTCTTCCGCGGGAGGCCGTAGGCCCGTTTGCCGGTAGATTTGCCCGTTTTCGCATATGTATTCGGTGAACTTCCCGGGTTCTTTCTCCATCCGTCTGCTTAGTCGTAGTAGCCATGAACACTTGGTGGCTTCTTCCTGGGTGCAAGGTTTCCAATGGTTGTCTGGAAAGGGCATCCGCGACTACGTTGTATCGGCCGCGTCTGTATGTTACGTCAAACTGGTACTGCTGCAATTCCAGCGCACAGCGCGCGATCTTTCCAGTTGGGTTGTCGATCGAATTGAGCCATTTCAGAGCGAGGTGGTCGGTGATGACTTCGAAGTGGTAGCCCTCCAGATAACAGCGTAACTGCCTTATCGCCCAGACAATCGCTTCCTTCTCCGTAGCTGAGTAGTTCTCCTCGGCTCGGAGGAGCCGTCGACTTGCGTAGGCGATTACCCGTTCTGTTCCCTGCAAATTTTGCGTCAGCACTGCTCCGAGTCGATAGTTGCTGGCATCCGTTTGAAGCGTAAACTTTTCCGTAAACTCAGGGCATGCCAAGACCGGTGCTTTTGGTAGTTTGCCCTTTAATTCCTCGAACGCTGCTTGTTGTTCCACGCCCCAAATCCACTTCTTGTCCATTCGCAGGAGACTCGTCATTGGCTGCACGATGGTGGCGAAGTTTGGGACAATACGGCGATACCAAGTTGCCAATCCTATGCAGCGTCGCAACTCTTTGGGTGTAGATTTTGGTACCAAGCGTTGCACTGCTGCGATTTTGTCCGGATCCGTATGTATGCCGGTCTCGCTTATCATGTGTCCTAAGTACACAAGCCTTCGTTGAAAGAAGCTGCACTTCTTCTGGTTCAACTTCAGATTCGCCTTCAACAGTCGTCTGAATACCTCGCGTAAGTGTTCCACGTGTTCCTCCAGCGTAGCTCCGATGACAATAATGTCATCCAGGTAAGCGAAGGCGTATGGGTCCATTTTCGGGCCGATGACACTGTCCAATGCGCGTTAGAATGTAGCTGGGGCTGAGTGTAGCCCGAACGGCATAACCTTCTACTGGTAGAGGCCTCTTCCTGGAAACGTGAACGCGGTGTACTCTCTGCTTTCCTTAGCCATTGGGATTTGCCAGTACCCGCTCTTAAGGTCCAACGTGGATATGTACTTGGCGTTGCGTAGCCGTTCCAGTATGTGGTTGATGCGTGGTAAGGGGTACCGACCGTGCGTTCAACTGTCGGAAGTCCACGCAAATACGCATCTCGCCTGTTTTCTTGCTTACCAGCACGATGGGTGCGCTGTGCGGGCTCTTAGAAGGTTCGATCTGGCCGTTTTCCAGTAGCTCATCAACCTGGTCGTTGATTATCATCTGCATTGCTGGGTTCTTGGGGAAGTACCTTTGTTTAACCGGTTTATCGTCCTTCATGGTGATGGAATGTCGGGCGATGTTTGACACTCCTGTCAGCTTCTCAAACTTGCTTAGCTCCCTATCCAAGAAAGCACAGACCCAAGTGGGTAATTCGTCCGTTTTTTCGCCTCTGTTGGTGGCCCTTCGCCTCCAGTGTCGGTTGTGACTGCAGCCAGGCTGACGGGAAGCTCTGGTTGGTAATTTTCCTGTTCCTCCAAAATGTCCGGTAGCGTTCGGGGTCGTTTCCGAAACGGGTTCGCTCTCCGGGCCTTGCAAGCATCTGCCAATGGTTTGAAGATAAAATCCTGGTGGGGTCGCTTTGTCGTGCTCGGGGTCTGCCTAGTTTGCCCTGTCCCTGCGATGTCGGCTGGCTCAGTGTTACGTGCATCCTGCGTTGTTGTAAAATGCGCTGTCTGTGTTGGGTCGGCTGGCTCCGTGCTGTGTGCATCCTGCGTTGTTTGTATACCGGCCAGCCCAGTCTCTACGAAGCTGGCTGGCGCAGTGTTACGTGCATCCTGCGTTGTTGCAACACTAGCCTGCACTGTCTCCGTGGGGCCTGGCTCAATGTTATGTGCGTCCCGCGATGGTGGTAGACCGGCCAGCCCAGTCTCTACGAAGTTGGCTGGCGCAGTGTTACGTGCATCCTGCGTTATTGTAACACTAGCCTGCTCTGTCTCCGTGGGGTCTGGCTCAGTGTTATGTGCTTCCTGCGTGGCGGTGTCGGTTGTTGGGGTCATCAGCATCGGGCGTGTTTGAGGATCGGGCGCCTGTGTCAGTTGTAAGAAGGCTCGCCCGCACTGGATTTTTGCGCGAATTCCACACAAAAAGTCAATGCCCAGAATAGCGTCATCTAGGATCGTAGGCATCACTAATGGAGGCACTACGGTTTCCTGTTCGTAGAGCTTATCGACGCCCGGATGTCACGAGTGCTATCCTTGGTTCCGACGATCCCTGCCAACCGTTCACTGATAATATCGCGTTGCTCCTGTGTCCAGTGTTGCTACTACCGGGGTGGCCCCTATGGTCACGAGAGCTTCGATCCTCCCCTCCTCCAAACGTAGCGGGTAAACTAATGACGAGGGCTCCCACTGTCGGTCCCGAACAGTCTCAAAGTTTGTGACCAGCTGAGTCAATTTGGCCAACGTGTTGAATTCGAGTCTTCGTGTGAATAACTGGTACTGTGGCAACAAGTTCTCATAAGTCCTCTCTAGCTCCCGTTCCGGCGAATACTGGGCACGTTGCATCATCACCCGGAGTTCGATTAAGAAATCCTTGAAGGGTTCGCCTGGCCGCTGGAACCGCGTCTGTATCGTACTTTCCAAGCGTTGAAAGTACCGTGGGGGTAAGAAGAAGTCTAGAAACTCGTTCTTAAACGACTCCCAAGGCTTGTCTTGCATCTTGTATGTCCGGAACGATCTTTCAGCCCAACCGGTAAAGAGACCGGATATGGTTCGCGGCAGCTGGTCGGCATTCACCCTGTATGAGGTTACTTGCTCCTCAAGTTTCTCCACGAAGCTGAGTGGGTCCGAGATGCCATCGAACACGACACCCCAGCTGCGTAGCTTATCGGCCAACACCGAGCAGGGTATCTCCTCTCGACCTATCTTCTTGATCCTGGCCCCGGTGTCATGGGTAACGGCCCGTTCCTGCATTAGCCCCGGCAGAGTGTGCACTGGCACTTTGAGCCGGTACTCCTCCTTGTGTGCTTGGACTTCCGAATTCGGGGAAACGGCTGGTAAGCGGCCATCCCGAGGGCTTGCAAGCGGTCGCGCATTGCCTCCGAATGTTCTCCCCTGGATACGAAGGCGGAGATCCGGGCGCGCAGGTCCTCGACGGTGCCCGTGGTTCCCAGGCTCTTCGGCTAAGTTCTGTAACTCGTCCTTGCGGCGATAGGAGATCCATCTTACACCCATGTCTAAGCTGCTTGTGGGTTTGGTTTAGCTAATAGCGTTTGTTCCCGGATTATTGTCTTGATCGTCGTTGTATATTTGGTTTCACGTTCACACGGTTTTATTATATATTTATTTTATTTTATTCGAATGATTTTTATTTTATTTATTTTCCGAAGGATTTTATTTTTCCCGAAGGATTTTATTTATTTTATTTAATTTGAAGGATTTTATTTTTCCCGAAAGATTTTATTTATTTTATTTATTTGAAGGATTTTATTTTTCCCGAAGGATTTTACTTATTTTATTTATTTTCCGAAGGATTTTTTTTATTTTATTTTATTCGAAGGATTTTTATTTTTATTTCATTTCCGAAGGATTTTTACGTTTACGTTGTTCCTCGATGACTCCGTGTCGGTGACTGCCTTGTTCTGGTCATAGCGCTGCCTTATATCCGCAGCGTGATCGCACCACTTGCTCGATGATGCCGGTGGCTTCGTTCCGCTGCGCCTCTGCTGCTGTGCCGGTGCTCCTCGGCTCGGTGAGCGAAACGGTCTGGGCTCGGCTGTGTTGCGGCGCGGTTGCTGTGCTATTGACTGAGACGCGGCAGCGGTGTTCGGATCGAAAGGGCTCTTGCGTCAGATTGCTCTATTCTCTCGCAAAAAAAAATATGGTGAAGAGGAAGCTGGACCCTACTGTACCCCGGAGAGTAAATGTCTAGGAGCGTTCTTTCATGCGGTTGGTTAGTAAAAATAACAAACAAAAAGAAAAAATACACGACTGTACCCGAAATATCGAATGGCGTTGTAACACGCAAAAAAAAAAAACTATTCCACATGTCGCTGTCCATATAATTTTTTTTCCAATTTACTCTTTTAAATTTTATTTTTCCAAAAAAAAAACATCATGTGTGCAACTCCATTAAATTTTTGTTTTACAAATACAAATACAAACAATTTTTTTTTATTTTTTTTTTCAAATTTCCTTAAAACGCTATCATGTTTTTGCCTTTGATTTTTAAGATTAGGAATGGGTTGAACACCGCTCCTACTGACTAACAGAAAAGATGCTCAAAATGCCTAAGTCTCAGAGTCCCTGCTCGGGCGCCAACTGTAAAGAAGTTATCTAAGGCTGGGGTAAACTCTGTCCAGCCCAGAGTCATTTTACAATAAAATTTATAAAATACCGAGACTTAGAGGGCATCTTGACAATCCATATTAGGTAAGACTAAACACATCGAGAAACGCTCGAGATGTGCCTCAGACTAGGAAGGCGGTAAGGCACCACAAGGTTTCACCAAAACGCGCAGAGAACGCTCGGAACGCGCCCTGCTGAACCCCGTGGTGCCCGAGCGATGCCGGATAGCCACAAAACGTGCAGAGAAACGCTCGGAACACGCTTTATGGCCGTACGGCACGCCCTCGACTCCCCTAGAATTTAAAAAATAAGTGGCAAAGGCACTGGCAAGACTCACCAAAAACGCACAGAGAACCCTCAGAATGCGTTTTGTTAACCCTTGCGAGTGCCCGGGCAATGCCGGACAGCTACGAACACGTGCAGAGAAACGTTCGGAACACGCGTTCGATTTGTACTGCATGCCTTCGCTAAGAAAAGGGGGTGGGGGGGGGTAAAGAAACCCACTTGTGCGCGCGCCCATATCACAAATGCACTCGGTTTTGTTTTCTATTTCTTCTCACTTTTATTACCCTTAATGGCGCCTACTCTCGTTGCCTACCACACCGCAAAAACATTTACGTTAAAAAAACACTCCCTCCCATTTAAAACCCCGCAGACTTAAGGTCAGCTTACCCCTGTCCCATGTTTTGGTGCGGCCGTTGTTCGTCGTTGTTGTTGTCGTTCATTTTAAATTTTTTCTAATTGTTGGCCTTTGCATAGGCACTCTGGTACACTTTTATAACTTCTAGAAACGTTTTCTTCTTGCAAAATCTCGGCGCGCCCGCGTGTAAATTTGCGTGATTAAAATTTTCGCACTTTTTGCACTCCTGCCTTGCTTAACTCTCCGATCGCGACTGCCCGCCTTGATTTTTCGGGCGCGTGCCAAATTTTCGGCTGCTTAAGCCTCTGCCGTGGCCTCTGTCGCTGGGCCTCTGCCGTGGCCTCTGTCGCTGGGCCTCTGTCGTGGCCTCTGCCGCTGGGCCTCTGTCGTGGGCCTCTGTCGTGGCCTCTGCCGTTGATCATTCTGCCGGGGCCTCGGCTGTCGCCGGTGACTGTTCGCTATTTAGCCATCTGCCGTAGCCTCAGTCGTGGCCTCTGCCGCTGGGCCGCTGTCGTAACCTCTGTCGCTGGGCCTTTCTGCCGTGGTCTCTGTCGTCGCCGCTCTCGCTCTGGTGCCTGCATTTCTGCCAGCGTCGTGTCTGCCAGACGCCATCTGGTCCCTTTTCGTTGCTGTCGGGCTTTGCTTTACTGCGCGCGAGAGCACACATGATCCCGTTATAAACCAGTGGTACGCACCGCTATCAGTGATGAGCACTGATAATAGTGATGCGCATCACTGGTTCGTTTGCCTACTTGTTCCCCGGTATTAAAGCTAGGTTTTACCTTTCTCTGCTTAAGTCTAAGTGTTGTGGGGGAGCTTTATAGCTACCTCACAACGGAGTGAACCGAAATTTTAGAACAGAACGTTTTAATCGTGAAAACCGACAAGCAGTGCGGAGTTATATCAAAAGTGATCAGTGAAACGAGCAAGGACACGCTTAAGCATCAAGGATATCGATAGGGATATATCCTTAAGATAAGCTATAAATATAAATTTGTTGGCACGGTCCCATCACACCAAGAGAGCTTAGCCCGGCTAAACACCCGTGAAAGAATTAGGTTCATTACACAATATAATCATGACGGACATAAACAAACACCTCAAAGAAACACTAATACCACAAAAATACCCAACATCAAGCTGGTACAAAAACATTAACCCTAACAACACAAAAATCCTCAAACCCTAAACCAGAGTGAAATACCCAGACTCGATCAAATAAAACTAATAAGACTACGACTGGGACACACAAAAATCACAAACCAACACTACATAGACAAAAACATAACCAACACCTGCCCCTTTTGCCAAAACAACTCCCCAATAGACCTGAAACTCATCCTAACTCAATGCATATCGCTAACAACAGCCCGAAACAAAATTCTAAAAAACAAAAACCCAAAAGACATCCCAACAAACGCATCCATAGACAACATCAAACTTACAATAGATTTCCTTAAGAAAAAACCAACCTCTACCACAAAATATAAAAACGAGATAAGTTAGACACACATCCCGATACCAAATACCAACCCAAATTATAAATACTTAACATAAGACAGTTAATAACAAAATTAATAATAAAGTAAATATCATTAAGCACGTAGATATCAAATACTGCACAGCTGAAGGCCCAGGCAACCATGCTAACATTCTATTAGCTCCCAAGTTTAGTTTTAAGTTGAGTTTTAAGCTAGTATTAAGAAATAAATAAAAAAATAAAATTGTTTATCCCAATTTTATAAATTCAGAAATTTGCGAGCAAGTTTTTGTTGTACATTTAATTATAGTTTTGCACCAAAACAATTAATATGCCCGTGCAAAAATATCATTTAAACTATCATGAACTAAACTATCAATAATTCATCTTTACGGTGGCAGCCCTGATTTTTTGTTTCACACTTAATTATGGTTTCGCAATCTACGCAAAAAGTAATATGTTCACATATTGTACTCAAATTAATATGTCAAAAAGACAACTGATCGATACTGACATATAGTCGACATTTTTCTGTCTGCCGCCCCCACCCATACCGCCCCAGCCTCCCTTCCACCATATTCTGCTAGCTTTGAGCTCAAGTCACCAAATTTGGTATGAGGATAGTTATTGACATCATACATAGATCTGCAGCAAAAATTTTGATGCCACGCCCCCCCTTACCACCCCCGCCCCCTTCCACCAAATTTTACTATTTTTGATCTAGAATCACCAAATTTGGTATGAGGATAGTTATTGACATCATACACAGATCTGCAGCAAAAATGTTGATGCCACGCCCTTCTACCAACCCCAGCCACCACCTTTTACAAACTTTAAGCTAGAGTCGCCAAACTTTGTAGGAGGATATCAGTTGACATCCCACAAAGGTCTGAATAAAAACTTTGGATGCCACGCCCACAGCCCCTCTTTCCCAACCTTTAACAAACATTGATCTTGAGTCACCAAATTTGGAAGGAAGATAGCTTATTGGCATCCCCATCTGCATCATACAATATTTGAGGCAGCGTACACCCATGCCGTATCCTGGTGTCGAGTATACCGCATTCGGGTTTCCGACTGCAACGTTTCTACTTGTTTTTTGTTGAAATTTGGTTAAAAAAATTTTGTTGCCTATTTTTTGTCAAAAAAAAAATTTTTATTTTTATTTTTAATGTCTACTCACCACGTCTTCCGCATTTCCACCCCCGTGTGGTTTTAGGTCGCCTATGTGCGCTTTCCGTGTCTTCTCGCCAGTTTTCTGCTGCAGTTTGCAGATCACTGGTGAGATAAAATTTGCAATCGTGTATGGTCCGGCAAATTTGGGAGCCAGTTTCGCGGCAAAGCCCTCAGCTGCATTAGACAAGTGGTGTTGTTTCACCCACACCTTGTCACCTACGGAGGGTTTCCATTTTAGTCTCCGTAGCTTATAATGCCATGCCTGATCCTGGGCATCCTTTTCCAAGCTCCAATTCGAAAACTTCTCTAAGTTGTTGTGCGTTTTCGCTGGGTGTTTGCGTCGGCTGTCCCGTCCCCAGTGTTAGGCTGTCAAATAGTGAGCTCGGCAGCCTTGGTTCACGCCCTCCATTGTCTTCACTGTGCGGTTTGCCCGTTCTGTGGGATTTTCCTGAGGTGTGTAGGGTGCCGTAAACTGGTGTCGCACATCCAATTCCTCGAGAAAGCGTTTGAAAGCTTTGCTTGTGAATTGAGTTCTGTTGTCCGTAATTAGAACCTTTGGCACACCAAAACGTGCCAAAATTCTTTCCCTAAAACCTTTTTGCAACGTGGCCGTGGTTGCACTCCTCAGGGGTAATAGCTCGGTCTCCTTAGAAAACCTGTCAAAAAACACCAATAGCATTGTGTTACCGTGCTTTAACCTGTGCAATGGACCTACAAAATCCACGCACACTGTACTCCACGGCTCTGCTGGGATTTGTGTCAACATTTTGCCCGCCGCAGCCCTTTGACTCGGCTTATACTGCTGGCACATCTCGCACGCGCTATCCTGCCTGATGGACTTTCTATTGAGTTCAACTACTTTAGCGCCATGTGATCCGTGATGACCACAAAATGATAGCCTTCCAGATATGGCCGCAGCTTCCTGATTCCCCAAACTATGGCTAGACACTCCTTTTCGGTTGCCGAATAGTTCCGTTTTTCACCGTTCAGTGTTCTACTGGCGTACGATATTACCCTTTCACATTGCTCCGAAGGTTGGGTCAATATCGCACCCAGGCCATAGTTACTTGCATCCGTCTGCAAGCAAAATGTTTTTGAAAAATCGGGACATGCCAATACTGGGGACTGAGTCAGCATCTCTTTGAATGTGTCAAAAGCTACTTGCCGATCCTCAGTCCACTCCCATTTTGTGTTTTTCTTCATTAGTGCGTTTAAAGGGGCTACCTTCCTTGCAAAATCTGGTACGAAGCGCCGATACCAAGATGCCACACCCAAATATTGAAGTAACTCCTTTGCGTTATTTGGGGGCTTCAATTCTGCAATTGCAGCTACCTTCTCTGGGTCTGTGCGGATTCCCTCTTCTGTGACTCTGTGGCCCAAATATTTTAACTCCTTCTTGAAGAAATCTCACTTGTCCACATTGATTTGCAGATTTGCTGCCCGCAACCGCCGAAATACGTCCGTCAGATTCGCCATATGCTCTTCACGCGTTTTCCCGATGACCACAATATCGTCCAAATATGCAAACGCGTTTGGCATCATCTCCGGCCCAATAACGCTATCCAAAGCCCTCTGTAAAGTTGCCGTGCCGAATATAACCCGAATGGCATTACTTTCCACTGATACAATCCTTTGCCTGGGACTGTAAATGCTATCAGTGGCCGGCTTGCTTCTTCCATTGGTATCTGCCAGTACCCATCTTTTAAGTCAAAGCTTGTGATGAAATGGGCTCCAAGAAGCTGGTCCAAAATGTGGTGCACTCTTGGCAATGGATACGCGTCTTTTACTGATCTGGTATTTAGTTGCCTGAAATCCACACATAGTCTCCATTTCCCCGTTTTCTTTTTCACCATCACAATTGGTGCGCTGTGTGGGCTGTTTGATGGCTCTATGCAACCTTTCGCAAGGAAGGTTGGTTGGTTGGTTGAACTCCACCTGCATTTTTGGATTCTTAGGGAAATAGCGCTGCTTTATGGGCCTGTCGTCACTCATCACGATTTTGTGTTCCGTAATCTGTGATGTGACTTTGAGTTGTCCAAAGGCTGCAACTTCCCGCTGCAGAAATTCGTCAATTTCTGGGTCTTCGTGTAGACTTTTGATTCGATTGTTGTCTGGGCAACTGCCACCGACTGTCTCTCCTCCAGATGTCCGACTGTGCGCCGTCGTGCTGGGATGGTGACCAGTCCCGCACACTGCAACACAGTGCCCCATGCCAGTTAGGAAATCCCGACCCAGCACCAAATCATCTATCGCACTTGTCGGCTCGCGACGCTTCTTCGACATGCCCTTCCTGGGTTGTTTATGTGTGTTCTGGCCGTCCGTTCCTCAGGCGTGGTGGCTCTGCTTCTCCATAGACATAAATCGCGTGCGATTCGCCCGGCTTTGGTTGTGGTCGCGCCCACTTTGATGTATGTCTCGGTGTTGTTGTGGATGGTGCTGATGTTGTGGTTGCGTGAGCGATTGTTCTTGTTGGTGGTTGCCTCTCGCGCTTTGTAATCGTAAATTCTTCCTGTCCTTTTCCAGTTCCTCGAACTCTTCGGCTAACTGCATCAGTTCTATAAGGGTCGAGAACTGATTTGGGCGTACGTATTCGCGCAAGTCTGGGAGGCTGTTGTTATAGATTGTGCGGATTTCCTTCTCTGCTGAGAAACGCAGGGGTCTCATTAGCGTTTGCTTCTCCACCATATAAACCTTAAACAGCTCTACCAGCCCTTGATGCCGCCTGCGCACTTCGTCCCCCAAATTCTCAAAAAAAAAACTTTGGAAGAAAAGACTCCTGAAAACTTGCGGCGAAATCCACCCAGTTTGTCCAGTGTCGGTTGTTCGCGATGAACTATTTTAACGCCATTCCTTTAAGCAGCTCCGGCATTGCCCTCGGTATTTAATTTAGATTTAGTCCGTATGTGTCGGCTGACCATTCCACCTGCTCAAGAAATTCCAGTGGCTTCGATAGGCCATCAAACCGAAGGCTCCACTCCCTGACCTGTTTCGCCACTTTCTGTTAGTCACTTGCAAGGTTTTCTCGCTCACGTGTACGAGAGTGGCTGCGTTCTCATGGCTGTCGGGTAGATTCCCACTTCACCTGTGAGATTCATGTGCATGTCGTGCCCGGGCCGCTGCGCTTGTTGACGGGATGCTAAGCCGCGCCACATTTATACCGGCTGGCTCTTTTACCTCCTCATCCTCCTCTTCATCGCACATTTGGTCAAATTCTTTATGCGGCGACTGTCGGCTTAATATTTTTGTTAGTTTGCCGAGGCGATCGCTGTGTAGAAATTGGTTTTCGTTTTGACTTACCCAGTCTCTAAATTGTGTTCGCATAGCTTCCACAGTGCCTTCTAGCACCAGACCGAATTCCGCTCCACATTTCACTAGTTCGTCCTTTTTTTAAATTGTACACCCACGCACGACCCATTTTGTCAGTTTTTATTCTAGATGTATTATCACCCAAAGCTGTGCGTTATCGCCGACGATCCACAGTTTGGACGCCAGTTGTAACGGACCTAATTCTGTCACGGGTGTTTAGCCGGGCTAAGCTCGCGCGGTGTGATGGGGACGTGCCAACAAATTTATATTTGTGGCGGCTTCGGCAATAATGACACGAGTTGTTTTGGTTTAATACATATATTTTAAACTGCTATTTGGTTATACAATTTTATCATACACTAAAATATGTTTGTTTTTGGCTTGTTATCGTACGGAACTGCACAAGGCTCTTGTTCAGTGGCTTTATTTAGTACTGCTGGCGCTTTAGCCGCACTGTTGCGCCTATACGTAAGTAGTAGGGAATTGCCGGTTCTAAACTAAAGGGATGCCGCCTTTTCTTATCACCCCTGTCACATTAAAATTTATCACCTTTTTTTTAATTAGCGTGAACCTTTTTCCATTAGCGTAAACCTTTTTGATAGGTAGCAAGATCAATGGTCAAGTACATTATTCGGCCTCCTTGTTAAGGATAACACCATCCGTGCGAATCAATGAACAAAGGAGAAAAGGATAGAGACGTCATGTCTGCCCCTGTTTGATGTGCTTACACAGGTTTCTTAGCTACCGTATAGTAGATAAGAGTCAAGTGTGCGCCTGTTTGATGTGCGTGCGCAGATTTTTTAGCTAGCAAATAGTAGACAGGAGTCATGTCTGCGCCTGTTTGATGTGCTTACACAGGTTTCTTAGCTACCGTATAGTAGATAAGAGTCAAGTGAGCGCCTGTTTGATGTGCGTGCGCAGATTTTTTAGCTAGCAAATAGTAGACAGGAGTCATGTCTGCGCCTGTTTGATGTGCGTGCGCATTTTTTTTGTAGCTAGCAAATAGTAGATATGAGTCAAGTGTGTGCGTTAAATTGCACTCCTGCACAGATTAAAAGAGAGCTGATTGCAATGGTGTGTGGATACGGCAGGGGTGTACAATGCGTCAAAAATTGTCTGGTGCAGATGGAGATGCCAAAAAGCTATCTTCCTTCCGAATTTGGTGACTCTAGCTCAAAGATTGTTAAAGGTATGGGCTGGGGGCGGTAAGGGGGCGTGGCATCAACATTTTTGCTGAAGATCTATGTATTATGTATAGCTATCCTCATACCGAATTTGGTGACTCTAGCTCAAAGTTAGTAGAATATGGTGGAAGGGGGGCTGGAGGCTGGTATGGGGGGCGTGGCGTCCAAAGTTTTGCTGCAGATCTATTTATGATTTTAATTGCTATCCTCATACCAAATTTGGTGACTCTAGCTCAAAGTTAGTATAATATGGTGGCATGGGGGCTGGGGGCGGTACGGGTGGAGGGTGGCATCCAAATTTTTTGGGTCTCTTCAACACCAATCTTGGCACTAAATTTGGTGGCTATAGCTCAAAAATGGAAAATATGGGCGTTTTTGATTTCAAAATGCAGAGGGCTGGGGAACGGAGAGGCGTGGCTCCAAAACTTTGATGCAGTTTTTGGGGGTCATATACAGTTATCTTCCTACCAAATTTGGTGACACTTTTGAAGGTACAAGCGTTTCCGTTTGTAGCGAAGGTTTGGGTGGTTTGGAGCGGCTAGGGCAGTATGAATGGGAGTGGCATCCAAAGTTTCTAAACATGGTTTTTGGGGATCGTCAGCACCTACCTATCTTGGCATTAATTTTGGTGACTCTAGCTCAAAAACTGTGGAAGATATAGGCATTTATGTTTTTTAACAACGGGCGGATTGGTGGCGGAATGGGTGGGTGGGGCTCCAAAATTTTGATGCAGTTTTTTAGGGAGTTGTTAGTAGCTATCTTTCCTTCAAATTTGGTAGTTCTAGCTTTAAGGGCGTGTGAAATAGCTGGCTCTATCAATATTGAGTTATCGAATTTATCGATTTGCCAGCCCCCTAGTTATCGTAGAACCCCAATCTTAACACTTTATCTTACAAGGCCAAAGATAAACCAATTAGCAAAGTTTCAAGGCTCTAACTTGAAGGGTGTGGAAAAAAGTTGCGCACATACGGACGCACAGACGGTCAGACAGACAGACACCATGACGGACATTGCACAAACCCAATCTACTCTTTACCTTAGGTATCGAGTATATAAAAAACACAGATGGGGTGGTTGCAAGGGGGGGGTAAGATATTGAAAACATACTCACACAGGCTACTTAAAGTTGAGTGGCGCAAGCAGCACACAACATGATCTACAGAAAGGAAAAAAAACAGTTAGGAATATGTTGGAGATGGCGCACGGCGCAAATATATATTACTTACCTTTTCTTTTAGTTTTTTCAGCAACAACAATTGCATTTGCCAAATATGACAAAAACAGAGTCATTTATTTATTTTAGTTTTTTATATTTTATTTATTTATTGTCAGCTATGAGCAGCTGACATGAAATTAAGATTAATATAAAATAATTATGGTTAAAATAATTTAGTTCAAAGTAAAATTTAAAATTTTATTTAAATCTGAAATCAAATTAAGGTAAAAAGTTAAAAAGTCAACGTTACTATTTGATAAAGAAAAGAGAATCGAGTGTTTTAGTACTGCAGTTGAGGTCTCCAAAGAGACAAGGGAATAAAGCCTGTTATAGTCAGAGCAAATAACTCGAAATGGTTCATGAATTTAATAGTTGTTTGAGCAACGATCAAGGACAAGAGGTAAAAAGTTTCGGGTAGATCAAATTGGAACATTTAATTTTATTCAACTTAATAGATTTGATGAGTCGATTTCACCATTGAGTAGATAAAAGGAGCCGTTCGCCACAGGTCTAGGTCGCAATCGAAAATCGGAAGTAAAACTGAGAGCGGAGTGAATTGAAAATTTAGAACAGAACGTTTTAATCGTGAAAACCGACAAGCAGTGCGGAGTTATATATATATATATATATATATATACCTACCATCCAACTTTAGAACTTTCATTTGAACTTTTTAACCTTAGATCAACACCTAACAATTGTTTAAAGACCCGATGTTTTCGTAAAACTAACTTTACTAAATTGAATGACCTTCTTCAGCATACTAATTGGTCTCAACTCTATTCTTGTTCTTTTTACAGGACTTTGAATTCGTATTTGAATATATGTGTTCCCCTCACTGTTCCTTTAAGTGAAAATAAACCACCTTGGTTTACGAGGGAACTATCAAAATTAAAAAACGTGAAAACAAGATCCTATAAAAAATTTAAAAGATCTGGAAATACTTTACATTTATCCTCGTATATAAAAAAAATTTTATTTCTGTAAACACTATTTGTTATAACAATTATCTCAATCGTTGCAGATCAAACTTTTGCCGCGATCCGAAACAGTTTTTTAAATTTGTAAACTCTAAACGTAAATCTTCTTGCTTGCCATCCTCGGTTTACCTTGATAATACAAAAGCAAATTCCGATCAGGCAGTGGCCGATCTCTTTGCTGAGTATTTTCAATCTGTGTACTCATCGAGTTCATATAGTTGCAATAATTCCTATCCTTTTCAAGTTCAAGCGTCAAACTGCATTTATGTCCCAGTTATAACTGAGTGTACGCTGCTAGGCGACCTTAACTCTATCAAACCCGGCTTCTTGCCTGGCCCTGATAGAGTGCCAGGTTGTATACTTAGATATTGTGCGGACTCACTTTGTAAACCCTTACACAAATTATTTAACTTGTCAGTTAACTCAGCTGTGTTTCCTGGTATATGAAAGGAATCTTTTATTATTCCACTCCATAAAAATTCTTCTAAGTCCAACGTTAAAAACTATAGGGGTATATCTAAGCTGTCTGCCATTCCGAAAGTCTTTGAAAAAGTTATATGCTCACAATTGCAGCACATATGTAGTTCAATTTTATCCCCATATCAACACGGTTTTTTTAGGCGAAGATCTACTACCACCAACCTTCTTGAGTTTACCTCACTTGTTATCAAAGGGTTTCAGGACAAAATGCAAACTGACGTCGTTTACACAGATTTTAGTAAGGCATTTGATTCTGTTAGTCATTCTTTGTTGCTTCAAAAATTAAATATTATTGGATTTCCAGCAAAACTCCTGTCGTGGCTTTCTGAGTACTTATGTGGCCGAACACAAAAAGTAGTTTTTAAATCTTCTGTATCCAAATCTATTTTTGTTACCTCTGGTGTTCCTCAGGGGAGTCACATGGGACCATTGCTATTTAATCTATTTATTAACGCTCTTCCTGCTGTTATTACTAACTCTCGTGTTTATATGTTTGCTGATGATGTAAAACTATGTTTCACCTATAATGATGATTCTCTATGCAACTTACTACAGTCGGACTTGGGAGCACTGTCGGCTTGGTGCCATTATAACTTACTTCATTTAAATTGTTCAAAATGTAAAATCATGACTTTTTGTAGAGGTACCCCTAATACTGCTAACTACATGCTTGATACTTCACCTCTTGTCCGCGTTTTTGAAATTAAAGATTTAGGCATCATTCTTGATAGCAAATTAAAATTTGATTCTCACATATCGTCGATGGTCAATAAGGCCATAAATGTACTTGGCTTCATCAAGCGGTGGTCAAAAGAGTTTGATGATCCCTACACCACTAAAACGCTATATACATCATTGGTACGTCCCATCCTGGAGTATAGATCTTGTGTGTGGTCCCCGCAATACGGGATTCACCAGGATAGAATTGAATCTGTGCAGAGGAAATTTCTTCTGTTTGCGCTTAGAATTTTTAACTGGGTTCCTGGGATAGACCTACCCCAGTATTCAAGTAGACTTCTTTTAATTAATCTTCCTTCCCTCTTGAACCGTAGAATTATGCATGGTGTAGTATTTATCACTAATCTACTTAATGGTGAAATCGACTCATCAGTTCTTCTAAGTCGAATAAAATTAAATGTTCACATTAGATCCACACGTAACTTCACACCACTTAGCCTCGATCGGTGCTCGAGCAACTATTTAATTCATGAACCATTTCGTGTTATTTGTTCAGACTTTAACCGGCTTTATTCCCGTAACTCTTTGGAGACCTCAATTCCAGTACTAAAACGATCTATCCTTTCTGCCTTATCTAATCATAGCCACTAATCAATAATCTTCCACTGGTCTGATTGGGTTTTTCTGAGTTTTTCCCAATCCACGCAACAAATGTTAGACCAGTTATATTTATATTTATTTGGAATTTCCCAGAGCTTTAACGTTAACTTTTTAAATTTTTTATCTTAATTTTGAATTTTGTTTCAGATATTATAATTATTTACTTTACATTATATTATTTTAATATTATAACTATAGTTAATTTTGATTTGTCAGCTGCTTATAGCTGACATTAAATAAATAAATAAATAAATAAATAAATAAATATCAAAAGTGATCAGTGAAACGAGCAAGGACACGCTTAAGCATCAAGGATATCGAAAGGTATATATCCTTAAAATAAGCTATAAATATAAATTTGTTGGCACGGTCCCATCACACCAAGAGAGCTTAGCCCGGCTAAACACCCGTGACAGAATTAGGTTCGTTACACAATATAAACATGACAGACATAAACAAACACCTCAAAGAAACATTAAAACCACAAAAATACCCAACATCAAGCTGGTACAAAAACATTAACCCTAACAACACAAAAATCCTGCAAATCCTCAAAACCCTAAACCAGAGTGAAATACCCAGACTCGATCAAATAAAACTAATAAGACTACGACTGGGACACACAAAAATCACAAACCAACACTACATAGACAAAAACATAACCAACACCTGCCCCTTTTGCCAAAACAACTCCCCAGTAGACCTGAAATTCATCCTAACACAATGCATATCCCTAAAAACAGCCCGAAACAAAATTCTAAAAAACAAAAACCCAAAAGACATCCCAACAAACGCATCCATAGACAACATCAAACTTATAATAGATTTCCTTAAGAAAAAACCAACCTCTACCAGAAAATATAAAAACGAGATAAGTTAGACACACATCCCGATACCAAATACCAACCCAAATTATAAATACCTAACATAAGACAGTTAATAATAAAACTAATAATTAAGCACGCACATGTGAATAAAACAATAAGTAAATATCATTAAGCACGTGGATATCAAATACTGCACAGCTGAAGGCCCAGGCAACCATGCTAACATTCTATTAGCTCCCAAGTTTAGTTTTAAGTTGAGTTTTATGCTAGTATTAAGAAATAAATAAAAAAATAAAATTGTTTATCCCAATTTTATAAATTCAGAAATTTGCGAGCAAGTTTTTGTTGTACATTTAATTATAGTTTTGCACCAAAACAATTAATATGCCCGTGCAAAAATATCATTTAAACTATCATGAACTAAACTATCAATAATTCATCTTTACGGTGGCAGCCCTGATTTTTTGTTTCACACTTAATTATGGTTTCGCAATCTACGCAAAAAGTACTATGTTCACATATTGTACTCCAATTGATATTTCAAAAAGACAACTGATCGATACTGACATATAGTCGACATTTGTCTGTCTGAAACTAAAATTAATAATCAAAAAAAATTAATTCTTGACTCTGTTTATTTTCATCCAAATGTATCCCAAAATAACAAACAACAAATGCTTTTTTCTGCCTTAATGAAATATTCTCACCTTACTGCACTCATAGACAAGAATTTCACAGTTAATACCAAGGTGGGCATGATCATCGTAGGTGATTTCAATTAAGAAGTGACAATTGATTGTACATTTGCAGAATTTATGAAAAATTTATTTAAATTAACGTATATTAAAAATGCAGCAACCATCTAAGCTCTTACCAATATAGATTTAGTATATGCAAAAGAATTAAGTGTATCAATAATGAATTACATATCGTACTTTTCCTTCCATAAACCAATCATGTCAAAAATCACATATCAATTATTAAACAAAAATACAATTTTAGATTTAATTATGCAGAAATGTTGATTTAATAAATTATAAAATATTTATATTTCAAGTCAATGTTTGTATTATTTATATCAGAGATGTTATCCAGTGTTGCAGTAAAAAGCAAAAAATTAGCCAAATGACAACAAACATAGTTTATATAAAACATCTATGTGGTTGTCGTTATTAGGCTACCGCTTCATAATTTTTGTAGCACAAGGACAGACGTTTTCTACGGTTTACCTATGCGTTCGTGTGATCTAACACAGGCTAAAATTTGTTTAACAAAAGGACACGTTTACTTGTTTAAAAACGGGTAAAAAGACGCCTGGTTGCTTAGGGGTACGGTTGCATCAGGGGTGTGCTCTGCGTTGAAAGCTTATTAGCTTATGCATCTCTTTCGGGGATGTCACCAGTTATATTGCCAATAAATTTTGGCGTCAAGCTCAAAAAATGAGAATGATAAACGCGTTCCAGTTTGTAAAGTAGTGGTTTAAGCCGAGGTACAGATCTCAGTCTGGCCATGGCACACGCTACAAGAAATATTTATACTTACTGAAACGCGTTAGCTAAGTTTTCATACAGCGATCGCTGGGTACTTTGTAGTGCCTGCATCTGGTCTGGAGGCACTTGCAGCACTTGCAGAATTATTCGCGTTAGCTTGAATGCACTTGAGCAAAAAAAAAAACACAAAATTTCGATTTCCAAGGCAGTCAAATATCAGTTTTGCTTTTGCTGATCATACATACTGTTCACAATTTTAAATCTTTGAAAAGTTCCCACATTTTTTGCCATCGCAACATCCAACTACCGTCACAAATACCGAAAGTGTATTAAGTAGTGCATTCATATGTCAAAGTCATTTGCCGAAAACTCGGAATAAAGTAAAGTAAAATAAAATAAAGTGCCGGCTGTAAAATAGTGATTTAAGCCGAGGTTTAGATCTCAAACTGGCCATGGCACGTACTACAAGAAATAAAACGCGTTAGCTAAATGAAGGCAGGTCTTCCGCGGACGAAACCTTACTGACCGAACTGACTGGGTAGTTATGAAAGCAGCTGGGATGGCCATCTAACTACACAGTGACTATTATTCGCTAAACCGCGGTACCAACCGCTGATTAGCGAATCCCCCTTTGATGCTCAGCTCACCGTGCCTATCCGTTCAACAACACAGTTCCATTTATATTCCGTATCGGGCCACGTTACCGAAACAACTGATTATTGGAATGATAAGCGGGTAGATGCCTACAGTCAAGCCTCTAGCCACGCAGTTATCGCCGCTATATAATACCGAAGGCGCGTTAGTACATATATGCGTCCGCATATTAATTTTCTGGTCTCGAACTCGGCTAGAGCGCGCCTCTTCTTCTCCTGTGGATCGTGACATTTGAACCTTCGTTCTCTTTCCGCCGATCTGGACGTTCGAACCTCCTGATATCTTACATTTTGTTGCATTTACCCTTCATTTGAATTATTATAGTTAGGGACTGGCGTAACTCACATGGCAAATGTTGTGCAGGCATACACATACATACACATACTTGCCTCCATTTAGCTAACGCGTTTCAGGAAATATAAATATTTCTTATATCGAGTGCCATGGCCAGACTTTGAACTGTACCTCGGCTTAAATCACTACTTTACAAACGGAAACGCGTTTTTGAACTTGTCGTCAAAATTTATTGGCAATATAACTGGTGACATCCTGGTCTAAAAAACTTGTGGGATAGTTCGGAGGGGGCTAAGCCGAGGCCATCAGGTGGGTTAGCTGCGAATTAGCGAGAATCCTTGCAAAGAAGCAGTCTCGGACAACCAGCGGGTGCGGTACCGTTCACCGTACCGACAAGACGCTTGTGTCGCCGTCTTTAAAGCATAGCCTCACACACTCCCAACTCCCTCACACATACCTACCTCATCCCTACCCCAAATATCTCACTCCAAGCTGGACTAAGGTGTTACTCGAACCGTGCCGAGAGTCAACTTGGGTGGGGGCCCGGATAAAAAACTAGCCCAGTCGCTAACGGTGAGCTCAGGCAAAAGGCGACCGCCTGTTCTGTTCAGCCTTACCCGGGTACTGCACATCTCTGCCCGGGTGCACTTCTTATTTCTCTGCAACTCATGAGAACATGAAAAGTAACACAAAACAAGAAGAAACAAGTAACACAAACAGCAGGATATCCCTGCTGCCAGTGTCGCGAGGGACTTTGAGGAGCTTGACGGTGAGCGGCCCTCAAACGTGGGAATGCCCCCACGGCAACAACAAAGTAGGCCGCAGGCGGCGGCAAACACAGCGCACGCACAAGTGACGAGGGAAACCGCACGTCACCGTGTCCCAGCTGCACGAGGACGAAGAAGCAAGGCTGGACTATCCCAGCCGATGCGCCCGAATCTAAACGCAGTTCGATGACATGGCGTGCACCCAAACCGGAAAAAACTGAACTACTCGAAAATTAAATGGTATTTAAGGTACCTTCAGCAGGAACTACCCTCAGCTGAGCCACTGCGCAGGGCAATGGCAGGGAGTGACTTGGCGAGCCAGGCACAGGGACCAGCCCCCGAACGTCTCAGCAGTACGCTGACGCCACCCACTGCCAATAGGGGGATCATCCCCGTTAGCGGTCTGAAGAAGAGGAGTGCTGGCGTGAGGTCTGCCCCCGCCCAACAGTCAGCCCCGGCAGCCACATGCTCGGCACCCACACCTCCCACCGCCACTGATCATCCAGCAAAGGCCGATCCCCCAGAGGATCTGGCTGAGGATGAGAAGCTGGCCGATCTGACGCTTGGTCCAGAAGAGCTGGAGTTGATGGATGGGGTGGTGCCGATGTCATCACAGGAGCTGGCGGATGAACTGCTAATTGCAGAAGAAGGAGCTGACGTTGATATGACGGGCAGCGGTGATGTGGGTAGCTCCCAACCTGCATCACTAGGAGCTGGAGCGGCGGATGAGTGATGGTGACGCCTAACGTCACCGCCACTGGGCTAGCCCAGATAAACCTCCATCGTGCTAAGGCATCCTCTGGTGTCTTAGCCAGGATGTTTATCACCCAACATCTTGGGCTAGCCCTGGTATAGGAGCCGTGGGTCAACAATGGCATTAAAGGCCTGTACACCGCTGACTCGAAGGTAATCCCAGATTACAAAGAGATCCTCTACCTAGAGCATGCGTCATGGTAAGAAAATCTATTAATTGTACTATTCTTTCAGAATTCCTCAGTAAGGACTGCGTTCCGATTGCCATAAGGGCAAGAGGAAACCCCCCCTGTGGTGGCATCTGCCTATTTCGCCGGTGATGTGGACTGCCCGCCACCCGAAATAGAGAAGCTGATGGACCGCTGCAGGAGAGAGACGCTGACGGCTGTATTCAGCTGCGATGCCAATGCGCACCATTCCATATGGGGTAGCACGGACTTCAATAAAAGGGCTGAGTGCCTTACCAACTTTATATTCAAATATAATTTAGAAATTGGATCGACACCGACATTTGTAACTAGATTTAGAGAAGAGGTGCTAGACATTGCTCTGATTAGTCGGTCTCTTAGGCCACACATCAGGGAATAGCATGTCTGTTCAGAAGAATCCATGTCCGATCATTTAAACTTCAGACTAATACGGATAGTAGCGTACCAACTGGTAACCCCAGAAAAATAAACTGGGAAAAATTTAGGTCTACCCTAGAACTAAACCTTGCCACTGAAAACTCTGGAATACCCAGATACACTGGTGAGCTAGAAAGAGTTGTTGGAAATCTTAATAGTAGCATTGGAAATGCATATGAAGAAAGCTGCCCATTAGAAAGAACGCGTAAAGAAAACTATGCCCCATGGTGGAACGACAGTCTTGAGAGACTGCGGCTCACCACTCGTCACCTCTTCAATAAAGCCAAGAGAGGGGTCTTGTGATACATACCGGGAAAGCCTCACCTCCTACAGCAAGCATTTGGAAGGCCAAGCATTAGAACTATAGAGACTTCTGCGAAAGCATAGCAAGTACGACAGAAGGTGCCCGGCTGCATAGAGCATTATCCAATCGGGCACCGGAGGCTAATCTAGCCCTGAAGCGTATGCATAATTCATATTCGAGCACTAATATGCAATGGCTAGAGGTTCTGTTTGAGACGCACTTCCCAGGGAGTATGCCCTGGCAACATAGCGAATCACATGAAACAGGAGTTCAGTACAGACCAACGGCCAGCGACTGGACATGCGCCAAGTCGGTGGTAACAGTGGAGAAAATAAAGTGGGCAATTGGATCCTTCCAGCCTTACAAATCTCCTGGTCTGGATGGCATATTACCGGGTTTCCTTCAACTCCTACCCACTCTAAGGAAAATTCTGGTCAGTAGCCTAGCACTTGGTCATATACCAAGCACTTGGAGTAGTGCTAGGATGGTCTTCATCCCCAAGATTGGGAAGAAAGATATCACCAAGCCAAAGTCCTTCAGACCCATTAGCTTAACATCGTTTTTGTTGAAAACGTTGGAAAAGCTGGTGGACTATAATATTAGGAGTACTCTGCTTACACAGAGTCCACTGCAGGCAACGCAGCATGCATGCAGGAAAGGTAGGTCTACGGACACTGCCCTGTATGAGCTGCACCGCACTTTGCGAGCCGCAGAAGTAAATAAAGAAGAAGAAGATGCTGTCAAGGACACCTTGAATAGAAGAGGGCTGGACAGCACAACCAGTAGATGGATTTTATCCCTACTAGGGTCCAGACAGGCTACGGCATCTATATAGTACCGTAATAGTACCTTGGGGTCACTTTTGACAGTAAATTAAACTTTGGCACCCATTTTCAGAATACGATTGCGAAGTGCTACAGAGCGCTGTATGCGTGTCGTAGCATAGCGGGGAAGTCATGAAGAACTTCACCAAAGATAATAAGATGGCTATACGTTATGGTAATAAGGCCAATGCTCACGTACGGAGTAATTGCATGGAGGGATAAAGCACAGCAAATCACTGTGCAGAAGCAGCTTCAAAAGCTAGAGAGAATGGCATGTGTAGGAATCACATATGTTCGCGCAAAAGTTTCAAGTTCACCTGTGCAACATAAAGGAATGGACATCTCTAGAAAAGGTCCACAACATGAAGCCGCACACTATTAAATGGTACGCCGATGGGTCCCTAACACAACAAGGCTCCGGTCTTGGTGTAGTGGGCCCTCGGCTAATTTACCATGAGCCCCTAGGTATGCACACCAGCATATTTCAAGCTGAAGTATGTGTAATAGGGAGGTGTGTGGACTTTAATTTAAAACACATCGTTGGGAATAGAGATATATCCATCTTATCCGATAGCCAAGCAGCTTTAATGGCACTTAGTAGGACTGTAATTAGGTCAAAGGTAGTTCGTGAGGTACGAACCAAGCCAGACACTCTGGGATCACAAAATAGGCTTGCCCTAAGATGGGAAGAAGCACAATACGGGAGGAGTTTAGGAGCGAAGAGAGACGTCTACGCAGAATGAGCTGGGCAAGGACACCAGGACACCAGGACTCAGAAAAGCAAAGCTTGTCTTGGGTAGCTATAACCTCAAACGGTTTAAGCAAGTAATATCAATGGGTAGAAATAGACTTAGGATACTCACCGGTCTTCTGACAGGACATTGTAGACTAAGAGGACACCTAGCAAAGCTAGGTATAGCCAGCAGCGAGATTTGCAGATTCTGCAGAATGGAAGGAGAATCCTCTTTGCACATAATAGCAGAATCTGTAGCCTTAGTAAGGAAAAGAAGCAGTTTTCTAGGAAGACACATTATGCAGCTTAGCGATTTAGAAACCACTGACCCAAGAAAAATACTTGCCTTCTTGCAAGACCTGGGTCTGATGGAAGAGCTATCGGCCAAGAAGGGGGCACAATAGATCTATCTGGTCGCAGTGTATTCACCCCCACCAAAAAAAAAAAAAAAAAAAAAACTGGTGACATCCCCGAAAGAGATGCATAAGCTAATAAGCTTTCAACGCAGAGCACACCCCTGATGCAACCGTACCCCTAAGCAACCAGGCGTCTTTTTACCCATTTTTAAACAAGTAAACGTGTCCTTTTGTTAAACAAATTTTAGCCTGTGGTAGATCACACGGGCGCATAGGTTAACCGTAGAATACGTCTGTCCTTGTGCTACAAAAATTATGAAGTGGTAGCCTAATAACAACAACCACATACTAAGATGTTTTATTTGTAACTGTGTTTGTTGTCATTTGGCTAGTTTTTTGCTTTTTAATGCAACACAGACATACAAACATTGACTTCAAATATATATATGATATAATTTATTAAATCAACATTTCTGCATTATTAAATAACGTTTGTCTTTCGTTGGTGACGGTTGTGTTTTTGAGTGCTCTCAGTAATTTATTAGTTTCCTGTGTTGTTTACGGTGTGTATTTCGGCTTTATTTGTTCGCAGATATACTTTGTATATGTTTACGTGTGAATAACAAAATATTGCAAACTTAATAGTCATTTCAATTTGCAGCTGAACTGACGCTGCATTGCTTTAAAATAAAGAAAACATACGTACATACGTCTTTTCTGCTCTTGTCTACTCTGTGTATTCGTCCACCAACAACAAACAGCTTGTTTATTTTTTTGCTCTCGCTCCCCAGCATTCAGTGTGCTGCAGCTTTCGTCCGCTCTTATCCGACGTAATTGCGGTTGCATTTGCCTACGCGCTCACGCTCTCTCACATACGCGCTCTCTTTATCTTTTTACCGTTTTGTCGCGCTCATTGCCTGGAAACATTCTTATTCTTAAATTTGATATTGCATATCAATTGTTACAGATACTTTATTTAATTTTTAATTTTTATTTTATAAAATCAGAATGCTTGATTGCTGCAGTAGCAATTGCAAGTTGGCGTGAACAACCAACCGAGATTTTATATTGTGTAGATTGTGCGACAGCATGATACACATGAAATGTGCTGGCTTTACAGCCAAAATTAGGGACTGCTTGCTGGCTGACACAGGCCTGAAATGGTACTGTGAGCCATGCAATGAGGTGGTGAAGGAAACTTCCCAATTTATGAGGCAGACTCATGCTGGTTTTAAGGCTATGCATGTTGCTTTTAACAACCTGCATACGTCGTTTAAAGAGCTAGAGTCTATTTTCAAAAATGCCAAGGTGATGACCGAATCTCCGAAGTGAAAAAAGACTTCGGGTCCTAATCCACTTACTTTCCCACCTATTCCGCCCACCAAATCCCTTCTGGTGCCTAGCATTAATCACCCAGCGGGTATTTCGGCTAGCCCGCTTATGCTATTTAACTCGCCTGCTAGAAATCTTAACTCTAACAGTCATTCTAACAACTTAACTCCCGATCTTTCAGTTTCAACAGCCTGTGTGCCAACTAATTCTACTGTAGGTAGTACCTACAGGTACAGCAGGCGCCCACAAGCCTCTTGTTGTTGTGCCGGTGAATAAGTTCATATGCGTGTCTTGGCTTGCCTCCGATACTTTATTGGAGGATGAAAATGCCTACGTTAAAAGTAAAATTGACTCCCCTCGTACTACTGTGGAAAAGTTTAATTTTAAAAACGCCCGAAGCATATCTTTTTTCAAGTTGAGTGTTCTGAAAATTGTTGGCCACCGCACCTCGTCGTGAAGGAGTATTTCATTAGGCGCAACAGTAACAATACTGGTGGAATGAGGATTAGTGGTGCACCGCCTGTTACCCACCCTGCTGCCTCCACCTCCTCGGCAAAAAACTTTCAGAAGAACTTAGCTTGGCCTTCCAAAATGTAAGAGGCCTTAACACTAAACTTGCTCAATTGTATGTTAATAGCTTATCCTTTGTTTCACAAATTGTTGCACTTAGAGAAACCTGGCTAAAACTTGATATATCTGATTATTCTGTGTTACCTAATAATTTTAACTTGTACAGATGCGATCGTACATCCCGCAAGGGGGTTGGTGTTCTAATTGCTGTTGATGTTTGCATTTTTTCTGAACAGATTCAATGTGATAGTATTCTATGTGTTAAAATATTGTTTAGTGGTCGTTCAATGTATATAACTTGTTCATATATTCCTCCCCATTCTGATAATAACGTATACACATCCCATCTGTATGCCCTGCAACTTGTTTCGTCGTTGTTGACGGATGTTGATCAACTTATAGTGGTTGGTGATTTTAATATCCCACATGTTGTATGGTCTGTGAATGATACATCTTCAGCGCCATTACCAGCCACTTCCGATGATTTGATCGATGGCTTTCAGGAATTTGGCCTATCGCAAGTTAACAGGGTGCACAATTGTAGTGGTATAATGTTAGACTTGATATATGTTTCGGACTCATATTGCAGTAATGTTAGCAGAGTACCCCCGTTAGTGTTTCCTGAAGATACCTACCATCCAACCTTAGAACTATCCTTAGAAATTCTTAGCCCTAGTCCAGTATCTAAAAATTCTATAAGAACCCGTTGCTTTCGTAAAACTAACTTTGCTAAATTAAATGATCTTCTTCTGCATACTAATTGGTCTAAACTTTATTCTTGTTGTGATATAGAAACTGCCATTTCTATATGTGTTCCCCTCACTTGCCCTTCAAGTGAAAATAAACTCTCCTTGGTTTTCGAGAAAACTATCAAAATTGAAAAACGTGAAGACAAGAGCTTATAAAAGGTTTAAAAAGTCCGGAACTACTATAGATTTATCTTCGTACATAATAGCTAAGTCTAATTTTATTTCTGTTAACACTTCTTGTTATAATAATTAACTTAATCGTTGACTTTATATGATAATTTGTTGATGAAAACAAAGCTTAACATACATATATTGATAAAAATTCGGCAGCTTCAGAATCTTTTTCTAAAAAGTCAAATTTTAAAAAACAAATAAAAAATAGTGTGCAATATTAGCACTCTTCTTGTTCTTTGGGCGCTGTTTCGTGCAGATTCGGCTAAATGTTTTCTACCGCGATCATCAAGAATAGAGTTTAAAAAGGCTAACATTACCCGTCGGGCTTCTTATGGTTGACAATTCACATTCTCAATCGGATTCAAGACGTTAGGCATGCGATGTTGTCGGTAGCTGGCATAACTCAAAAGGACCCCAGAACACAATTAGTTAATGATTCTGCATCAGGATCGAACAGCAGCATTGCCGTTGAAGGATGCAATGTAACTAATAGTGCAGATTCAGACAAGCCTTCGGCTTCTGTACCATCAAAGCGTAGAACCAACGCTCCTTATTCAGTTAAGAAGAAGACACCAATAAGTTTGTGTACGTGGTGCTGAGATGGGTAACAAATTAGATGGCTTGCACATCATCACGGACAATGCTGCTCCTTTCATTTTCAAACACTGACAGGTTGAAACGGCATACAGGCTACGCGAGATATCCGCACGGAATACATTCGACTCCGAGGACTGTCCTCGGAGGACACACACTTAAAACAATCACTGAAAATTTGTAAAACTCTGTGATGACGCTAACGCTGGACGAACTATAGTGACAAATCTTAATTCTCAGAGTTTATTTGGTCACTCAGCGAATATTGAAAAGGATACAGTGATACCAAGGTGTTGACTGAATCTTGGATGCGTGACAATTTTGATCCAGTTTTGATAAATAATATTGAGTGTGTAACCCGACTGAACAACCGATCGGATTCTGACACAAATGCAGCTGGTGGTGTAGCCATTATTATCGGCACCCACGGCCAAAGTTCTCCTCGTTGAATTGTCGGACACAACTCGTCTGATAAAAAACACGTTCGATGTGACCTTGCCAGTTGATAAAACTTTAAAATTTTTACTTTGCGCAGTATACATTCATCTGGAGCAAGTGTCTCACGTCAAAGTGTATTGCTGCACCAAGCACTTTTTCCGTATGTGCACAACAGCCTGTGTGTTCATCCGATCAAGCAAGTGGATTACAAAGTACCAATTCTTCTTTTTGGCGACTTTTGTTGAACAACATATCCAAAATAGCACTGAGAAGTTATCAGAGTATTTAAGATTCATCCTCCACCGCAATTCTGTTTTCGGTTCGAATACACACATACCCACCTATGTAACGAAATTTGTTCAGTTGACTTCACTCCTCATATTTTTTCATACCGATTCTTAAGTAGTAAACTCCAAAAACTTTAGATACAGTTTAAAAACAAAAGATACATGACATACCCTTAATCTGTTTTTACCTTCTGAAAAAGAAGTTTAAACAACTAAAATGGCAGAACAAATATCACTGGATAGTGAGTATGTGAGACAGGTCTCATTGATAGTTCCTGAAATTGATGGTAAAAAACTATCATTCAATCGTTTTCTAACGGCTATAAAGCTAGTTGAACGAACAAAGGGAACCAAAGGGATCTAGCTGTCGAGGTAATTAAATCCAAAATAACAAAGTACAAACGAAACTACAATCTCTACTATTACAAACAAACTAAAGGCAAACGTCAGAGGTGAATCATTGTCGTAATCAAGGCTAAACTGTTAAATACCAAACAAAATATCTCTAAATAAGAATAAATCTCAGCAATGAAAAGTTGCGTATAATACTGGAAACAGGTAACTTAGTAATTTCAATGAGGCTATGGGTAAATATATCCATTGCAGCACTGGAATGGCTAGAAGTTGCAGTACAGTTGTACACCAGCGAGGTCGAAATAATAGAGGAAATAATTACCGTTATCCGCAACAGGGTAGAGGCAATGACCGCGGTAATTATAATAACAACTACAATAACAATTTTTTGTATTTGTATTTATTTGTATTTTTGTTTCTAACGCTACAAGTTTAAAAACTTATAATTTAGTGCGCTAGTCATTTCAATCTTGTAATTCTTTTGTTGGCATAATTCCATAATTCTATAAATATTATTACTATTATCATTATTATTTCTATCCTTATTATCATTATCATTGGGTTGGATGTCCCGTTTGTATGGCAACGTTTCTAGGCTCACCGTGGAAAAAATCCAGGATGTGACTGCTCCTGAATCGGGCGGCATCCTGGTTAGCGTCTGACCCATAGTGGGCGGCTACTTTCTATGTCTTTTTCCGAATCGGTAGACAAAAAAGCAGATCCGTCGCTGATGACGAAGGCAATCCAACACCTGAGTACCCAGACTGAAATCCTGATGAAATGGCTGTTGGGCTAATGTTGCAGTCAACGCCGTCCTATTAAAACCTGACGAGTCTTTGAGTACGTTCAAATCGCATCACCGCTGCATTGGCGGTACAGGTGCAGTTGAGAGAACTCCTGCTTAGCGTCCTTCCTGGCTCTGAACAAAGACACTCATAGGGACCTTTGTCAACCCTTGCGTGGACCTCGCTGCTTGCAAAGGGACCCACGGGGACATTACGGAAGACTGTACACGTGCGACGAGATAGCAGTTTCAAGTTTGGACCCATACAGCATGAAAAATATCGACAAAAACCAATAAAACGAGCAGACAGGATCGAGTGAAGAAAGAAGAGTATTTGACAGAAGCAGCATGATCGCAAGGTCACCAACACAAAGTGCAACGCGACATAGAGCCTAAGCCGTAGGGCACCTCACATTTATTTATTTATTTATTTAATGTCAGCTATGAGCAGCTGACAAATAAAATTAACTATAATTATAAAATTAAAATAATATAATATAAAATAAATAATTATAATATCTGAAATAAAGTTCAAAATTAAGATAAAAAATTTAAAAAGTTAACGTTAAAGCTCTGGGAAATTCCAAATAAATATAACTGGTCCAACATTTGTTGCGTGGATTGGGAAAAACCCAATCAGACCAGTGGAAGATTATTGATTAGTGGTTATGATTAGATAAGGCAGAAAGGCTAGATCGTTTTAGTACTGGAATTGATGTCTCCAAAGAGTTACGGGAATAAAGCCGGTTAAAGTCTGAACAAATAACACGAAATGGTTCATGAATTAAATAGTTGCTCGAGCACCGATCGAGGCTAAGTGGTGTGAAGTAACGGGTGGATCTAATTGGAACAGTTAAATTTATGTGACTCAAAAGAACTGAAGAGTCGATTTCTCCATTAAGTAGATTAGTGATGAATACTACACCATGCATAATTCTACGGTTCAAGAGGGAAGGAAGATTAATTAAAAGAAGTCTACTTGAATACGGGGGTAGGTCTATCCCAGGAACCCAGTTAAAACTTCTAAGCGCAAACAGAAGAAATTTCCTCTGCATAGATTCAATTCTATCCTGGTGAATCCCGTATTGCGGGGACCACACACAAGATCTATACTCCAGGATGGGACGTACCAATGATGTATATAGCGTTTTAGTGGTGTAGGGATCATCAAACTCTTTTTACCACCGCTTGATGAAGCCAAGTACATTTATGGCCTTATTGACCATCGACGATATGTGAGAATCAAATTTTAATTTGCTATCAAGAATGATGCCTAAATCTTTAATTTCAAAAACGCGGACAATTGGTGAAGCATCAAGCACGTAGTGAGCAGTATGAGGGGTACCTCTACAAAATGTCATGATTTTACATTTTGAACAATTTAAATGAAGTAAGTTACAACGGCACCAAGCCGACAGTGCACCCAAGTCCGACTGTAGTAATTTACATTGAGAAACATCATTATAGGTGAAACATAGCTTTACATCATCAGCAAACATAAAAACTCGAGAATTAGTAATAACAGCAGGAAGATCGTTAATAAATAGATTAAATAGCAATGGTCCCATGTGACTCCCCTGTGGAGCACCAGAGGTAACAAAAATAGATTTGGATACAGAAGATTTAAAAACTACTTTTTGTGTTCGGCCACACAAGTACTCAGAAAGCCACGACAGGAGTTTTGCTGGAAATCCAATAATATTTAATTTTTGAAGCAACAAAGAATGACTAACAGAATCAAATGCCTTACTAAAATCTGTGTAAACGACGTCAGTTTGCATTTTGTCCTGAAACGCTTTGATAACAAGTGAGGTAAACTCAAGAAGGTTGGTGGTAGTAGATCTACGCCTAACAAAACCGTGTTGATATGGGGATAAAATTGAACTACATATGTGCTGCAATTGTGATTATATAACTTTTTCAAAGACTTTCGGAATGGCAGAAAGCTTAGATATACCCCTATAGTTTTTAACGTAGGACTTAGAAGAATTTTTATGGAGTGGAATAATAAAAGATTCCTTCCATATACCAGGAAACACAGCTGAGTCAACTGACAAGTTAAACAATTTGTGTAAAGGTTTACAAAGTGAATCCGCACAGTATCTTAGTATACAACCTGGCACTCCATCAGGGCCAGGCAAGAAGCCTGGTTTGATAGAGTTAAGGTCACTTAGCAGCGTACACTCAGTTATAAGTGGGACATAAATGCAGTTTGACGCTTGAACTTGAAAAGGATAGGAATTATTGAAACTATAAGAACTCGATGAGTATACGGATTGAAAATACTCAGCAAAGAGATCGGCCACTGCCTGATCGGAATTTGCTTTTGTATTATCAAGGTAAACCGAGGATGGCAAGCAAGAAGATTTACGTTTAGAGTTAACAAATTTATAAAACTGTTTCGGATCGCGGGAAAAGTTTGATCTGCAACGATTGAGATAATTGTTATAACAAAAAGTGTTTACAGAAATAAAATTTGACTTTGCAACAATATAAGAGGATAAATCTATAGTATTTCCAGATTTTTTAAATTTTTTATAGGATCTTGTTTTCATGTTTTTTAATTTTGATAGTTCCCTCGTAAACCAAGCTGGTTTATTTTCACTTAAAGGAACAGTGAGGGGAACACATATATCCAAATACGAATTCAAAGTCCTGTAAAAAATGGCAATGGCAGTTTCTATATCAGTACAAGAATAAAGTTGAGACCAATTAGTATGCTGAAGAAGGTCATTCAATTTAGTAAAGTTAGTTTTACGAAAACATCGGGTCTTTAAACAATTGTTAGATGTTGATCTAAGGTTAAAAAGTTCAAATGAAAGTTCTAAAGTAGGATGGTAGGTGTCTTCAGGAAGCACTAGAGGAGATACTCTACTAACATTACTACAATCAGAATCAGAAACGAATATCAAATCTAACATTTTATTACTGCTGTTATGCACACTGTTAACTTGTGATAGGCCTAACTCTAAAAGACCATCGATAAAATCATCAGAAGTGGCCGGTAATTGCGCCGAAGATGTGTCATTCACAGACCATAACACATGTGGCAAATTAAAATCACCAACCACTATAAGTTGATCAATATCCGTCAACAACGACGCAACAAGTTGCAGGGCATTCAGATGGGATAGGTAAATGTTATTATCAGAATTGGGAGGAAAATATGAGCAAGTAATATACAATGAGCGGCCGCTACATAATATTTTAACACAAAGAAACTCTTTACCAGGATGATCATGGGAATGAATCTGTTCAGAGGAAATACAAGATTCAACAGCTATGAGAACACCGCCCCCCTTGCGGGTGGTGCGATCGCATCTGTACAAGTTATACTTATTAGGCAAAGCGGAATAATCAGATATATCAGGTTTTAACCAGGTTTCTGTGAATGCAACTATCTGTGAATCAAAGGACAAGCTGTTTACATAAAGCTTAGAAAGTTTAGTGTTAAGGCCTCGAACATTTTGATAGGCCAAGCTAACTTCTTTTATTAGGTTTTTGCCGCCGAAGTTGAGGCAATAGGGTGGCTAATAGTTGGTGCACTACTGAACCTACTATCGTTATTATTAATTTTACGCCTATTCACATACTCCTTTACAATGAGCTGCGGTGGCCAAAACTTCCCAGAACAAATTGTCGAGAAAAGTTCGGGCGGTACACTCAATTTGAAAGAAGATATGGTTCGGGCTTGTTTAAACTTAAACTTTTCAACAGTTATAAGTGGTGAGTCTATTTTACTTTTAATGTAGGCACTAACATCATCCAACGAAGTGTCTGATGCTAGCCTAGACACGAAAATAAATTTGTTTAAAGGCACAACAACAAGAGGCTTGTGAGCCCCCGGTGTACCTTCAGTAGGCTTAATAGGCACACAAGCTGTTGGAAGAGAAAGCTCGGATGTTAAAATAGGGGAAAGATTATTGTTTGGAATTCTTGCCGGCGAGTTAAAATGCATTAACGGGCTAGCAATTGAACCCGTTGGGGGATTAGTGATAGGTACCAAAAGGGGAGTGGTGACCAAGACTGGAGGAACACTGAGCGGATTAGGCCCCGAAGTCTTTTTACGCTTCGGCGAATTACTCAACAACTTGCCTTTTTTGAAGCTCGACTGCAACTCTTTAAAGGAAGTATGAAGGGTATTAAATGCAGTATGCATTGTATTAAAACCTACATATGTCTGTCTCATAAATTGAGTAGACTCCTTTTCGACCTCATTACAGGACTGACAAAACCATTTAAGGCCTATGTCTGCAATTAAGCAGTCCCGTATTTTGGCCGTAAAGCCAACACACTTCATGTGTATCACATTGTCACACAATCTGCACAGAATAAAGTCTTGGTTGGATGATCCAACCAATTTGCAGTTGTTGCTGAAACAAACTAGCATTTTGATTTTAAGTGGAGTAAATAAAAATATTAATAAAAAGAAGAAAAGTAATATGCTTTATCAAAAAGATGTAGGGTTCACGAAAGTAAGTGTGAAGGAGTTGATGCAATGGGCACGATCAAACGGTAAAAACCAAGAGAGCGAGAGAGCTTGAGTGCGTTGGCAGATACCACTATAGTTGTATACAAGTACTTCGGATAAGAGCGGACGTTAGCGTGAGAGGACTGATGCTGGAGTGCAAGAGCAAGAAAATTAGACAAGCTGTTTGTTGCTAGTGGATGAAAGAAAACACAGAACAAGCACAGAATAAGCAAATGCAAGCACAGAATAAGCAAATGCAAATATACTTATGTATGTACATATGTTTTTTTTAAAGCAACTACAGCGTTGGTTCTACTGCGACTTCAAATGTAATTTAAGTCAGCAACTATTATTATGCACACGTAAATCTATACAACGTATATTTGCGAGCACTGCTAGAATCGTTTACCAAATAAAACCAAGTAACACTTAGTGCACAAACACAAGAAAACAATAACTTATTGAGAGCGCTCAAAAACACAACCGTCACCAACGAAAGACAAAAGCGTTACAAATACTTGGGAGCCAGGCTACACCCAGTGCAATGCTAATGCTAGTTGATGTTCAATCGCCTTCGCGAAGCCAAAGTGAGCTGCCAATTCACAGCTCACCCCGGCAGGCGCTGATAAGAAAGATGAGAGCGCTAGAGGATGAGATCAGTACTAAGAAAGATGAAAGATGAAAGCGGAGGTCAAGAGGATGGAGCCTTGAAAGAGTCCGGAGCTGATTGCTGTTGTCCAGCAACTGAAGAGACAGCACGTTTTCATGGTTCTCCAATCTTTGTAAGTACCTCTGGCTGTATTGAGTGATTGTTTCTTTAATTGTAGCCATCTTAAGGTCATTATGAATGACAGCATTTCTTAAGGTGCCCAGAACTTTACTTTGCAAAGTTTGAATAATTTGAATATTCGAGGCAGCTCCAGTGCCCCAGGTCTGTATCCCATAAATCCAAATAGGCTTAAGAATTGCCTTGGTAAGGCCCACGTACTTGGTACTTGACGCAGTAGGGAGTCTCCGTCCACACGTACGTAGGCTGAGGCGTGATGCGGGTCTTATAAGCCAGTATAGGCGCTTGAAGAGAATCTTAAGCTACGTCCGTTTGTTTGTCAAATGAGCTCTCCAATTCAGTTTGCTGTCCATGGTAAGGCCCACGTACTTGGTACTTGACGCAGTAGGGAGTCTCCGTCCACAGAGGTGGACTTCAGGGCATGTTCCACTTATTAAGGCAAGGCTTAAGGGCTGACAGCTGCATCTGAATAATGCTTGAGGCAAAAGAAGGCAGGTACTAGAGGCCAGGAAAGCGGTGTCGTCTGCGTACGTAGCGATGAGGAGAGCTATGGGTTGGTTACCGGAAGGTCAGCAAGGAACAGTGTATATAATATAGGAGTAAACACGCTGCCTTGGGGTACCCCATTCTAAATTAGGAACAAATCCGATTCAGCGTACTTGCACCTTTCAAAAAATCTGCGATGATAAGAATATGACTTCAGTACCATGTAATACGGCATTGACAGATTTTTTTTAGCTTGTACAGGAGTCCTGGGTGCCTTACCCTGTCAAAGGCCTGTCGGACATCCAGAAACACTGCCGAGCAATACCTTTTATTCTCCAAAGCGTTAGATATATTAAGCGACTCTGAGGCACTGCTCAGGTGTACCATGGTGCCTTCTCGGTGGCAGCAAGTGCATTAATCCCGTCATACCCTGGTGATTTTTTGTTTGACAGAGAATTGATCTCTTGAACCTCGTTCCTACTAGTTAAGCAATTGGGAGGTCCATTTGGCATGGAATGTCCAAGAAGCTCCATTAGAAGCTTCGTCATTAGAAGACGCTTCGCTGAATTGAAGCAGGGTAAATATCGGTTCTAAGTATGCAGCAAGCTCTTAAGCTTTTTGCTCGCTAGAGTGGCACCAAGAGCCACCGGCGTTCTGAATCGGGGGGCAACTTAAAGTAGGCCTTCTTTTCTCTCGTGTTGCCAGCCAAAGGTTATTTTCTGGGTCACCAGGAGCTAGATATGCTTCCAGAGAGTCACTCCTTAGCTTACGCATCAGCTCCTTTAACCTCCTAGTAGCGCGACTTAGTACGCTTTTGTCCAGAAGATTTCTGCTTTGCTGCCAGGTGTGTCCTAGAGCCTTTTTTTTCTTGGATTTCCAGCATTCCAGACCAGAGATGTCTGTCCCTTTTGAGAATGCCATTCCTTTGACTTTATATGATAATTTGTTGATGAATACAAAGCTTAACATACATATATTGATAAAAATTCGGCAACTTCAGAATGTTTTTCTAAAAAGTCAAATTTTAAAAAACAAATAAAAAATAGTGTGCAATATTAGCACTCTTCTTGTTCTTTGGACGCTGTTTCGTGCAGATTCGGCTAAATGTTTTCTACCGCGATCATCAAGAATAGAGTTTAAAAAGGCTAACATTACCCGTCGGGCTTCTTATGGTTGACAATTCACATTCTCAATCGGATTCAAGACGTTAGGCATGCGATGTTGTCGGTAGCTGGCATAACTCAAAAGGACCCTAGAACACAACTAGTTAATGATTCTGCATCAGGATCGAACAGCAGCATTGCCGTTGAAGGATGCAATGTAACTAATAGTGCAGATTCAGACAAGCCTTCGGCTTCTGTACCATCAAAGCGTAAAACCAACGCTCCTTATTCAGTTAAGAAGAAGACACCAATAAGTTTTTGTACGTGGTGCTGAGACGGGTAACAAATTAGATGGCTTGCACATCATCACGGACAATGATGCTCCTTTCATTTTCAAACACTGACAGGTTGAAACGGCATACAGGCTACGCGAGATATCCGCACGGAATACATTCGACTCCGAGGACTGTCCTCGGAGGACACACACTTAAAACAATCACTGAAAATTTGTAAAACTCTGTGATGACGCTAACGCTGGACGAACTATAGTGACAAATCTTAATTCTCAGAGTTTATTTGGTCACTCAGCGAATATTGAAAAGGATACAGTGATACCAAGGTGTTGACTGAAACTTTGATGCGTGACAATTTTGATCCAGTTTTGATAAATAATTTTGAGTGTGTAACCCGGCTGAACAACCGATCGGATTCTGACACAAATGCAGCTGGTGATGTAGCCATTATTATCGGCATCCACGGCCAAAGTTCTCCTCGTTGAATTGTCGGACACAACTCGTCTGATAACAAACACGTTCTATGTGACCTTGCCAGTTGATAAAACTTTAAAATTTTTACTTTGCGCAGTATACATTCATCTGGAGCAAGTGCCTCACGTCAAAGTGTATTGCTGCACCAAGCACGTTTTCCGTATGTGCACAACAGCCTGTGTGTTCATCCGATCAAGCAAGTGGATTACAAAGTACCAATTCTTCTTTTTGGCGACTTAAGCACAAACGTAAAAAATAACACTTGCCTTAAATTTATACACGTTATGTACAATCTCGACTGCGCATCACATGTTCATAAGTCAACAACGCTGGGAGAAAAAACCATTGATTTCACTTTTTCGAGGCATATTAATCTTAAAACACTCCCATTCATTTCTTACTTTTCTTATCATCGTCCTATCGTAAAATTGATTACTCAGATTGAAGAAATAAACCTATATATACCAAAGAAAGTTGTCTTAGCTTTAATGTTTATAACACAAGAACGGCAAAACTGAATTGGCTGAAAATTGGTGGTGAGGTAGCTTAGAACCAAAAGATTCGAATTCGGTACAATTAATAAAGAAATTGTCTAAATTTACCAAAATATGGCGTGTGTCAAGTAAATGGAAAAAATGCGGCAGTAGGTTAAAAAAAATTGTGAAAAAAAAATATTTTAAAATTGTGTGTGTCAGCTCCGACGCACAACTCGAGTTTACTCTTTTTCGGAGAACATAACGGGATCCTTGAATAATAAGAGAATATTTATTTATTTATTTATTGTCAGCTATGAGCAGCTGACATGATAATAAAATACATTTAAAATAATTATAATAAAAATAATTAAGTTTAAAATAAAATTTGAAATTATATGTAGTTCTGAAAGTAAATTAAGGTTGAAAAAATAATAAAGTTAACGGTAAAGCTCTGGGAAATTTGACAAGAACATAAGTGGCCCAACATTTGTTGCGTGGATTGGGAAAAACCCAGAAAAACCCAATCAGACCAGTGGTAGGTTAGTGGTTAGTGGTTACGATTAGATAAGGCAAAAAGGATAGATCGTTTTAGTACTGGAGTCGAGGTCTCTAGAGAGACAAGAGAATAAAGCTTGTTATAGTCAGAACATAATACACGAAATGGTTCATGAATTAAATAGTTGCTCGAGCTACGATCGAGGCTGTGGGGTAAAAAGTTACGTGTGGATCTAATGGGAACATTTAATTTGATCGACTTAGAAGAACTGATGAGTCGATTTCACCATTAAGTAGATAAGTGATAAATACTACACCATGCATAATTCTACAGTTCAACAGGGAAGGAAGATTAATTAAAAGAAGTCTACTTGAATAGGGGGGTAGGTCTATTCCAGGAACCCAGTTAAAACATCTGAGCGAAAACAGAAGAAATTTCCTCTGCACAGATTCAATTCTATCCTGGTGAATCCCGTATTGCGGGGACCACACACAAGATCCATACTCCAGAATGGGACGTACTAGGGATGTATATAGCGTTTTGGTGGTGTAGGGATCATCAAACTCTTTTGACCACCGCTTGATGAAGCCAAGAACGTTTATGGCCTTATTGACCATCGACGATATGTGAGAATCAAATTTTAATTCGCTATCAAGAATGATGCCTAAATCTTTTTTTACATTTTGAACAATTTAAATTAAGTAAGTTATAACGGCACCAAGCCGACAGTGCTCCCAAGTCCGACTGTAGTAAGTTACTAAGAGAATCATCATTATAGGTGAAATTTAGCTTTACATCATCAGCAAACATAAAAACACGAGAATTAGTAATAACAGCAGGAAGATCGTTAATGAAGAGATTAAATTGTAATGGTCCTAAGTGACTCCCCTGAGGGACACCAGAGGTAACAAAAATAGATTTGGATACAGAAGATTTAAAAACTACTTTTTGTGTTCGGCCACACAAGTACTCAGAAAGCCACGACAGGAGTTTTGCTGGAAATCCAATAATATTTAATTTTTGAAGCAACAAAGAATGACTAACAGAATCAAATGCTTTACTAAAATCTGTGTATATCACGTCAGTTTCCATTTTGGTCTGAAACCCTTTGATAACAAGCGAGGTGAACTCAAGAAGGTTAGTGGTAGTAGATCTTCGCCTAACAAAACCGTGTTGATAAGGGGATAAAATTGAACAACATAAATGCTGCAATTGAGAGCATATAATTTTTTCAAAGACTTTCGGAATGGCAGAAAGCTTAGATATACCCCTATAGTTTTTAACGTTACTCTTAGAACAACTTTTATGAAGTGGAATAATAAAAGATTCCTTCCATATACCAGGAAACACAGCTGAGTCAACCGATAAGTTAAACAATTTGTGTAAAGGTTTACAAAGTGAATCCGCACAGTATCTAAGTATGCAACCGGGCACTCCATGTGGACCAGGCAAGAAGCCTGGTTTGATAGAGTTAAGCTTAAGTTAGCAGCGTACACTCAGTTATAACTGGGACATATATACAATTTGAGGTTTGCACTTGAAAAGGATAGCAATTATTGCTACTATACAAGCTCGATGAGTACACTGATCGAAAATACTCCGCAAATAGATCAGCCACTGCTTGATCGGAGCTTGCTTTTGTACTATTAAGGTAAACCGAGGATGGCAAGCATGAAGATTTACGTTTAGAGTTTACAAATTTATAAAACTGTTTCGGATCGCGGGAAAAGTTTGATCTGCAACGATTGAGATAATTGTTATAACAAAAAGTGTTTACAGAAATAAAATTAGATTTTGCAATTATATACGAGGATAAATCTATAGTATTTCCAGTTTTTTTTAATTTTTTATAGGATCTTGTTTTCGCGTTTTTTAATTTTGAAAGTTCCCTCGTAAACCAAGGTGGTTTATTTTCACTTGATGGAACAGTGAGGGGAACACAGTTATCCAAATGCGAATTCAAAATCCTGTAAAAAATGGCAATAGCAGTTTCTATATCACTACAAGAATACAGTTGAAACCAATTAGTATGTTAAAGCAAATCATTCAATTTAGTAAAGTCAGTTTTACGGAAGCAACGTGTCTTTAAAGAATTGTTAGATGCTGGTCTAAGGTTAATAATTTCAAAGGAAAGTTCTAAGGTTGGATGGTAGGTATCTTTGGGAAGCACTAGAGGGTTCACTCTACTAACGTTACAACAATCAGAATCAGAAACAAATATCAAATCTAACATTTTATCACAACTGTTACGCACTCCGTTAACTTGTGATAGGCCTAACTCTAAAAGGCCATCGATAAAATCATCAGAAGTGGCCGGTAATTGCGCTGAAGATGTGTCATTCAACGACCATACAACATGTGGCAAATTAAAATCACCAACCACTATAAGTTGATCCATATCCGTCAACAACGACGACACAAGCTGCAGGACACCCAGATGTGAAATGTAAATGTTATTATCAGAATTTGGAGGGATATAAGAGCAAGTAATATATAGTGAGCGGCCTCTAAATAATATTTTAACACATATGAACTCAATATCTGGATGATCATAAGAGTGAATCTGTTCAGAGGAAAAACAAGAATCAGCGGCAATGAGCACCCCGCCCCCCTTTCGGGAGGTGCGATCGCATCTGTACAAGTTATACTTATTAGGCAAAACGGAATAATCAGATATATCAGGTTTTAACCAGGTTTCTGTGAATGCAACTATCTGTGAATCAAAAGATAAGCTGTTTACATAAAGATAAGAAAGTTTAGTGTTAAGGCCTCGAACATATTGATAGGCCAAGCTAACTACTTTTATTAGTTTTTTGCCGCCGTAGTTGCGGCAACAGGATGGATAACCGGCGGTGCACTACTGATTCTTACGCCATTATTAACATTGTTTCGCCTGTTAACATACTCGGGTGGAACACCTAACTTGAAAGACGATATGCTTCGGGCGTGTTTAAATTTAAACTTTTTCACAGTAATACGTGGGGAATCAATATTACTTTTAACGTAGGCATTTACATCCTCCAATGAAGTATCGGAGGCAAGCCTTGACACGAATATGAACTTATTTACGGCTACAACAACAAGTGGCTTGTGGACCCGTGCTGTACTTAAAGTAGAATCAGTCGGCACACAGGCTGTTGAAACTGAAAGATTGGGCGTTATGTTGTTAGATTGACCGTTAGAGTCTAGATTTCTAATAGGCGAGTTAAACAACATAAGCGGGCTAGCTGAAATAGCCGCTGGGGGATTAATGCTAGGCACTAGAAGGGATTTAGTGGGCGGAACATTTGGGACAGCAAGTGGGTTAAGACTTTTTTCGCTACGGAGATTCGGTTATCAACTTGCCATTTTTGAAGTTGGACTCTAGGTCTTTAAATGACATATGCAGGTTGTTGAATGCAACATGCATTGCCTTAAAGCCAGCATGAGTCTGCCTCATAAATTGGGAAGTTTCCTTCACCACCTCGTTGCATGGCTCACAGTACCATTTCAGGCCTGTGTCAGCCAGCAAGCAGTCCCTAATTTTGGCTGTGAAGCCAGCACATTTCATGTGTATCATGTTATCACACAATCTACACAAAATAAAATCTTGGTTGTTTGTTCCAACCAATTTGCAATTAGTACTGCAGCAAACCAGCATTATGAATTTATATAATAGAAAAATAAAAATAAAATTAATTATTTAAAAACAATTGATATGCAATATCAAAACTAGGTAATTTGCAAATTTAAGAGTAAGACAGTTTCGAGGCAATGAGCGCGTCAAAACGGTAAAAAGACAAGCGAGAGAGCGTGAGCGCGTAGGCAAATGCAACGGCAAGTACGCCGGATAAGAGCGGACGAAAGCTGCAGCAGACTGAATGCTGGGGAGCGAGAGCAAGAAAAATAAGCAAGCTGTTTGTTGTTGGTGGACGAATACACAGATTAGACAAGAGCAGAAAAACGAATGTATATATGTACGTGTGTTTTTTTCTTTATTTTAAAGCAATGCAGCGTCAGTTCAGCTGCAAATTGAAATGACTATTAAGTTTGCAATATTTTCTTATTCACACGTAAACATATACAAAGTATATCTGCGATCACTGCTAGTATTAATTACCAAATAAAGCCGAAATACACACCGTAAACAACACAGGAAACTAATAAATTACTGAGAGCACTCAAAAACACAACCGTCACCAACGAAAGACAAACGATAATAGCGAATGTTGGACAAACAGTTCAATCAGCTATTTATAATTGAAGCAATTCCTTAATTGTGAACTTTGCCCCAACTTACGCTTATGAAAATATGCAATTATTGCACATATTTTGTTGAACAACATATCCAAAATAGCACTGAGAAGTTATTAGAGTATTTACATTCATCGTCCACCGCAAATACACACATACCCACCTATGTAACGAAATTTGTTCAGTTGACTTCACTCCTCATATTTTTTCATACCGATTCTTAAGTAGTAAACTCCAAAAACTTTAGATACAGTTTAAAAACAAAAGATACATGACATACCCTTAATCTGTTTTTACCTTCTGAAAAAGAAGTTTAAACAACTAAAATGGCAGAACAAATATCACTGGATAGTGAGTATGTGAGACAGGTCTCATTGATAGTTCCTGAAATTGATGGTAAAAAACTATCATTCAATCGTTTTCTAACGGCTATAAAGCTAGTTGAACGAACAAAGGGAACCAAAGGGATCTAGCTGTCGAGGTAATTAAATCCAAAATAACAAAGTACAAACGAAACTACAATCTCTACTATTACAAACAAACTAAAGGCAAACGTCAGAGGTGAATCATTGTCGTAATCAAGGCTAAACTGTTAAATACCAAACAAAATATCTCTAAATAAGAATAAATCTCAGCAATGAAAAGTTGCGTATAATACTGGAAACAGGTAACTTAGTAATTTCAATGAGGCTATGGGTAAATATATCCATTGCAGCACTGGAATGGCTAGAAGTTGCAGTACAGTTGTACACCAGCGAGGTCGAAATAATAGAGGAAATAATTACCGTTATCCGCAACAGGGTAGAGGCAATGACCGCGGTAATTATAATAACAACTACAATAACAATTTTTTGTATTTGTATTTATTTGTATTTTTGTTTCTAACGCTACAAGTTTAAAAACTTATAATTTAGTGCGCTAGTCATTTCAATCTTATAATTCTTTTGTTGGCATAATTCCATAATTCTATAAATATTATTACTATTATCATTACTATTTCTATCCTTATTATCATTATCATTGGGTTGGATGTCCCGTTTGTATGGCAACGTTTCTAGTAGCTTTAACATGGCAAAGTCCAGCACAATCCATGCAAGCGATCTTCAAGCAGCTCAGCGCCTCCCCTTGGTAGCCCCAGAAACTGGTACATCAGTCACACGACAGACTACCTGCTAAGATGAGAAGGTGACGCAAGAAAGGCTCACCGTGGAAAAAATCCAGGATGTGACTGCTCCTGAATCGGGCGGCATCCTGGTTAGCGTCTGACCCATAGTGGGCGGCTACTTTCTATGTCTTTTTCCGAATCGGTAGACTAAAAAGAAGATCCGTCGCTGATGACGAAGGCAATCCAACACCTGAGTACCCAGACTGAAATCCTGATGAAATGGCTGTTGGGCTAATGTTGCAGTCAACGCCGTCCTATTAAAACCTGACGAGTCTTTGAGTACGTTCAAATCGCATCACCGCTGCATTGGCGGTACAGGTGCAGTTGAGAAAACTCCAGCTTAGCGTCCTTCCTGGCTCTGAACAAAGACACTCATAGGGACCTTTGTCAACCCTTGCGTGGACCTCGCTGCTTGCAAAGGGACCCACGGGGACATTACGGAAGACTGTACACGTGCGACGAGATAGCAGTTTCAAGTTTGGACCCATACAGCATGAAAAATATCGACAAAAACCAATAAAACGAGCAGACAGGATCGAGTGAAGAAAGAAGAGTATTTGACAGAAGCAGCATGATCGCAAGGTCACCAACACAAAGTGCAACGCGACATAGAGCCTAAGCCGTAGGGCACCTCACATGCGTTAAAAACACTTGGGAGCCAGGCTACACCCAGTGCAATGCTAATGCTATTTGATGTTCAATCGCCTTCGCGAAGCCAAAGTGAGCTGCCAATTCACAGCTCACCCCGGCAGGCGCTGATAAGATAGATGAGAGCGCTAGAGAATGAGATCAGTACTAAGTAAGATGAAACATGCCACACTAAGGCAGCGAAACATGGATGTCAAAGACGGCGCCTCAGATTTTAGCGAGCTCTTTGCTGTGATGCAAAATTACTTTAAAAAAATGGATATTTGCCGAAAAGGCGAGATTGGTGGAGGCCAACAAGGCTCCCAGGAAGAAACCAGTTGAGGGAAACGAAACTCCGGTGTCAGTACCTAAGAGAGCTGCAGCGCAAGACTCTAGCAAAAAGAAAAAAACTAATGAGTGTTAAAACTCAAGACCGATGTGTTAACACCTGTTTGTACCTGTTTGATTGCAATATATTAGCACAAAAAAGAAAATAATAGTTTATTGAATTTAGTTATTTTTGCAATAAATAAGATTCTTGGATATGAACGCTTTACGTATTCTATGACCTTTTGATACCTGTCCTACCCCACAAAACACTTGCACTAGCAACTGATATGCACCTAGCCAACCAAGTATTTTGAGCTAAAATTTAGGCTTCTGCAAACACTTGTCCACAAAACTATTTTTCTTCCCCATAATTGCGCTTGCGTAAGAAAACAAGATTTTGTCTTCCAAGGCAGTCAAATATCAGTTTTGCTATTGCTAATCATACATACTCTTCCCAATTTTTATCCTATGATACTTTCTAGCAATCCTTGCCATACAGTTATGCAAAGATGAACACAAATATGTAAATGTATGCGCGTTTGCCGCTGACACAGAAAAAGGAAAAATATCAAAAATAACAAGAACCTCGATAAGCAGGCACAGCAAGAAATATATGTATGTTTCAAACACACTTTCATACAATATGTACCAACAACATTTTACCGTTCTTGCTGTCCGCTGGCCCGCCGCCTCTCCTTTAATCGAAGGGCCGCTGAACGCAAAGGGAAACTGAACAAAACAACAACGTGATGGCTTGTCGTAGCTGAGACGCACAAATTGCACAAAGCAAAAATACCCCTTGAACCAACATTCAATGATTTTCAATGAAAACTTTAATATATGATTTTAATATATATATATATCTATCTATATATATATATAAAAGAAAGTCGTGTTAGTTACACCACTTATAACTCAAGAACGGCAGAACAGATTTGGCTGAAAATTGGTAGGGAGGTAGCTTAGAGCCAGGAGACGGACATAGGATACTTTTTATCCCGTTCTACAGCGTTCCCGTGTGTCCACGGTGTCCACGGTGCGTTATGAAACTCCTTCGAAACGGCTCGACCGATTTTTAAAAAATTTTATATGCGAATTCAGTAGGTCTGAGAATGGGCTAGAATATATTTTGCATCCCCTAAAGGTTAAGGGTGGTCCACCAGTAATTGGTTTGTTTGTAAATTCCTATTTGAATTTATAGTTGCCTTTTAATGTTGTGTCAGTTGGCTTTTTAAACTATATTTCGAGATAGTAAAGTGGAGTTAGAAATTTTAGCAAGCCAGTTTATTGTGTGAGGAACTAAAATAAATTTTTAAATTTGAATCCGTGTGGGAAAAGTCGGTTCATTTAAAAATCCGTGCCGAGACCAAAAATATATCTTTAGAAAATGCCAGCAATTAGACGTAAAAACTTTTTTTGAATTCAATTGTCAAACGTATTAACATAAACAGTAAGTTTTGAACTGTTAAAGAAAAAATGCCAGACGAGCAAATATAGGTCGGCAAACGCGTAATGCAAATGATGTGGCATTACTGAGACAATCACAGACTGCAGACGAACGCGCACAAGCTAATGCAAGGCAGCGTGAACGTAATGCATGAAATAGATTTCTAGACCTCTTTTCTTCAGTTTTTGGTTGACATGTATGTCAAAGTGGAGAGTGAGCGCTTAAGGATTATTGCCTTGAACCAATCAAAAATGCAAGCAGAAAACTAAATACATAATCAAGACGCGATCACGAATAATGTGGAATTAGATCCAAACAAATGGTAACACTCCCGGCGTCATTTGTAAAAAGCCCGAGTTATCTTCATGAGTACACGCAGGATGCGCTCATAAACGTGCGTAAGTACGGGAGGCTTGATCTAGAATTCAGATCAAAATTCAACGGACAGATATGACTTTGAGTATTATATATTCTTGAAGTCAAAAAGCACCACAGCAACGCGTGGTCCGGGTACACTAGTATATTATATATATTATATATATATATTGTTTATGATAGAATATATGTAAACAATAAACAATCCTAGAATATAAACAAACATGTAGAATTTAAATTATATTTAAGAATCTCAAGTTTTGCTATTTAATTGCACAAAGTTCATATTAAGTTTATACTACCCTTCCAACTTGGACTGTATCAAGCAGATTGAGGCAAAACTCTAAAATTTGTATTTTACAGTTATTCTCTGCCGCTACACCAATGCAATCATACTCAGATGAATATGTATTTGAAATTTTTCAGCCGGTTCACGACAGCACTCTAAGGTCGAGATCAGCACAGCACGGCACGCTGAATTTGATGATGGATTTTAGATTGTCTGTCACAAGAAGGGAAAGCCTTAAACCGAAAGAGTCCGCATTATCCAGCAATAGGGTAACTGGACAAGGATACGGCCCAGGCTTGATGCACTGTTTGCCAAACCTGCAGAAGACAAGAGTTACGTTGACGCACTCAGGGAGTTAAGAAAAAACATGATGACGGAAGAAGCCGACAACGCCATACCTGCGGTTAGGAAAACAAAGATGGGCGATATGTTAGTTGAACTATCGAAAGGAAGTAAGTCTGATACCCTGTGTGAAACAATAAAAGACACCCTCAAAGAGAATGCGTCAGTAAGGGTTATCAAACAGAAAGGGTTATCAAACAAAACGAACCACCCCAGGAACGCCTCACTGCAAAGCCAGATCCGGAAAGGCCAAAAAATGATAGTCTTGCAAGCAAAGCTACACAGAAGCCGAACAGCAGATGCTCTGTTATCCCAAATAGTCCTCCAACAGCAAGTGGACTTGGTAATAATCAGTGAGCAGTACAGGAATAAATCAAACGGATACTGGCTAGATGATGAATCGAAAACGGCAGCAATATGGCTCCCGGGCGCAAGCAAGGTTGTTGCCCATAGCACAACGCAAGGAAGATGCTTTGTTTATGCACGCATTGTATAGTAGCTACCTAACGCCAAGCGACGACATCAACACCTTCGTAGAGAAAATAAATGACATTGAGGACTCGGCGTTGCAAATTAATGGAAATTTTGTCATAGCAGGTGACCTTAACTCAAAAAAAGAAGCTTGGGGCATGCCCTCGACCACTCCAACAGGCCGTAAAGTTCTAGATAAGGCAGCAAGACTTGGACTTGTGGTCGCGCACGACTGTTCAGAACCAACATTTAGGCGACCAGGAACCAGATATCACGGTCGTTTCAGAAGGACTCGCAGGACAAATCGCAGATTGGAAACTCCTTGATACCGAAAATGGAAGCGATCATGAGTATATCTCCTTCGTACTCAGGACGAACACTCAACGTCAATAAAACGATTGGGAGACACAGATGGAATATCAATCGTCTCAATAAGACGAACCCAATTAATGAAACAGGCAATCCACACAAAACGGGACAAGAGGTCTATTGGTGGACAGACGAAATAAAAGCACTCAGGGAGACTTGCATCAAGAACAGGCGCAAGCTCACCAGGGCAAAGTTGGAAAAAAATTTCCGCTCGACATGTACAACGCGTGTCTATTAAATGAAAGCTTTCACGATACCTGGAAAGTACAGCGACTAGTACCGATAGGAAAAGGAAAAGGAGACCCTGCGACCCCAACCGCATACCACCCTCTCTGCATGCTAGACACCGCAGGAAAGCTTTAAAAAAAAACCTGATTAAACCCCAATTAGCAGCGGCAGAAAAAAGTGCTGGAGGGCCGGCTCCTGGGCAATACGGCTTTAGACCAGGCACATCTACAATAGAAGCTATCCAAGAGGTGGTTCAGGAGGCGCTCAAGACCCAACGAGGCAACCACTACTCAATACCCAGAGCTCTGCTAGCAACGTTGGATGTGAAAAACGCGTTCAACAGCGTCTGATGGACAGATATGATGGCAGCACTTGAGAGACGACCACACATCCCGGAATATCTGATGCGTATTATTGATAGCTACCTCAACAACAGGAAATAAATATACCAGACTAGCTCAGGCGAAAAGTGTATACATATAAATTCAGGAGCTGAGCAAGGTTCCATTCTTGGGCCGGAATTCTGGAACATAAGGTACGATGAACGGTGTCAGGCGCTGCTGCACTAGTCATAGCAGGCGTGATACCGATAGACCTTAGGATAAATAACGAAAGTGTTAGTGGGTATTGAATTGTACGTTTATATCATTATTATTATCATTATTACTATCAATATTTTAAACAGCAATGAAACGCAGAAAATATTCAGTTTGCATCTGTAAAAGAACTAAGGTTCTTTGCTCTCCGGTATACATTTTATATACATTGTGGCAAATCAAATAATACCGTCTTAAATAAAATTGAGCATTGACAGACAAAATTTTTGCAAATCAAGCATTGTGCTCTGTCATCGTAATTTTCTGTAAAAAATTCATTCTCCCATATTCGCATGAACATTTTGTAGGCAGACTGTAAAAAATGTTGTTTAAACTCGATACCGAAGGTAAAGAGTATATTGGGTTTGTGCAATGTCCGTCATGGTGTCTGTCCGTCTGGCCGTCTGTCCGGCCGTATGTTCGCAACTTTTTTCCACACCCTTCAAGTAAGAGAATTCAAACTTTGCAAATGTCTTTATCCATGGCATAGTAAATTATAGTGTCAAGATTGGAGTTCTACGATAACTAGGGGGCTGGCAAATCGATAAACTCGATAACGCAAAATCGATAGATCCAGCTATTTCGCAAGCCCTTTAAATTAGAACTACCAAATATTGGGAGAAAATAGCTACTAACAATCCTCAAAAAACTGCATCAAAAATTATGGAGCCACGCCCACCCATTCCGCCCCCAACCCCCCCGCAGTTTAACATTAAAAATGCCAATATCTTCTACAGTTTTTGAGCTAGACCCATCAAATTTGGTGCTAAGATTGGTGTTGACGATCTCCAACCAAATTCATAAAAACTTTGGATACCACGCCCATCTATGCTGCCCTAGCCGCCCTCAACCGCCTCAACGCTTCGCTAAAAACGGTAGTGCGTGTATCTTCCATAGTGTTAAAGCTAGAGTCATAAAATTTGGTAGGTAAATAACTGGTAACGATCCCCAAAAAACTATTATTATTTATTATTAATTTATTATTAATTAACATCCTAGTGCTTCAAGTTTCAAGAAACTTAAATTTAAGGCACTGTCACTAAAACAGAAGTTAGAAGGTGGAAAGAAATAATTTAAATTATAAAAAAGAAAATTGAAAGAACAGTCACGGGAGATTAACAGTTATAAGCTTAGTTTTAGTGTTTGTATATATATTAAAATTATTTTAAAATTTTTTATTTTTTTATTTTTAAGCGTTAGGTATTATTTTGTAAGTGCAGCAAAAGGCTGCTTTTAAATTGTGGTGGGCTTCTTATTATCTTTAGGTCGTGTGGTAAGTTGTTCCACAGGCGAACAGTGTGAATAAAGTATTGTTGTTCAGAGACAGATAATCGATAGCGTACAATTGCTAAATTATTTGTCCGACGTGAAGTTAAAAAAGTCAATTTATTATAAAGATAACTGGGCTCTTTTGTATTTATAACTTTGTGTAACAATATTAGTGCTCTAAATTGGATCCAAGTTTGCAAAGTAAGGTTATATATTTTGAATGCATATGGTGTAACGTGGTCTCTTCTTCCTAAATTAAACACATAACGCGCAATACTATTGAAGACAACATTGAGCCTGTGCTTACTAGCAGCGTCTGGGTTTGAACAAATTTCCACTCCATAGAAGAGAGTTGGTATAAGGTAGGTCTTAGCGACAATGAGTTTAATAGTAGTTGGCAAAAGGTACTGTGTCAGGTACAAAATTCTTAAGGCTGCATAAGTTCTACCTATAGATTTAAATATGTGGTCACTCCAAGTCAGAGTCTTATTAAATATTATGCCTAGGTTAGCTAACCTGTCTACGTAGTCAATAGAATTATGGTCAATTTGAATTTTTTCCAAGTTTAAAGTGTCTATGGACTTTTTGTATATAACTACACACTTAGTTTTGGACGTGTTTAGACCAAGGGTCGGCAACGTGCGGCCCGCGGGCCATCTTGGTCCGGCCCGTAAGATTCTCGCCGCAACGCACATGACAGACGATATTATAGTCAAATGCAATCGCAAAAATCTCATTGATTATGATGGCTTATTAAGTACAATTAATGTCGTTAAAATATACACCTTCGTTTTATTTTTAAAACTAAAATGTTTGTACATAAATATTAGAGAGATACCTACTGCAAGTGCGGCCCGCGCTGAACCCCATGAAAAAAATTTGGCCCTTTTGCAACAAAAGGTTGCCGACCCATGGTTTAGACCAAGGCCATTACTTCGTGACCACTCGCTCACCTTTACCAATTCTCTATTAGTTACCCTTACACATTCATCAATTCTGGACAATGGACTACAACAATACAACTGCACATCATCAGCATACATATGGACATTACATTCAGACAAGACATTGGGAAAATTATTAACATAACACGAGTTCAGTAATGGCCCAAGAACTGATCCTTGTGGCACTCCACGGCTACTACTAAATGCATCAAAGTTTTGGAGCCCGGCCCACCCCGTTTCCCAGCCCCTGCATTTTGAAATCAAAAACGCCTATATTTTCCACATTTTTTGAGCTAGAGCCGCCAAATTTGGTGCCAAGATTGGTGATGAAGAAACCCAAAAAATATGGATGGCACCCCCCACCCATACCGCCCCCAGCCCGCCTTCCACCATATTCTACTAACTTTGAGCAAGAGTCACCAAATTTGGTATGAGGATAGCAATTAAAATCATAAATAGATCTGCAGCAAAACTATGGACGCCACGCCCCCTATACCAGCCCCCAGCCCGCCTTCCACCATATTCTACTAACTTTGAGCTATAGTCACCAAATTCGGTATGAGCATAGCTATTGACATGATACATAGATCTTCAGCAAAAATTTTGATGCCAGGCCCCCTTACCGCCCCCATCCCCTACCTTTAACAAACTTTGAGCTAGATTCACAAAATTTGGAAGAAAGATAGCTTTTTGGCATCTCCATCTGCACCCGACAGTCTTTGAGGCAGCGTACACCCCTGCCGTATATGAAACCCCATTGCAATCAGCTCTCTTTTAATCTGTTTTACTCCTGGTATCGAGTATACCGCAGTCGGGTGCGTCCGACTGCAACGTTTCTTCTTGTTTTTTTTGATAATGCGCTGCGTGGTGTTTGCCTCTCAAGTGTTCGCCTTCAATTAAAAGTATAAAACATGCTTCGACACGGGCACCGCAAATGTGTTCTTAACATAGCTTTTCATGCTTATATTATACGTTTAATTTTGTGCAGTTGACCGCAGCAGAGGGCCTACGACTTCTGTCCATCACTGGTATAGAGTTAATACAGTTTATTGATTATAAATATTTAGAAACACAACAAACTTAAATATTCATAAGCTACATATAATCTCAAATTGCAATTTGCGTAATATGTCTATGTTTATGTTTATAAAATAACTAGCGGCCCGGTACGTGCTTCGCTACGTATAAAGTGATATGCATGTTCTTCAGTGCTTAAATGGCGCGTTCTCTCAACCAATCATGATTTCTGTAATTCGGAAAAACACATTCAATTAACTCATCTATCGATTGCGCAATGTATGTATGTATCTGTTTAACGAATAATTCAAACTTATTGTAATGCTCGCGGATATACAATGTTTTTGGTTTTTCCATTTGGGGCATAAACAAATAAATAAATCGTCGTATGAGCGATGTGTTTCAGATATTCTATTCATACTCTCGTTGCGGCGACGAATAATTATGTCACGTGATGCCACTGGATCACCAACAATTAATATTGCTACATCATCAATTGTAGGCGCATTGAAACGTCGTTGGTGTTCTCCAGCTGGAGTTTTATCAGCATGAATTGCGATAAAGTGATCATCTGAACGCAATCGTGGATCATCCTTAGCTTGTTTGAACGTATTTACTTATTGGTTGTTAGAATGAAACATAACTTGCAATTCGGCGACAATCAGTTGATTTGTATCGGAGTTGTAATGCTGACGTTGTTGCACTTGTTCGTTATCATCAGCTTGTCCCATAAAGTAAATTTGCAAAAATTTATGCTCTGCATCTGGGATTGGTAACATTGATCCCATGTGATGATATATCTGGCCTTGCACTCGAAACGTTGCCATAAAGTTGTGTCGAACTACTTAACTCGCACCGAAGGATGTCATTTGGGAACACGAATTGTATTTCCGTATTTTGCTCAAGAAATGTTTCGAATTCGCCGTCGTTCCTATGAAGTCCCATAACATCATTTATTAGTATTTCATGAATTTGAGTGCTATAGATTACATTTGGTTTACCTGAAACTAATGACAATAAAGGCTCTGGCACTTGATTTAGTACGGGCAATACAACTTTACCACCCGCACAGCACATTCCAGAGCATCGACTCTGGTTTTTTTTTAGACAGAAACATTACAGACACCGAGACAAACATATCCTGAAAATTTGGAGTCAATCGGTTGTTTAGTTTTCGAGTCTATAAAGCATACACAAATAAACAGAATTTGATTTTTATATATAAGATATTTACAAAAAAACTTTTGTAAACTTTAAAAGTAGTTTAAATTTTTAAACTCGATACCGAAGGTAAAGAGTATTTTAGGTTTGTGTAATGTCCGTCAAGGTGTGTGTCTTTTTTCCACACCCTTTAAGCTAGAGAATTTGCAAATGGGTTTATCTATGGCATAATAAATTTAAATGTCAAAATTTATGTTCTACGATAACTGGGGGGCTGGCAAATCGATAAATTCGATAACTCAGAATCGATATATCCACCTATTTCGAACGCTCTTACAGATAGAACTACCAAACTTGAAGAGGATGTAGTTACTTAAAAAATTCCGTGTTGAGTTTAAACGAATAGTGAAGAAAGTATTCAGAAATCAGCGGAACATACACTGGAAGGTTGATGTTAAAATAAAATTACCGTGACTACATACGATAGCCTCACCAGATAAATTAGAAAAGTCCCTAGCGACACTCAATAAATATCTGTTGACGGCTAATCATAAAACGTGTAGCCCGTCCCAATAGAAGAAAAGACACAAGCCCCCATGGTGGACTCCAGAACTCAAGGGACAAAAGAAAGACGTACTAGAACTTTTCAAACTAGCTAAACCAGCGGAAAAAGAGCTAGTATGGATAAAAAAAAAAACAAAACATTGCAAACATTCGAGACGCACGACAAAACTTCTGTTCAGCCATCGAGAAGACAGCTGACACTGCAAAGTTAAGGACGCTGCTATTTCGCCAACAGAGTACAGTAGTACAAAGCCAATTAAAAACTTAAGACGGCAGATGGACGGAAAACAGGGAGAATGCGGCCAATGTTCTCCTAGAGGCACATTTCCCTAACTGCACAAAAGTCAACACAAACACACAAACGATATCTTCAGCCACAAGGGTGGAAATCCCAGAAGATATCATAACTACGCGACGGATTATGTGGGTTTTAGACTCCTTTGAGAGCTACAAATCACCGGATTCAGACTGGATATTCCCGGCAATGCTGCACAAGGTCAAACATATGATCACTCCATGGCTGAGGGAAAAATTTAAAGAATGCCTCAGTTATAGCTATGTGCCGGATGCCTGGAGGATGGCACGGGTAATTTTCCTGCCTAAAGCAGAAAAATGTAGCCACGTGCTGCCTGAAAACTACAGACCTAATAAGCTTGAATTCATTCCTGCTAAAAACGCTACAAAAACATAAATATCTCCACATCAGAGAGAACATACACGAAGGGCAAGTAGGTAGCAACCAAAGAGAAAGCACTTCACCAAAAAGAATACGCCTTAGGCGCATTTCTGGACATCTCAGGCGCATTTAACAATGTGTCAACGGAAGCAATAATGCACAGCCTAAGAGCTGTTACCCCAACAGAAGCAGGGTCCAGAACCTACTGTGTAGGAGCAGAATACTAGCGGAAATGGGAACCATTACCGCAATCAGGGAAGCAAAGCATGGCACCCCCAAGGTGGAACTTGGTGGTAAACGACCTACTAAGGAAATTCCAACGAAAAGCCACGAAGATAACCGCCTATGCAGACGACACAAGCATAATTATCACGGGCAGTGTCCACCGACAACAACTCAGTCATGGACAACACACTCAAAGAGATACAAGCATGGGCCATGGAAGCCGGTTTAAGTACCAACGCGGACAAAACGGACCTTATACTCTTTATCAACAGATACAAGGTACCTCGCTGAACTCCACCAAATATAAACGATAAGACGCTGAAACCAAAAAGAAGTATCAAATACATAGGGGTAGTATTGGATAGTAAGTTGAGTTGGAAGCTCAATGTGGAGGTCACCAATGCACCCTATACATCGCAAAAGATGTTGGATAGCACTTACGAACTATCAAGAAGACTTACACATTTAATTCTAATCTCAATCGTGCGTCCCATACTGCTCTACGGAATACTGGTAAGGTGGAAAGCCAAAGGGAAGTCCACATACCCAAAACGAATGGAAACAAGTAGAAACGTTGCAGTCGCAACCGACTGCGGTATACTCGATACCAGTAATAAAACTGATAAAAAGAGACCTGATTCCAATGTGGTTTCAGATACGGCAGGGGTGTACGCTGCCTCAAAGATTGTCTGGTGCAGATGGGGATGCCAAAAAGCTATGTTCCTTCCAAATTTGGTTACTCTAGCTCAAATTTTGTTAAAGGTGTGGAAAAGGGGGCTGGGGCGCTATGGGGGCGAAACACCAACATTTTTGCAGATCTGCAGATCTGTGTATGATGTCAATTGCTATCCTCCCCCATAACAAATTACGTGACTCTAGCTTAAAAATAGTAGAATATGGTGGAAGGGGGGCTGGGCGCTGGTATGGTGGGGTGGGGTTTGTGGCGTCCAAATTGTTTGGGTCTCTTCATCACCAATCTTGGCACTAAATTTTGTGGTTTTAGCTCAAAAGCTGTTGAAAATATAGGCATTTTAGATTTCAAAATGCAGAGGGCTAGGGAACGGGGGAGCGTCGCTCCAAAACTATGTACAGTTTTTTGGGGGTCATAAACAGTTATTTTTTCACCAAATTTAATGACTCTAGCCTAAACACTTTTGAAGAAGCGGGGTCGTCAAAACCTTTATTGGGACCAAATTTGGTAGCTCTAGCTCAAAAACTGTAGAAGATATAGGCATTTGTGGTTTAAAACTGCGGGGGGGCTGGAGGCGGAATGGGTGGGCGTGGCTCAAAAATTTTTGAAGCAGTTTTTTGGAAGTTGTTAGTAGCTATCTTTCCTACAAATTTGGTAGTTCTAGCTGTAAGGGCGAGTGATATAGCCGCGTTTATCGATATTGAGTTATCGAATTTATCGATTTTCCTGCAGCCCAGTTATCGTAGAAGTTGATGGAGTTTTTCGGGAATCGTTACCAGTTATCTTACTACTAAATTTGATGACTCAAGCTCAAACACTATGGAAGATACACGCAATATTCTTTTAAGAGAAGCGTTAGGGCGGTTGGGGGCGGCTAGGTTAGAATGGATGGGCGTGGCATCAAAAGTTTTAATGAATTTAGTTGGGGGTCGTCAACACCTTTTTTGGCAACAAATTTGGTAGCTTTAGCTCAAAAACTGTAGGAGATATAGGCATTTGTGGTTTAAAACTGCGGGGGGGCTGGAGGCGGAGTGGGTGGGCGTGGCTCAAAAATTTTTGATGCAGTTTTTTGGAAGTTGTTAGTAACTATCTTTCCTACAAATTTGCTAGTTCTAGCTGTAAAGGCGAGTGAAATAGCTGCGTTTATCGATATTGAGTTATCGAATTTATCGATTTTCCAGCAGCCCAGTTATCGTAGAACCCTAATCTTAACACTTTATCTTACACGGCCATAGATAAAGACATTTGCAAAGTTTCAAGTCTCTAGCTTCAAGGGTGTGGAAAAAAGTTGCGCACATACGCCACTTCCGGATTCCCTTTCTAGCTTTACTTGAAGAAGCCAGCAAGCAGGAACCCAAAAGGCTTCTAGCATTTGCACGAAACACACACCACATTCCGTAGGACTGAGAAAGTTCCAACTACCGACTCCACTAAGGAACCTTTGCGGTCTATGTGTGACACTTCCCTGAAAGAGTCAGCCGGTTTAACCTTACCTAAATACAAACACAAACAGTTGTCAGCTGAACTTGTTAAAACAGGATGCAGGCTGCAATTGGATTTGTAGTGGAATCGCCTACATTCCCGACTTGCAGTGAATGAAAAATGCAGCCGAATGGAATCGCTGTTGGCACTTTTTCATTTATTTTGCTCACTTAAGTTTCCGTTTTTAATTATTTTGTTTTTTTAATTATATTAAGAATTGTTTTTTTTTTTATATTAAGAATTTTATTGTTTATATTTTCCTTCGCAATAAAGCAAGAACTTATTTTATTATACAAATTTAAAAAAAAAATAGTAAATATAAAGTAATAAAACTAATATTAATAACGGCTGAAAATTCAAGTATCTAATTTTGATGTTAATTTCGTATATCAATATTGATGTTTATAACACTTCGAACAAGATAGACAAGGGAAGTTGATTTTGCTTCAGGAAACGATTGTGTGTCTGTATTATAAGCAAAATTTGCAAAACCAATCCAAAAGTTTGAAGAATTTAGAGTAACATAAAACAAATGTGCAAAACTGACAGTGTAAAGAAAGTGGATGGGGGAGGGGAGGAGGTTTTGACGTTTTTGACCGCAGTTTTTTTTATATTTTTTTTCTGGTGAAAGGGGGATGAAAAATAAAGACTGAGAGTAGTTTTGAACGCTTTACATGTTCTCAAACTGGTCGACACGACGCTTTGTGTTACCCTTGCGAATCTCGCGCAATGTCTTGTATTTGTCACGTCCCTGGCGCACATTTTCGCGATGAATTTTGTCGTTTGCCGTTTCTTTCGTCTCGTCACGTGACTGTGCCAGATCTTGCTTTAAAGCCTGCAAATTAAATAAAAAAAAAATTTTAAGTTTAGTACATTAAAAGTTGGCACCTAGGTTTTGACTTGTTTAAAGGTAATTCAGTTGCTTGTAGCTCAAAAACATATCTTTTTCGTTTTGAAACCAAAAGTTACCCAAGTTTAAAGGTAAGTAACCCTTCGCATGCAGACTCTTCAGTGTTGCCAACTGGCATTATACTGGTGTCAGGGTTTGCCTTAGTGGGTAACGTTCAACTGCAACGCTTGTTAATTTATTGTTTTTTGAAGCAGAATTTAAGAAAAAAATTAATTTAGTCACGATGATATTTAAAGTGTATTACGTTCTTAGCAAAGTTTACTGATTTACTTCAATATAAATTGCGTTCCTTTCCTGTAAAAATGTGGACAGAGTTGGTTTACGCTATGTGTTTTATAATGCTCTTATAATTATTTGTACAATTAAAAGCGGTGCGATTGGTCAATTTTCCAAACAGCAACCTTAACATCTTAACCTCCCTGGGCTGCTAAAACCGGTTGAGCTTCCAACTTAATTAAATTAACAATTTTGTATAAGATTTAAAAGTCCGGTCAATTTAAAAAGCAATTAAAGCTTAAAGGCTATATATAAATTTTTCTATTTACCTATTGAACGGTTTATTTTGTTAAGTAAAACCTCAAACCAAAATTGATACTTTTTTGTATCGAAGAAACGAAACCTTAAGTCCAATAAATGTTTACACTTTCATTCATTCTCTTTTTTTTTGTCTCTGCCAAAAAATTTTGGCTACTTGAAATGTCTAAATTGACCGGATTATTATAGCTTATAAAACGTGGGATCGAACTCTAAATGTACTTGCTCTCTACATATAATTTGATAAGATAGATTTTAGTGAGTAATTCGCTGTTCCATAAATATTTACATAATCCGCCGCAAAAGATAAGATCAAAGTATAAGCACAAAATACTTCATAGAAATTTCCTTCGCTTTGTTTTTGTTTACAACGCACCTTGAGCTGATCGTGCAAACGCTCATTGCGCTCTGCTAACGTGCGTCTATCTTCAATGGGATCCTTAATATGTTCGTCTGTATCAAGATCGCGCGAGACACCGCCGCCGGTTTCGCCGTTCGTTAACTCTTCCTCGTTCTCATTTTCATCCTCAGCAACGTGATGATGTTGAGGCGTAGTAGATGCGGCCAACAGCGCAGCAGCAGCCTCGGCCTAAAAGCGTTATTGTTATAAGTTATGTAATATTATTGGTAAATAAATAATTAAGATTGACCTGCTTGCGGCGCGCTTCTTCGACCTCGTCTTGTAGGCGCTTTGTCTCCTCGTCTTTAGCATTGACCTCATCCTGAATACGCTGCACCTCCTGCTGCTTGGCCATTATCTCCTCTTCCAATTTGGCCTTTTCTACAGCTTCCATGTTTTTGGCCTCTTCTAAGCGCTGTAGCATAGATTGCAGCTCTTTCTGACGCAGCTCGAGCTCTTCCTTGGCAGCCTGCAGCTGCTTCAGCTGTTCCTCCAGTCGTCTTATCATTTCTTGCGCTTCAAGCAGATCACGCTGCGAACGCTCCATTTCCTCCTGCATTTGTTTAAGCCTATCCTCATACTCCTGCTGTTTCTTCTCGGCGCGCTCGCGTGCAGCCAGTGCCAGCTGCAGCTTCTCACTGTAAATGTATTTATACTAATGAAGTATGGATCTAAGACAATTGTTAATGTAAATAATAAAGGCATCAACCCCAATTCGGACGATTTTGAAGATTGGGATATTTGATAGTATTATTTTGCTTGTTTCGATACCCATGAAATAATTGAATTTTTTCCTCTATTAATGATAAAAATAGTAGACTTATTGCGAATGTCGTTGAGTGGCCACTAAAGATTTCCCATCGAATAGATTGAAGAGTTGAGCACCATTGCGGTTTACTCAATTTGAAAAGAGATCACTGCGGACTTTCTTTGCATATCAGGTAAATAGAAGACAAAACTATGAATGCGACGCTTCAACACGGTTGAGCATTGTGGCAGCTATTCTTAGCCTTTCAACAGCTAATAAAAAATTGCGGTTGGCCCAACTTTTGCCAACAGCAATGGTGTCAATTTATATACAGTTTGGAAAGTGTTTACACACTGTCAAAAATTATATTTTATTACTTTCGAGCTAAAAGAAACACACTTGTTGTTGTATTTATGTTTTTTGATGTTGTTAATTTTTAAAGTTTATTTTTATAAACTATAAAACAAAATTAAAAAACTATTAACATTAACTTACAACAATAACAAAACTTAAATAAGGCACTAAATTCAACTGCCAGCAAAATGTTAGCACATCTTTTTATACTCGATACCGAAGGTAAAGAGTATATTGGGTTTGTGATATGTCCGTCATGGTGTCTGTCCGTCTGTCCGTCCGTATGTTCGCAACTTTTTTCCACACCCTTCAAGCTAGAGACTTGAAACTTTGCAAATGTCTTTATCTATGACATAGTAAATTAAAGTGTTAAGATTGGAGTTCTACGATAACTAGGGGGCTGGCAAATCGATAAACTCGATAACGCAAAATCGATAGATCCAGCTATTTCGCAAGCCCTTACAGCTAGAACTACCAAATTTGGGGAGAAAATAGCTACTATCAATCCCCAAAAAACTGCATCAAAAATTTTGGAGCCACGCCCGCCCATTCCGCCACATCCTTCTTCAACAGTTTTTGAGCTAGAGCCATCAAATTTGGTACCAAGATAGGTGTTGACGATCCCCAACCAAATTCATAAAATTTTTGGATGCCACGCCCATCTATACTGCCCTATCCGCCCTCAACCACCACAACGCTTCGCTAAATACGGTAGTGCGTTTATCTTCGATAGTGTTTGAGCTAGAGTCACCAAATTTGGTAGGTAGATAAGTGGTAACGACCCTCCAAAAACTGCATCAAAGTTTTGGAGCCCTACCTACCCATTCCGCCCCCAGCCCCCCCGCACCTTAAAAACAGAAATGCTTATATCTTTTACAGTTTTTTAGTTACAGCCACAAAATTTTGTGCCAAATTAGGTGATTATAGCCCCCAAAAAATGCATAAAAACTTTGGATGCCACGCCAATCCATACAGCCCAAGCTGCCCCAAACCGCCCCAATGCTTCACTATAAAACGGGAATGCGTGTTTTTTCCAAAGCGTTAAAGCTAGAGTCACCAAATTTATTAGAAAGATAGCTATTAACGATCCCCAAAAAACTGCATCAAAGTTTTGGAGCTTCGCCCCCCCGTTCCGAGCCCCCTGCATTTTGAAATCAAAAACGCCTATATTTTCCACATTTTTTGAGCTAGAGCCGCCAAATTTGGTCCCAAAATAGGTGATGAAGAAACCCAAAAAATGTGGATGGAGCAACGCCCCCCATAACTTTGAGCTAGAGTCACCAAATTTGGTATGAGGATAACAATTAACATCATAAATAGATCTGCAGCAAAACTTTGGACGCCACGCCCCCCATACCAGCCCCCAGCCCCCCCTTCACCATATTCTACGAACTTTGAGCTAGAGTCACCAAATTTGGTATGAGGATAGCAATTATCATCATAAATAGATCTGCAGCAAAACTTTGGACGCCACGCCCCCCGCCATACCAGCACCCAGCCCCCCTTCCACCATATCCTACTAACTTTGAGCTAAAGTCACCAAATTCAGTTTGGGGATAGCTATTGACATCATAAATAGATCTGCAGCAAAAGTTTGGATGCCACGCGCCCCCTTACCAACCCCAGCCCCCATCCCCCAAATTTAACTATTTTTGAGCTAGGGTCACCAAATTTGGTATGAGGATAGCAATTGACATCATACACAGATCTTCAGCTAAAATTTGTATGTCACGCCCCCCTCCCCATACCTCCCCCAGCCTACCATCCACCATATTCTTCTAACTTTGAGCTAGAGTCACCAAATTTGGAAGGAAGATAGCTTTTTGGCATCCCCATCTGCACCAGACAAACTTTGAGGCAGCGTACACCCCTGCCGTATCCAACCACCATTGCAATCAGCTCTCTTTTAATCTGTTTTACTACTGGTATCGAGTATACCGCAGTCGGGTGTGTCCGACTGCAACGTTTCTACTTGTTTGGTTTGTTTTCGTCGTAATTTTCGTATTTACAGTTACTTTTCTTAAAATAACAAGTAAAAACATTGCAGTCGGACGCAACCGACTACGATATTCTTGATACCTTTATTAAAACCGGTAAAAGTGGCCTGTTTGCGAAAGGGTATGGATGTGGCAAGGGTTTCAGCTGCCTTAAAAATTATCTGATGCAAGTAGGGATGCCACCAGCTATCTTCCATTCAAATATTATGACTCTAGCTTAAAACTTGCAAAAGGTGGGAAAACGGGTTTTAGGGATTCTTCATCACCTATCTTGGCACCAAATTTGGGGGCTCTAGCTCAAAAAATGGGGTGGATACAGGTGGTTGTGATTTCAATATACAGGAAGGGTTCTATAATGGAGGGGGGGCCGTGACTCCAAACTTTGATGCAGATCTTTGGAGGTCGTTACCAGTTATCTTCCTGGCGACTCTAGCTCAATTACTATGGAAAATACACGTATTCCCGTTTTAAACGAAGCGCTGGGGCGGCTAGGGAAGTATGGATGGGCGTGCCATTTAGTTTTGATGAATTTTTTTGTGGGTCGTCATCACTTATCTTGGCACTAAATTTGGTGGCTCTACCTCAAAAACTGAGCAAGAAATAAGCGTTTCTGTTTTAAAAAATTCGGGGAGGCTGTGGGCAGAATGGGTGGGCGTGGGGTCCTTACCAGTTATCTTCCAACCAAATTGGTTGACTCTAGCTCTAACACTATGGAAGATACGCGCACTTTCGTTTTAAACGAGCGTTAGGGGCGGCTAGGGCAGAATGAACGGGTGTGGCATCCAAAGTTTTTATGCAATTTTTTGAGGGTTATCATCACTTATTTTGGCACTAAATTTTGGTAGCTCTAGCTGTACAGGCCTGTGAAATTTGAGTAATCGAATTTATCGATTTTTCCGCCCTAAAATTATAGTAGAACCCCAATTTAGACACTTTATTTTTCCAGGCCGTAGATAAAGAAATTGTGCAAAGTTTGAAATCTTTAGCAAACGGTTCTCATTTGACATGAACCAGTTGGATTATTACAGCTCCACCATTGGTAAGTCGGCCTCGCGGTTTGCAGAAATTTTTGAAATCAGGAAAAAAACACTCTTAACAATGGCATAAACAATGGAGGCGAAGCCTTCAACTGGACGGCTGCGATTAATAATTTCAAGGGCAGAGCGAACAATGGTCAGAAAGATCAATGAAAACCCAACTCTTTCGACCAGATTGCTTGCCAATGAGATGGAGAAAGAATGTGGCCTTACCATATCACGTGAATGTGTCAGAAAGGCTATTTAAAGAAACGACTTTTCATCTCGAGCTGCCCGGCTGAGCATGTACAGAGACCTTTAACTTTTGCCAGGATTCAAGTGGGACAGCCAGATTCGTATTGGGACGACGTTGTGTTCTGTGATGAATCAAAATTGATGCTTTATTATCATGATGGCCCAGGTAGATTGTGGCGCAAGCCATTGAAAGCATTTGAGCCCAAAAATACTATAATACTATACTATAACTGTAATGTTTGGAAAACTGTCAGTGATGATTTGGGGGTGCATCTCAAGGAAAGGAGCTAAAAAATTGTATTTCATTGAAAATCCTATTTGGATTTATGAATGGTTACAAACCAACATTTACATTTTACCAGGACAATGATCCTAAACACAAAGCGCATACGGTGAGGTGCTGGCTGCTTTACTATTGTGGAAATGCGTTCGATACTCCTGCTCAAAGCCCAGATCTCAACTCAATTAAAAATCTGTGGGATTTTTGAAAAAACGGACTATCAAGCGCCATCCAAAAAATAACAAGTAGAAACGTTGCAGTCGGAAGCAACCGACTGCGGTATACTCGATACCAGTAATAAAACCGATAAAAAAAAGACCTGACTGCAATGGGGTGCGGATACGGCCCTGGCGTACGCTTCCACAAAGATTGTCTGATGCAGATGGGGATGCCAAAAAGCTAGCTTCCTTCCAAATCTGGTGACACTAGCTCACAGTTTGTCAAAATTAGGGAAGGGGGGCTGGGGCCGGTTTTGGGGCGTGGCATCTAAATGTTTGCTGCAGATTTATTTATATGTCAATTGCTATCCTCCTACCAAATTTGGTGAATCTAGCTCAAAGTAAGTAGAATTTGATGGAAGGGGGGCTGCGGGGGGCGGTATGGGTTGGGGCGGCAACCAATTTTTTTGGATTTCTACGTCAACAATCCAACCCCAAATTTGGTGGTTTCAACACAAAAGCTGTGGAAGATAAACGCATTTTTGTTTTTTAACTGCAGAGGGGTTGGGGAACCGGGGGCGTGGCTCCAAAACTTTGATGCATTTTTTTGGGGGTCGTTTACTGTTATCTTCCTACTAAATTTGGTGACTCTCGCTCAAACACCTTGGAAGATACACGCATTACTGTTTTAAGCAAAGCGTGGGGGCGGTTGCAAAGTTTCAAGTCTCTAGCTTGAAGGGTGTGGAAATAAGTTGCGTTCATACAGACGGACAGACGACACCATGACGGACATTGCACAAACCCAATATACTCTTTACCTTCGGTATCGAGTATAAAAACGAGCTCAAAGCTGTAATCTTGGAGGAGTGGCAAAATATTCCATTGGAATACGTCTAGAACGAAACGGCGTCTGGGAGCGGTTGTATAAGCCAACGGTAGACATACAAAGTATTAATTATAGTAAATTACCAAAAATTATTTGAAATATTAACTTGTGTAAAAAACTTTGTTGGCAGTTGAACTAAGTGCCTTATTTATGTTTTGTTATTATTGTAAGTTATTGTTGATAGTTTTTTAATTTTGTTTTATAGTTTTTAAAGATAATTGCTTAAATAACATAAACAAAACAGTACCACTTCAACCTCTGAAGAGATACGACGTGTTACAGCAAAACCCAAAACCACAACAAACAGCAACCACAACAACAAAACACCACCAACAGTTATCGCGGGCATCTGCCCAGCAATAACAAACATGCACGAACCACCCGACATAAGAACATACGGAGTAAAATCCAACAGCACAAACCTAGGCGAGCCCAAATACATAACGATAAGAAGAAACGACAACAACACTTTCGAAAACGTTTCACCGTTCGTTATCAAAAAAAACAATAGACTCCGCTTGCAATGGGGAAGTTGAGACATGCAAAAAAACAAAAGACGGCTCACTCCTAATCAAAACAAAAAACCAACTACAAGCCCTTAAACTACTAAAACCAAAACAAATAACTACCATTGAAGTCACTGCTACCGAACACAAAACGCTTAATTTTACTAAGGGATTCATATATTGCAACGAGTTGCGCGGCATCACCGAAGAGGAAATACTCATGGAACTAAAATCACAAAATGTAACAGAAGTAAGGAAAATCTTAAAAAAAACAACCAACAAACACAAACCCCGGAGAACACAACACTACACTTATAGAAACTGGACTCATCATTATCACTTTTGGAACACTCAATCTGCCGGAAAAACTAAGAGTCGGCTACGAAACAGTCCGCGTACGACCATACATCCCACTACCCCTCCGATGCAGAAAATGCCTCTGCTTTGGGCACCCAACTCCAGTATGCAAAGGCATAGAAATATGCATAAACTGCTCTAACGTAAAGCACACAAGCGAAAACGAGCGATGCACAAATCAAAAAAACTGCCTAATCTGCAGCAACAACCCAGAAATCGATCACCAACACAGCCCCCTCGACCGCAAATGCCCCGCATTCTTAAAGCAACAGGAACTAACAGCCATTAAACTACAGAAAAAATAGAACACAAAACCGCGCTTAACATCTATAACAACCGACACGGCAAACCATGAGAACAATATACGCAAAAACTCTCACCAATACAACACTCCCAACCACCGCGCACCTAATACACACAACCCATCAAACACATCGCCAATCAACAAACTCACATCCCCAACAAAAACAACACACCAAACCATCTCATCTACACTCACGCATCAAGGCACACTCAATTCAGCGTCTCACACAACACCATCAACCAAAACATCACCACCACCAACATCTACGCAGCGACCCGACCAAACCGAAGACATGGATACCGACAATACCCACACCAACACAGCATACAAGCAATACACATCACTCCTCACCGACGACTTAAAAGTAAAACTGTATTCTAAAGATAAGTCAAACAACCTCTCTACCACTCTCAAAACCACTAAACCAAACTCAAAAACTAAAACCAAACCCTCAAACAAAAACAAATACACAAACAATAGCGAAAGCGACTCCATATAGAAAAAACCCACTAACTAACTATCAAACTAGCCCTTAACTTACATCAATTTAACTTAAACACAAACCAAACCAAACCAAACTCATAACACACAAAATGATAAAAACATCCCTCAAAATACTACAACGGAACATCAAGGGCTACACCAACAATTATAACGAACTCCTCATCCTGATCAAAAGATACTCCCCACACATTATATCCCTCCAAGAAAATCACCTACAAAACACAAACAACATACCTACCCCACCCAATTACAATTCACACACAAACAACGCCACAAATAGCGGAGTAGCACTATTAGTCCACAAATCTATCCAATACTCTAATCGCAACCTCCCAAACGACATAGAAACTGTTGCAATCAACATCAACTCCAAACAAAATATCAACATTTTTTCAACATACATCTCCCCAAGCAAAGTTGTCACAGACCGAATCCTCCAAAACACACTGAACACACAACAAACTCCCACACTAATCACCGGCGACTTCAACAGCTGGCACTCTATCTGGGGCTCTCCAACAACAAATAATCGCGGTAAAGTAGTCCAAAAGTACATTGAACACTCAAAACTAATACTACTAAACGATAAATCTCCAACACACTTTTCAACACATAACACATTTACACACATCGACCTTTCACTCTGCACCCCCACAATAGCACCACATACCAAATGGGAAATACTTGATGACCTCCACGGCAGCGACCACTTCCCAATAATTATCTCCCTCTTCCCAACCAACAAAATACAACACTTCAGTAGACCATTCTTCAAACTTAAAGAAGCAAACTGGAATCTCTTCAACACACTTACCCATAACGTAGACTCAGAATTTCCCCCCTCCAACAATGTTAACAAAGAAGCAGGCTCATAAACAGAATCATCTTAAAAAGTGCTAACATCAGCATTCCCCAAACCGCACGCAATAAACAGCCCTACAGAGTCCCCTGGTGGAACAAAAACCTTAATGACCTAAAAAAAAAACAAAAATTACTGGAAACTACTAAACCGCAACATGACACTAGAAAACATCATAAACTACAGAAAAGCAAACGCAAAACTCAAATACGAGATAAAAAAAATGCAAAAACGAAGCAACCCAACACCTCAAAACAAATACACACACTATTAAATCCTGAAACAAACCAGACAACGACAGATAGTCTCGAAATAGCTAACGCTCTCGTCCAACACTGGTCGAAACTTTCCAACGAATCAACGTTTACACAAGAATTCCGCAACAACAAATACATAAATAGACCAATAAATTACACCCCCTCACCATCTGCCCAAACAATTGAAGAAAACATAAGATCTGTTGGTTAGCTGCACTAGGTTGCGCTAGTGTACACTAGTTCTCAAAAAAGTGTTCGATAGCTGCACTTTTTTACACTAAGCTGTTCTGCCCTGTGTTTTTTAGTGTGCCCTGGCTTACACTTTTCTGCACTTTTCTACACCACCAAAAATCAAGAGCAGAAAAGTGTAGAACAAAAAAACAGCTGTTTTGTGTCAGTTATTCACTGTATGCGGCCAAACAGCTGTTTTCAGTCAGTTGCGGCAAGTTTGAAAAAAAATACAGAATGGCAACCGAAGAATATATGGAAGAGGAGTATTTGCAGTTATCATTTGAAGGTTGTATTTAATAAATTCTTTATTTTTTTAACTTTTTATAACTTTTATACAACATGCAGAGTGTGAAGTATATTTAGAGCAGGAAGCAGCAGCTGCCGCAACAAATGACTTAAAAGAAAAGGCTTTTTGGGTAAATGCAAGCACGAAGTTACTCATAGAACTGTACAGGAAGTACAAGCCAATGTTGGGCCACAGTATCATTATTAAAAATAAAAAAAAAAATTTAAATAGTCCAAAACACAATTTATTTTTCCCATCGGGAAATCTAACAATTGCACCATTAAGAGTTACTCTTCTTCATCGCCACTTGGATTAGTTGAGCTTTCAATAATTTCATCATTACTGTCGTCATCAATTAACTCACTTATAGTGAAATTTTCATTGTTATTTAAACTCATGTTAAAATTTGAATTAAATAAATACGCTAAACAACTGCCAAATTGCTAAAGACCTGTTATTGGCTGTCACAGTCAGCTGTTGTTTGCTTCGTTTGCTCTAACATACACCTTTTTTGTTCGAGAGTAGTTCTACACTTTTTTACACTTAAAATTCTCAGGGTTGTATTTTTCATGTTCTGTTCTGCACTGCACTACCCTACACTTTCTACTACCGAACAGACCTATAACGTACCTAGAACTTACCTCAGCACTCCAAACACTCAAAGGGTCCACCCCAGGACTTAACAGAATATCATACCAAATGATACAAAACTCCTCTCACAAAACCAAAATTAGAATCACAAACCTTTTCAAGCAAATCCTCAATAGCCACATACCACAAGTCTACAAAACAAGCCTAATAATACCAATAATAAAACCCAAAACCGATAAAACGAAAGTTTCCTCATACAGACCCATCTCCCTAAACTGCTGCCTCGACAAAATAATCGCCAAAAGAATCTGATATTTCACCAGCCAAAATAACCAAAACCAATTCGGCTTTAAAAAAGGCAAGTTGACTTCAGACAGTCTACTCTTTGTAGACTATCTCATAAAGAAGTCCTACAAACACACCTCACTCGTCACTCTTGACTTCTCAAGAGCCTTCGACCGAGTGGGTGTGCACACCATTATCGAACAGCTACAAAAATGGAAAACAGGCCCCAAAATAATCCAGTACATACAAAACTTCATGCGAAATAGAAAGCAAATGGTCCGCATCGGTCCACACCATTCCAATTCCTTACCCCTCCACAATGGTATCCCTCAAGGATCCCCCATATCCGTCATCCTATTCCTTAAAGCCTACAACAAGCTTGCCGACATAATCACCCTACACAAAGAAATCAACTTCAACGCATACGCCGACGATTTCTTCCTCATAATAAATTTCAAAAGAAGCAAAAACTCAAACTATAACCTTGACGACATACTAGACAAAATAAACAACTGAGGTTCATACTCAGGGGCCTCCCTATCGCTTTCCAAACGCCACCACCTCCACATATGCCAAAAACAGAACTGCAACTCTTAAACAGTACCCAAATCCCTACCGTAACCTCACTTAAAAACCTAGGAATCACACTTACCAAAAACTACAAATGGAACACCCACATAAACACTCTCCTACCAGTACTCTCCCAAAAACTAAACATAATGAAATTCCTAGCCAGTCAAAAATTCAACTGCGACACAAGAACACTACTCGACATCAAAAAAGCTACCCTTATTAGCAAAATAGACTACGGACTCTTTCTTTAGGGACACTCACCCAAAAGCACACTTTCTAAATTAAAAACACAATTTAACGCAGGCATCCGCCTAGCTTTAGGAGCATACCGCTCCACCCCGACCAACAACCTACTCCACGAAGCAATTATCTTACCAATAGAGCTTAGACGAGACCTACAAACTGCCAAACTTTACGAAAACCTGATAAACTCAAAAAACACCCCCTTCCACAAATTTATCAAACACAGCCCAAAAAAAAAAAAAAAAATACACCCATCATAGACATCACAATAAACTCATGCAACAAACTCAAAATACCATACATACGACAGAAACATCCCAAAGACCAACCCCCTTGGAACATCGACACGACACTACGACAACACAAAAAAAAATCAACACCACCAGAGGCATACCGTAAACTATTTACACACTCAAGAGATACATTAAAAAACTGCACTTTTATATACACAGATGGATCAAAAACAAATGACACATTAACTTACGCCATAACAACAGAAACATCACAAACTGCAGCCAATGGTACCGTAGTACAAACCCAAACAATACACACGTCCACGACTACATGAACAACATACAAATTAAACTCAACAGACTCGACCAAATTCAAATCATCAGACTACGACTAGGACACACAAGACTTACGCACCAACACTACCTTAACCCCAACGTACCACCAACTTGCCCTTTCTGCCATGACAGAAACGTCCCCACCATTCCACACCTTCTAAAATCATGTCCAGCACTAAAACCCATTATCCTAAAAATGTTCAACAACACAAATCCTCTAGACCTCCTCTGTTATCTTGACCAAACCAACCTATCCAAAATCCTATCCTTCCTGAAAACATCCAACATATACCACCAAATCTAAATACCATAACAAAAAAAAAAAAATACAAAATAAACTAAGTAACCGTAAAACAGCCAAACATGTAAATATGTAAATAGAAGATATAGCCAATAAATAATATAAGACCTAAATGTAATTAATGTAAATATATAATAAGTACTTGTATAGAAAAATCCCACAGCACCCAAACCCGAAGGTCACGCAACCAGCGCTTTATTAAACAGTTAGCTTAGTTTTTAAACTACTCTAACCTTAATAATAATAATAATAATAACATAAACAAAAAGAATACAACAACCAGTGTGTATCAATTAGCTCTAAAGCAGTGTTGGGCACACACTCATACCGTCACAGTTTTCACACGCATACAAGCACAATTTGCGTGCGCTGCGACGAAAAAACGAAATGTGCTCAGTACAGTGTATGCTGCAAGTTAAAATTTGCTCATTATTTTAAATGTTTTATTTTTCACTTTTATATTTGAAAATTTGAAAGAGTATTACTTTTTTATTGACAAAATTTATAAATACATGATATATACCATAAGTAAATATGAATATAAAATATTAATTTTTGTATTTGTGCAAGACAAGTTAATCTGCTTATCATCATTATCATCATTTATATCATTATATTTATTATTATCATTATTAATATCAATATTTTGAATAGCAAAAATGTTCCGCTTGCAATTGCAAAAGAACTCAGTTTATTTGCCTTCGGATATAAATTTTTTATACATTGTGGCAAATCAAATAATGCCGTCTTAAAAAAAATTGAGCATTGCGACAAACAATATAGTTGCAAATAAAGCATTGTGCTCTTCCATCATCATTTTCTATAAAGAAAATATCATTCTCCCATATTAGCATGAACATTTTTAAGAAGCACTGTAGAAATGATTTTTTTTTTTGTTTTGATAATGCACTGCGTGGTGTTTGCCTCTTAAGTGTTCGCTCTCAACTTAAAGTATAAAACAAGCTTCAACACGGGCACCGACAACGGCCGAACGAACATTCGTGTTCTAAATATAGTTTTCAATGCTTATAGCATACGTGTGATTTTGAGCAGTTGACTGCGGCAGAGGGCCTATGCACACAAGGCAGCATGCTGCTTCGACGCCTGCCCATCACTGCTCTAAAGTAAAATAATATCATTCTTCACAATGTGTAAACACTTTGTTACCAAACTTTATGTATGGTTTTTATCCACTTTGTTGGCAATTTTGTATACTCGATACCGAAGGTACTGAGTATATTGGGTTTGTGCAAAGTCCGTCACGGTGTCCGTGCTTCTGTCAGTCCGTCTGTATGAACGCAACTTTTTCCCACACCCTTCACCTTTCACCTACGAAGCTGGACCCCAAGCACCTAAAACCAGTCAAGCATGGCGGTGGTCATGTAATGGTTTGGGCCTGTATGGCGTCTTCGGGTGTTGGAAGACTTGTTTTTATTGACGGTATCATGGACGCAAAGATGTACCTTAAAATTTTGAAGGAAAACTTGCTCCAAAGTGCCCAAGAACTGGGGATACGCAACGGGTTCCTTTTTTATCAAGACAATGACCCAAAGCATTCGGCAGCAATTGTAAAGACATGGATCATCTGGAACTGTCCCCATGTAATTCAAACTCCAGCACAGTCTCTAGATCTAAATGTCATTGAAAATTTGTGGCATATTTTGGACTTGGCCATTCAAACAAAAATGATCTAAAACGTGCCTTATTGGAAGAATGGCAAAAAATTTCTTCTGAAACAACAATGAAATTAGTTTCTTCGATGAAAGACCGTTTAAAAGATGCTATTAAGAAGCAGGGATACCCCACTAAGTATTAGGTTAAGAATTTAAAAAGTTATATGAAAACAAAGTGACTGCATACAATAAGCTGCGACACGCTAACGTCGTTGTCTGCATGGCAATAAGTCGATAGAGCGTCGCTAGCGCCGCTCCATACATGTCATTAAGTCAAACGAGTGACGCTAAAGTCGCTCCATGCATCGCTTCTCTGCATGGCATTGCGTCAACCTAGCGTTGATTCAGCCGGGTTAACTCAATCAGCGGACATCGCCATGCAAAATACGTGAGTCGAACGAACATATTGTGAAGTGTTCAAGCGATCGTCAACACCTGTCAAAGAGTCGTCGACGTAGCGTTCATTTTGCGTCGTTCGGCCGTACTGGAGGGTATTGCTCACAGTTATGAGGAAACGCTTTCAACAGCAGCATCGACATTGTCCAGAGAGCCTAGTCTAAGATTTTGAGAACCATCACCGGAGCACCGTGGTATGTTCGAAACGAAAAAATTCGGAGAGACTTAAACATCCAACCAGTCAAGGAGGTAAAAGCGAAACAAAAAGTGAAATACTTTAGCAAACTCTCATCGCAACCTAATCATCTCGCGAGAGGTCTAACAAGACTTTGCAGCCGATACCGCCTTCGTAGTAATGACTTACCAACCCAGCGATGATTCTTAGGGACGTGCACTCAGAATACAGTCCTATAATAAACTGTTAGCGCAATGATTGTTGATATTTTGTTTCGACTAGCGCGCATAAGATTGTGTTTGTGTCTTTTTGTGTATACATGTGCACATTTAAGTGTATTCGTAGCATTTAAATTGTCATTTATTCACCTGCTTCGATTGTTATGAATGAGAACAATAAAAAATGCAATTAAAGTTTCGTATTAATTTAATGCAGAGCTTGCAAATAACTTTCAACACTTTTTTTTTGCCGTCCTCTTGCCTAAAAGAAAGAATAAAATCAAACGCCGTCTGTTTCTCTCACAGCAAAACACTTTTTTCGGTTCTCTTGTGTTCTCCGTTCCGTGTTTTCCATTGAGCAAAACACATGAATCGGTGTGTCAATAATAACTTGAGGAGAGACAAATTGCCGTCTTTCATAAAATGAGTTTCTGCAAATGAGCAAAATGTTAAAAGTGGAAGCAAAAAGTGTCTTTTTGTAAGCATGTTTGTGTGTAAATTCTGTGGACTATAATAGAAACCAACGCAAAAGACATATACATACATACGCAAAAGAAACTTTGGGCGTTTGTGCTCACCAAAACGATATTTGAACGACACAAGCATAAAGAGAACGAAAAAAACTGCTTTTGCTTGCGCGTTCCACTCCAAAACTTTGATGCAGTTTTTGCAGTTTTTTGAGGGTCTTTACCAGTTATCTTTCTACTAAGTTTCGTGACTCGAGCTCAATCACTATAGAAGATACACGCATTACCGTAACAGGGCGAAGACCTATACAGAAGACTTATATGGCACATTGAAGCTTAGAGAACACACTTCAAACTAAAACTATCAATGCTCGCTCTTCCCCACTACACGGACTAAACGGTCCTGCTCTACAACACTGTTATAAAACCAATCTAAACAGTTATGGATGGGGGACCGCTTGCAACAGAAGCATCAAAATTGTCCAGAGAGCAAAGTCGAAGATCTTGGGAACCATCACTGGGGCACCGTGATATTATCGAAACGAAAGCGTGCATAATGACCTAAAAACCCTACCAGCCAAGAAGGTAAAAGCAAGCTCTCACCACAATCATCTCGCGAAAGATTTTACAAATAAAAATGCGTGTAACTTTCAGTTTTTAAGCTGGTCATTAAATTTGATATAAGTATACCAAGATGTCATTCCCGAAAATATTATAAGTTTTTTTTTTTTCACTGCCAATACGGTCGAGTAGAGCTCTTATATGTATATGACCTACCGCTCCTGCTGTTTGGCATTCTTTTCTTCTCGAGCCTGCGCCTTCATTTGCTGCACATCAATCGTGTCGGGTTTGCGACGCCGCATGTAAAGCTCATGGTTGCCCATGCAGAGCGCTAGAATGCGCTTATTAATGCGAACGCGCGGTGCAAAGAACATAAAGTCGGGCGCCTTTTTATCAATCGGTTTAATAATAAACTTCTTTTCGGAAAAAGAAATGTTACGTATCTCGGACCAGGGAAAGCCAATTTTTGGCGTTAATCGATCATCCTGCTCGTAAATGTTAAGACCAAGCGCATCGACGCCTAACCAAAGGTCGGTGCCTTTTTTGTTGCGTATCTCGAAATAGTTGACGCCATACATTTCCAGATCCTGGGCAATTTTTAGATACTCCATCATGGCATCCTCGCGCAGCATACTGCGATGCTCCTGCCACCAGGTCATTATCGATTGCTCCCATTCGTCCTTAGACATCTTGTGCTGGTCGATGACGCGCTGTGGCAAGAGGCGATCGTTTGATAGGAATCCGGCTGTATGGGTAGTTTTGTTATGATCCCCGTGGCGTGCTTGTACAGCATAGGAGGCCAGCAACACCGACGTTTCCGGTGGGCAATAGATCTCATCGGTCAATATGGCATTCTTCACTTGCAAATAGAATAGGCGCAGTGTTATGTCCTGAATCAGCTCCTCAGCCACATCCTCCGGGTAGAATTTAGCACGGAATCTGAATTGCAAGGGATTCTCCTTTTTAACATCCTGATTCATAACCTAAACACGCAGATACACAATGAAAATTTTATAATACACATCAAACGATTTTATTAAATTAAACATATTTTTTAATGAGTATATATTTAATATATGTGTGTTGGTTTTTTGGGTTACCCATGTGGAGAACGGCATTGATCCAGTCTGTGCGAATGTGTACGAACGGTGCAAGTTGCGTAGCATGTGTTTATAAAGAATATATTTATACATATTTGTTTAGTTTCAAGTTTACCAATTTAGTTTGTAAGCCATTTTACAAGCAGAAAATGGAACTGGTAGAGGCATACATATTGGCATAATAGGTAAAGGATTTAAGATAAGAAATTTGTATGCTTATTTTACAGTCTGACATCGATAGTGTGAACAATCAAAGCCCCTGAAGTGTAAACATTATAATTTATTTTAGAAAACGGATAAAAAAATTAAATCTCAATGAAAACTTTTTTTAAAGCAGGGCAATTCACTTTTTACCCTCATAAAAAAAGTTTCATACATTTTCAAAGAAATGGATTTTATGTATATATATACAGTATCAGACAAAACTAAAGCACCCCCCTCGGGCATTTTTTTCATTTGATAATATTTTTATGAAAACAAAGCTGTTCATTTATAGTGTTTGTGTTTTTTAATTTGTAATATCCTAAATATTAATAAACACAAAAGTTTTGCATGATTAAATTAATAAACAAAAATTTTGAACCAAAAAACCATTTTTTTTCAAAAATAGCAAGCGACAAAACTAAAGCACCCCCTTTGTAATTAATCCAAAAAAATTTTAAAATTAATATTTCGCTGCATATCCGTTAGTTTTATCACACAGGCACATCTTTTAGGATTAGATGCTATAAAAAAAAATTAGTGATGTCCGGCGAGATTGATTCCCAGGCTATTTTAACAGCTTCAAACAGATCTGCCTTGGTCTTGCAGTTTTGTCTGTTAATTTTTCTGTTTACTAGCTCCCACAAGTTCTCAATTGGGCTTAAATCCGGTGATTGAGCAGTCTTCAAATTTTCTTTAGCATATACTACCCGAATTTTCATGCTCGATTCTGAAGGTAAAGAGTATATTGGGTTTGTGCAACATCCGTCATGGTGTCTGTCCGTCTGTATGAACTCAACTTTTTTTTCCGAACCCATCATAGTTTTAAATATCTTTGCCTTAAGCCGAGAAAGATTAAGTGTCAAGATTAGGTTTATAATACCCCGATTCCACTACAAGCAGGATGCATGTTTGTTATTAGAACACGGGCATGTTGCATTCATTTTATTAGATTATTAGTATTAGATTCCCTTATGAACAATGGGAATCTTGTTCAGGTATTCCCCGTTGGTCGGTTGCATTTCCTAGTTAGTCGAAAACCGACCAAGTGGGAATGTGAAAAGTTAACATTACAGAGCATTTTAACATAGTCGAGACTATGAAATTTCCTATCGATACTTGGCTTAAACAGTGCCAATTTAAGTAAAACAGCTTGTCATCAAGTGCAATAAAAACACAACAAAACAAACTCAATTCAAACAGATTTTTAGTGTTGTATTTTGGGCGCAAATTAAAGAAATAATTTTAGCTTTTTTTGCTTCACTAATTTTATTTGTATTTGAGCTCATATGCTATCAGCTGACACTTAACAGACCCTATTAAAGCAGGATGCAGGATGCAATTGAATTTTTAGTGGAATCACCTACATTCCCGACTTGCTATTAATGACATATGCAGCCTAATGAAATCGGGATACAAGCCAACTGGGGGCTGGCAGATCGATAAATTCGATAACTCAAAAAATATATATCCTTCTATTTCCCACAACCTAATAGGTAAAATTTCACAATTTGGAAAAAATATAGCTATTGGCGACCCCCAAAAAACTTAACAAAACGTTTTGGAGCCACACTATCCCATTTCATAACTCCCCTCACCACTCTCAATGTATTTGGAAATCAGATACGCCTGTACTGTCAACAGTTTTTGAGCGAGACCTACTAAATTTGGTGCCAAGGAAAGTGATGACGAACACCAAAATATTGCATAACATTTTTGGATTCCACACCCCAGAAACCGCCCATAGCTGTCCACCGCCTCGGGATTGCGTGTATCTTTCCCAGTTTAAAGCTGGAGTCACTAAATTTGTCAAGAAGGTAGCAGGTAACAACTCCCAAAGATCAGCATCAAAACCATCTATTGAGCTACCGTCACCAAATTTGATAGGAAGATAGCAGTTGGAATCCAACAAAGATATGTAGCAAAAATTTCCAATGCCCCCAAACTATGCCCCACACGTCACCGTGTCTTTAAAAAAAAGGATTGCCTGTAACTACCACAGTTTTTGCGCTTAAGCAACAAAATTTGGTGCAACGGTAGGTGAAAACGTCCATCAAAAAACTTCCATAACGCCGCTCACAACCTTTCAAGTTTGGTTTGCGTATATCTTTTGAGCAAGCGGCTCCAATTTTGGTAGGAAGATGGCTCATATGCTATCAGCTGACACGTAACATACCCTGTTAAAGAAAGACCCTTCATTTCGAAATCAGTTATGCCTATATCTTCCACAGTTTAGGCGCTAGAGCCATTAAAATTGGTGCCAAGATTATTGATGAGGAACCCAAAAAAAATGGATGCCACCCCAACCCATACCGCCCCCAGCCACCCTTCTACTATATTTTACTAACTTTGAGCTAGAGTCACCGAATTGGGTAGGAGGATAGCAATTGACGACCCCCAAAAATCAGCTTCAAAAATTTAGATGCCGCGCCCCGATACCCCCCCCCCCCCCCCACCACCCTTTACCACACGTTTTACAAACTTTCAGCTAGTCACCAAATTTGGTAAGAGGAAAGCAATTGACATCATACACAGATCTGCTGCAAAAATGTGGATGCCACACCCCTCATACCACCCTTTCCACACCTTTTAGAATTTTGAGCTAGAGTCACGAAATTTGCTAGGAGGATAGCAATTGACATCCCACAAAGATCTGCATAAAAACTTAGGATGCCACGATCTAGAGTCACTAAATTTGGAAGGAAGATAGCTTTTTGCCTGACCATTTGCATCAGCCAATTTTTGAGGCAGCGTATAGCCCTGCCAAATCCGCTCCTTTTTGCAATCAGGTCTCTTTTTATCGGTTTTATTACTGGTATCGAGTATGCCGCAGTCGGTTGCGTCCGACTGTCACGCTTCTACTTGTTCTAAATCTTTCTGAAGATTTTCAATACCAAACACTAGCAAAATTAATTTTCTTGATATTAAAAATATTCGAAAATATGTAACATTAAAGAGCAGCTATGTTTGGATTAATTACTTTGCGTTATTTCTTAGCTTGTTTGAAAAATGAGGAATTTATTTTAAGTTTTTGTGTCATCTCGCCCACCAGATCGTCAGCATCATCATCCTCAGCGCTTTCATCCGTGTGATTATGTCCAAAGTTATCAGCGGCTTTTTTGTCCACATATTTCTTAACACGTTTCAAATACTTGATGGTCTTTACGGCTGGTGATTTGCGCTAAATGTTTAATAATATTCAATTTCTTTATTTCGAAAAATAACAGAAACAAGATACCTTTAGATGTATTAGAATCTAGCAATTTAGACTAATGTTTATATGTGCGTCTAAAAGTTGATAATTCTGTTTGAAATGCTTACTTTTTTATATAGCTTTATCCATGTAGAATCGCCTTTTGAGTCTGTGTACTGCAGACCAAAAAACCACACCTCACGTAGTCCAATCGTCTTAACAACCTGATCAAACAGTTGTTTGCCGGTAGTTGTCGACTGAATGGCGAACTCCAGTTCGGCGTCCATTGTCGTGACACGCACATTTAGCTTTATGCACATGAAAAATTAAAGAGAAATATTCTAATTAAAATAATGGATTTGGTTGTTACCAAAGATATATTTCGTTAAAAGTTTTTTTTTAAATTGGCGAAGTTACACTCCTAATGCCGGGCAGCAACTCAAATAAAATGAATCATACAAAAGCGACCAGAAAATCCTCCAAATCAGCTATAAGTGTTGACAAACTTTGCATAATTTGGCAGAAATGTATATTTTCGACCGATTGCTGTTTGAAAAGTACAGAGTTGCGCATTAATGCATTAAATATACAGTGCATTAAATCAAAAGCAAAAACATAATTCTTTAATAAACATATTAGTTTATTGCAAATTAAATTTTAACTGCATTAAAATAAAAATTTTGTGCTTATGCAAAAATTGTTTGCAGTTGTTCTTTTTTAACGTAGAAAACGATATTCGGCAAGGTAAGGGTGCAATTTGAAGTAAACATTTTTGCGACCACTTTCGCTGCGTTCATCAAAATTTTTTTGAGTTTACTCCTTAAGAATCGATTTGCATAAAAGTAGCCCGGTATGATAAATATGAGGAGTGAAATCAACTGAACAAATTTCGATTCGTTTTTGTGAAATCTAGCGCATGTCGCATGTTGGATACCCTTATAAAATATAAGTGCTATTGTGGATATGTTGTTCAACAATATATTTTCAATAATTGCATGTTTTCATTAGCATTGAGAAATTGAGAATTGCTGCAATTATAAATCGCTTGAACTAGATATCCACAGTAGCACTGATATTTTGTTAGTGTGTCCAACATTCGCTAGTTCATTCTCATATTATTCAAGAATCCCGTTATAATTCTTTGCATATGGTATGCGTGTATTCCAAAAAACCGAAAACAGAACTGCGGTGGACGATGAATGAATACTCGAATAATTTCTCAGTGCTATTGTGGATATTTTGTTGAATAATATATTTTCAATAATTGCATATTTTCATTAGCATATTAGTTTGCGCTAAGTTAACAATTTAGAAATTGGCTGCGTTCAGGGAACTAAGCGGTTGTAAAGCTGCTTACTAAGCGCTTAGTATTAATCGCTGAAAACTCGTGAACGCACTGCTTAGCGTTGCACATGGGTTTGCACATTAGTTTGGATAGTATTTAACAGACTTTGTTGACACATTTGTATAAGATTATACAAATTCGAAATGGTATATGTATATTTTTACCTCGAATGTGTTTCTGTTCATCCGAAGGTGTTTCATTTGCACAAAACAATTAACAGATGATCAACTATTAAGCGCAAAAGCGATCAAATTTTACGCTTAGAAAGATGTCGACCGCTGACCTAACATGTTTGAAGTGTGCTTACTAAGCAGAGCGTTCAGCGAACGATTACTAACCATGTATTGTAAGCGCTTAGTTCCCTAAACGCAGCGATTGCTTCAATTATAATTAGATGATTGAACTACATATCCACAGTAGCACTGATATTTTGTTAGTGTGTCCCACACTCGCTAGTTCATTGTCTTATAATTCAAGAAACCCGTTATAATTCTTTGCAAGCATGTGTGGGTATGCGTGTATTGGAACAAACTGAAAACGGATCTGCGGTGGACGATGAATGTTAAATACTCTAATAACTTCTCAGTGTTATTCTGGATATATATATTTGCATTATTTTTACAATAATTACATATTTTCGCAATACATTTTTCGTTTTTTTTTTTAAATGCGTGTTTTATGTGTACATATATAAGCAATAAGTGCGAGCGAGCTCGTTAGCGATAGTGGATAGAATGTGCATATAATTTTGTTTCAGTTTTACTTTATGCATTTTGTGCGTCTCAGCTACGACAAGCCAGCACGTGTTGTTTTTGGTTTTTGAGTGGTTAAGACTATTTATGCATGTATGTATGTATGTGATACGTGAGCCACATAAAAGTGTGGGTGTATGTAAACAAAAAAAAAAAAAAATAGCCAGTCGCTACTAAAAAGCAAAAACAATAAAAAACAGAATAAAAATATAATTAAATGCCTCTTAAAAGACTCATATACAGGCAAACCTCGGTTGTGTGAACAATAAAACCTCTGTAGTGTGAACATAATAAATTTTTTTTAGAAAAAGAAACGAAATAAGAGGTTGTCTGTAAAGTTGGTATACGGAAGATAGTTAAGCGTGACGTCATAATGAAACAGTGACGAAAGGATTGCAAACTTTTACGCGTGATTGGGTTATCGTCTAGTCGAGAATCTAGCAGAAAGTTTCTTTACATGCTTATATCTCAAATTTATTGAACTAAGAATTAATGTCTGAAAATATACTAATTATCAGATTTTTTAAATGCAAGAATTATAAACCTTAAGTGCCGAAATTGTTGTTGCTACGTCAAAACAAATAAAATTAAAAGTGAAAAAGGAAAAAATAAGTTTAAATAAACATATTCATAAAATTCTGACGCGGTGTTGAGCCCGGGCAGTCATGAATCAAAACATCAAAAATCGGAGCGCCTGTATATCAGCGCCACGACTATTTTTTCATTGTGATGGCTTAGAAGCTTACAAGGGTTTTCGTTACGCCTGTGGCTTTCTTCTTTTTGAACTTGCTACCCTTATACCTAGGGTGACCACCTGGGGTTCTGGCCATTCCGGGACTTTCGAAGACAACCCCCCCCCCCCCCCCCCCACCGACAACAATTTTAATATTGATATCTTTGATCATTACAAATTTAATGCTCACATATTTTTATTCATTACAAATTGAAATAAGCCATTTAACTTAACAGGCCATACGTCATTACAACTACGTAAATTTATTAATATTTATTAATTATTTTAGCTTACTTATTATTGTACTTCTCCACACTGCCTATTTTTTTCAATTAACTAATATTTTTTTTGTCCATCAATTCATTATAAAAGTTCAAACAACTCATGTCTACAAAATTTAATTGAACAATCATTAAGTATTCAACATTCTCCACCAGTAACCTATTTCTTTCGTCTGATCACTGCGAATTTATCACCAAAAAAACCCTTCGCAATTTGCATTGTGCGAAGGAATTGCATAAAAGAATTCTGCTATTTTCAATACTTCTGACTCGGACGTTCCGAGTAACAGCTCGACTTTACGTTTGCTGCAAAAAACTGTACCAGCTATCTGCGGAGCCTTTCTCAAAAAACGTCTTCACTTGTCGTGACAAAAACTTCATCAAGTTGGCAACTTGGTCGAACAAATGTTTTTCTCAAAAAATTATTCAACACACATCGCTACACTTACATCATACGAAAAGTTCGCGTCGTCTAGTTGCAGCCATTTAAAAATCCTTTGATCATCGAAACAATAGAAAACCGTGACAATTTCGTGTCGGGTCGGGACACCGGGACATTACCTGCAAAAGCGGGACATGTCCCGGAATTCCAGGACGGATGGCAACCCTACTTATACCATAAAGCAGAAAATAATATAGAGCATTTATTCAGTACGGCGAAGTTTATCATTCAGTACCAGTGAGATCAGATCCAGGCAGACAAAAGAGCGAAAAGAGCGCTTTGCAGAACTCTCTCGCCTCAAATTTTTGCAGACAAAGTGTGCAGCGCAGAAACTGCAAGTCATTCTTTTGCCTGCTTTGCTTGCGAACGTTGAGCAACAGCAGACTCGAGCCGCTGGATCCAATCGTTGTGCATATGTATGCGTTCATATGTGAGCGAGCTCGCAGCCAGTGTGAGCTGTTTGTAGATAGAGAGGGCGCGCGGGGGGTAGGCAACCAACCAACCAACCAAGGGGCAAAATGCATAAGTATGTGAATACATGTGAGTTTGGTTTGGTTGGGCTACCTGCTTTGTGCTTTGCCTAGATTTTTTACATTTTTCCCTATGCCTTGCATTTGCATGTGTGTGTTCATGTATGTATGTATATCCAGCTCGTTTGAATGAGTGGTTATTGCTATGGCATTAACTGACCTGTCGCACTTTTAGGATTTTGGCAATTTGTAAACAGGTTGAGGAACATAAAGAAGTGCAATGTTAACAATATGTGTATATTTATTATTAATTGCTATATTTAGAACTATTTATTACAGGTTTCTTATAACTATTAAAATAACTTAAAACTAATAAGTCATTCTCCAGACTTTGCTTCGAGCGGACGTGTTCTTTGCAATGTTTCGTAGCTGTGTCGAGAGCAAAGCTGAAGTGACTCCGAGTCATCTTCGCTGCTTTGAAGCGGTGCAATGCGCCTCTCTTTGTCGGAGAGTGTTTCACTTGTCCGGCATTATACTGTCTACTGACATTATTAAAACATTAACAATTTCGCCCACTCTCTTGTGGCAGTGTGATTATTGCCTTCTGTGTAATGATTCGCACGTTAAAATTGATGAGCTGTGCGCGAAAATCAATAATCTCGAAAAGGTCTACAATGATTTAAATAAAAAGCTCAATAATTCAAATAGTGCTGGTTCTGCAATAGAATCTCTGTTAGCTACGGCTCAACAAGACGTAACTGCAATCAGGGTTATTGAACCTGCTCAATTGGTTGTCAGTGAGAGTGATGCGCTCTCTCATCAAGGTGACGATTTTGTCACAGTACAGAGCCGACGAAAGAGACGTATTAATAACAACAATAAACGCGTTGTTGGCATCGCTCCCGCGTTTGAAGGGCTGGAGGTGAAGCAGAGCTTGACATATTTACACATTGGTAAATTTTCAGCTGGAACGCAACCAGAGGCGGTGTTGAAGTATGTCTCCGAAAAGTTGAAGGTGCAACCTGATACGCTGAAATGTTTTAAGCTTGTTAAGAGGGATGCTAACGCTGATTTACTGCACTTTGTCAACTTTAAGCTTGGAGTTCCGGAACAACATTTATCAAATGTTTATAACAATTCCTTCTGGCCGCGGCCTCATTAAGACAATACACCGGTTAATTTGGTAAACTTGGACCACCCACGGACATCCACACCAATACCTCAACATCATAGTTTGGTTTCATCAAAAAACCCCTAAGTTTCGGCGCTACTGGTTGTTTTGAGGTTGCTGCTCATGCACTCACATCTGCATGTGCTAGACAACAACAAATACCAGTTGCGCGATTTGGGCGAGAGCATAATCCCGCTCGTGCACTCTTGACTTTGGACAGTTATCAATTTTCGCTTCTACTGCTCTCTCGTTCGTCGCTTGGACAACAACAAAAACAGGTGTTATCACTGCTTGCCCTTTGCGGCGTTCATAATGCTTCGGATGCTGTGGACTTTTTTCATCGGCACCCGCTCTTCTTCGCTGCGCTTTCATCTGTTAAGTTTTTGAGTGAGTTAACTTGCGCTCACACTCATAACTCTTCGTTCTCATCGATGCCTACGCTATGTGTGACTGCTGCGCTGGATTTGGCTGCTTTTGTTGCTATTAATAGAGCTGCATCTTATATTAAGCTAAATGATTTGTTTACTGCTAAGCCGGTTGTGGGTGAGCAGTATTCTTACATTCTTCCCTTGCTATCACCGCAATTATTTATGCGCCATACGCATTATACTTTTCCCTTGCCTGCACCTGTTAACGCTCAGGGGTGTAAGTATAATTCAAGTACTAATTCTTTGCGAATATTTTTCCAAAATGTTGCTGGCATGCGGACCAAATCGCATGATGTTCGTATGGCTACCTCGGATTCTGATTTTGAGGTCATAATATTGGTTGAGACTTGGCTCAATCCTAATTTCTTTGACGGTGAATATTTTGATACCCAGCTCTTCCATGTCTTCCGGAAAGACAGAGACACTGTAAGTACACAGTGCTTGAGGGGTGGTGGTGTTATTGTTGCTGTTCGGCAGTATCTGCGCTGTTGCACAGTAAATCTTAACAACAATGATCCAGTTTTAGACAAGCTTGTGATCAATATTACGGGTCAGACTGAATCATTATTTATTTGTGCATCTTATGTTCCACCGAACAGCCCACTTGAATTGTATCAAGCACATATTGCAAATGTGGCCTCTATTAATTTTGGATTAAAGGCTTCTCAAAGTCTTTGTGTTTTAGGGGATTTTAATCTAGGAAGGCTGGGTTGGGTTCCCTCATTGGATTACTCTACTATGGTCCCTTGTAATGTTCATTTACCGCACGAAATTGCTCTGCTAGATGACCTATTCAGTATGGGTTTGGTGCAGATTAATAGTGTGTTCAATAAATTGCACAAAATTCTTGATTTGGTTTTTGTCTCTATAGAAAATAAATTTTCTATAAACCTTTGTCCAGCTCCGCTTACTCCTTGTGATATGCACCATGAACCTATTCTGCTAACATTAGAGACTTACAATTTTTGAGCTACTCCGCACTCTCTTAATAATATTAAATATATCTTTACACAATCTAATATTTTAAGCATTAAGAATTCTATTTTGGGCATTAATTGGGATAGAATCTTATCGCAACTTGATCTTGAAGGCGCTTACGACATGTTTTTAAGTTTATTAAAGCAGATAATGGCAAATAATTCCATTATTAAAAAGTACAACCCGAGGTTACCTTGGTATACTGCTGGTTTGAAAAAATTAAAAAACCTTCGCAATAAATTTTTTAAAAGATATGGGCAATTCTCCAGAAATGTCAACCGCAGCCAAAAAAATCAAAGTTCATAAAATTATGTTTTGTTCGCATATTTGTGTAGGGAATCTATTAAATTTAACTAATATAAGCCAATTTTACGTTTACTCATAACACATTTTGAAATATTTCAATGCAAAGTAGACCAATTGCGAAAGTTCGGCTTTGAGCATTTCTAATGCACGTTTTTTTGATGTGTTAACATCTATAGCCACGGGTACACGTTTCTTCCATTTGATAATACATGCAAACAATGCAGCGTGCAGCTCTGCTAAAAGGGCAAATTCTGCGTGCCGAACTGTAACGCGCTCGAACTACGAACAAATTTAGCGTGCACTCGTGGACCGACTGCAAAATTTCATATACATATTCATCTGAGTATGATTGTATTGGTGTAGCGGCAGAGAATAACTGTAAAATACAAAGTCTTGCTAACGATGTGTCCAAGTTTGAAGGGTAGTATAACTTAATATGAACTTTGTGCAATTGAATAGCAAAACTTGAGATTCTTTAATATAATTTCAATTTTACATGTTTGTTTATATTCTAGCATTGTTTATTGTTTATATTCTAGCATAAACAATATATATATTAAAATCAAATATTCGAGTTTTTATTGACAATTATTGAATATTGGTCCAAGGGGTATTTACTCTTTGTGCAGCTTGTGCGTCTCAGCTACAACAAGCCAGCACGTTGTTGTTTTGTTCAGTTTCCCTTTGCGTTCAGCGGCCCGTCGATTAAAGGAGAGGCAGCGGGTCAGCGGACAGCAAGAACAGTAAAAAGTTGTTGGTACATATTGTATGAAAGTGCGTTTGAAACATATATGACCTATGCAAAAATACCCTTTGTACCAATATTAAATAATTTTCAATGAACAATACTTACATAATTATATGCAAGTTCTTTTATTGGATATGAATACCAAACCTTATTGCTGGAATATAAATAAACATGTAGAATAGAAATAATATTAAAGCTCTCACGTTAAGCTGTAGAATTGCACAAAGTTCATATCTGTAAGTCGATCCCGCCCTTCCATAATAGAAAGCAGCGTGTATATTCCAATAAGACCCCTTTTACGCGATGAACTTTTTGCTTCTGCTGCATTCGTTTGTTGGCAAAGGGGGTAGTGGTGAAACAGCTGCAAGCAATGCTTCATGACATTGGTAGCAATGATTCAATTTTCTCATTTTGCTTTGCCCTATTCTGATTAAATGTAAACACAGAGTTGCACAGTGTTCGATGTGAATATTAAAATTATCGATACGAAATATCGCACATGCAACTATTGCCGCAATTAGTAAATACGTTGTTCATTATTGTGGTTTAAAATAATAAATTAAAATGTTTTGGACAAGAGAGTTGATTGAACTGCTGTTAAGTCAATATGAGCAGCACGAACATTTATATAATGTTCGGAGCGATATTTATAAGGACAGGGTAAAGCGCTCCAGCAGTTTGCATTCAATTTGCGAAACGTTGAAGGTGAAAGAGCCCAAAATCCAATGCCTCAACCGCCATACCTGTCGCACTCAAAAGTTCTTTGCTAAATCCATTTTATTTACTTGTTTCTCTCTCAATCAATAATCATGTGTTAACAAATAAAACAATCGATGGCAACGATTAATGTTTATCGACCATAAATTTAAACCAGAGTTGCATTTACACAGATCACTGCATAAAAAGCCTCATGAAATAAAAATTATACTTATAAAAGGGAAACTAAATTCAATAAACTATTCTTTTCTTTTTTATGCTAATATAAAGCAACCAAACAGGTACAAGCAGCTGTTAACACATCGCTCGTGAGTTCTAACACTCATTAGTTTTTTTTATTCATTTTCTTAAAGAGAGTCATTATGCATTGATATTCGCTCTTCTAAATCTCGTTTTATATTCAAAGAGTATAAAAAATATGTAAAAGAAACTATGCGATTGCTAATAACGGTGAAATTTCCATTGTAATAGTAGTGCAGTAGTGCATTGGTACATATGTAAAAGGAAAAATATCAAAAATAACAAAAACCTCGGCAAGCAGGCCCAGCAAAAAATATATGTATAAATCGCACTTGCATACAATATGTACCAACAACTTTTTACCGTTCTTGCTGTCCGCTGACCCACCGCCTCTCCTTTAATCGACGGGCCGCTGAACGCAAAGGGAAACTGAACAAAACAACAACGCGCTGGCTTGTCGTTCCTGAGACGCACAAGCTGCGCAAAGAAAAAATACCCCTTGAACCAATATTCAATTAATTGTCAATGAAAAATCTAATATATGATTTAAATATATATATTGTTTATGCTAGAATAAACATGTATAATTAAAATAATATTAAAGAATTTCAAGTTTTGCTATTCAATTGCACAAAGTTAATATTAAGTTTATACTACCCTTCCAACTTTGACTTTAATAAGTTATTGAGGCAAAACTCAAGAACTGCCGATTTACAGTTTTGTGAAAATAACAAGAATACAGACCTCGCATACAGCGTTGCCGAAAAGTAACAAAAAATATCAAAAAGTAGTCTTGATTGTTGTACTTTTTGTTGCATTTGGGCGTATACACAGGCGTACACACATATAAACTTGCTGTTTGTGGGCAAAGAAATATGCGTTGATAGATTTTTGGGTGGCGAGACATTGTTGTGGCTGTTTGTTGAAAATACTTTATCTTGCATGGATTGCTTTGATATGATTCGATTATAAATTTAAGACATTTATATGCAATCATCACATCGGTTATAATGTGTCATTGTATTTTTAATATATTTGCGGATAAAATTTAATTATTTATTTATTTATTTATTTATTTAATGTCAGCTATGAGCAGCTGACAAATCAAAATTAGCTATAATTATAATATAAAAATAATATAATATAAAATAAATAATTATAATATCTGAAATAAAGTTCAAAATTAAGATAAAAAATTTAAAAAGCTAACGTTAAAGCGTTTGTATATCTCTTATTAGTTCTAAGGTATTTCAATAGTTATAAGAAACCTGTAATAAATAGTTATAAATATAGCAATTAATAATAAATATACACATATTGTTAACATTGCACTTCTTTATGTTCCTCAACCTGTTTATAAATTGCCAAAATCCTAAAAGTGCGACAGGTCAGTTAATGCCATAGCAATAACCACTCATTCAAACGAGCTGGATATACATACATGAACACACACATGCAAATGCAAGGCATAGAGAAAAATATAAAAAATCTAGGCAAAGCACAAAGCAGGTAGCCCAACCAAACCAAACTCACATGTATTGGTTGGTTGCCTACCCCCCGCGCGCCCTCTCTATCTACAAACAGCTCACACTGGCTGCGAGCTCGCTCACATATGAACGCATACATATGCACAACGATTGGATCCAGCGGCTCGAGTCTGCTGTTGCTCAACGTTCGCAAGCAAAGCAGGCAAAAGAATGACTTGCAGTTTCTGCGCTGCACACTTTGTCTGCAAAAATTTGAGGCGAGAGAGTTCTGCAAAGCGCTCTTTTCGCTCTTTTGTCTGCCTGGATCCATGGTTGAATTATACAAGGTTAAGTCATGCGCGGCAGAAGGAGCCTGTTGATAAGACCATGCGAGTGCAAGAGAGATAGCATAGTTGCTGCTTCGATATTGCTTCATCGTCTTGTTTTAGTGTGCAAAAACGAGATAGAACGATGTGTGATTTTGTTTACATTTTTCAACAGAGGTTCTAATTTCAGAGCGTTGTGTGTTTTTGGCTACATGTGTAATTTAAATTTTTAAACTGATTATGTAAATGAAATAAAATGACATGAAACATGTATAAACGTATAAAACATATAAACATAGTTCTAAAAAAGTAACGTAACCTTAAAATTCCACGAAAAATTCGTCCGCACTCACAACTTATCACGTTGACAGCTGCTTTGCGACTAACAACAGGCTCCTAAAAATTGAGCGAGCATGCTCTCACGACTTAACCATGTATAATTCAACCATGCCTGGATCTGATCTCACTGGTACTGAATGATAAACTTCGCCGTACTGAATAAATGCTCTATATTATTTTCTGCTTAGTGCTTATACTCATCCATTTTATAGCCGTTATCACGTCAAAAAAGAAAACCTTTTTTTTAATTTTCAAAAATTTTTACATAAAGCATAACCCAAAAAAAATTGGTTTGATGCATTTTCATGAAAATCGATTTTAATTTTATTTATTTTTATTTTAAGTATTTGAATAAAACTTTAAACTTATTTTTTGTTTTAACAATGGTGTATTCATATACATCAATTAATAAACAAAATAAAATAACGTCGATAATGTGAACAATCTCGATTGTTTGAAAAAACTTCAAAATTTTGAGTTTCTTTTTGTTCTCACTATCGAGGTTTGCCTGTACATACATATTTAACAAAATATTTGTAAAGTAAAAAGAAATGAGTGTGAGTAGAAAATACTTCTATATTATTTATATTTATCATACAATATTTATGAAATTTATCAGGAGAGAAAACAAACCCTTGGAATTTATGGAAACTACATTCAATCTTCAATTAAAATACCAATCGCATCCACAACCAATCTTTATACCATATGTAGGGTTGCCATCCGTCCTGGAATTCCGGGACATGTCCCGCTTTTGCAGGTAATGTCCCGGTGTCCCGACCCGACACGAAATTGTCCCGGTTTTCTATTGTTTCGATGAGTAACGGATTTTTAAATGGCTGCTACTAGACGACGTGAACTTTTCGTATGATGAAAGTGTAGCGAAGTGTGTTGAATAATTTTTTGAGAAAAACATTTCGAAAGACGATTCACTCTTGTTCGACCAAATTGCCAACTTGAAGAAGTTTTTGTCAAGACAAGTGAAGACGTTTTTTGAGAAAGGCTCTGCAGATAAGCTGGTACAGTTTTTTGCAGCAAACGTAAACTCGAGCTGTTAATCGGAACTTCCCGAGTCGGAAGTATTGAAAATAGCAGAATTCTTTTATGCAATTCCTCCGCACAATGCAAATTGCGAACGGTTTTTTTCGTTAATAAATTCGCAGTGGTCAGACGTAAGAAATAGGTTGCTGGTGGAGAATGTTGAAAACTTAATGATTGTTCAATTAAATTTTGTAGACATGAGTAGTTTGAACTTTTATAAAGAATTGATGGACAAAAAGAATATAAGTGTATTGAAAAAAAATAGGCAGTGTGTAGAAGTAAAATAATAAGTAAGTTAACATAATTAATAAATAATAATAATTGTACGTAGTTGTAATGACACATGGCCTGTTAAGCTTATTTCAGTTTTTAAGGAATAAAAATATGTGAGCATTAAATTTGTAATGAATAAATATATCAATATTAAAATTGTGATGGGGGGGGGGGGGGTTGTGGTCGAACGTCCCGGAATGGCCTGAGCCCCAGATGGTCACCCTAGTATGAACGCAACTTTTTTCCACACCCTTCTAGCTAGAGACTTGAAACTTTACAAATGTCCTTATCTATGGCATAGTAAATTAAACTGTTAAGATTGGAGTTCTACGATTACTAGGGGGCTGGCAAATCGATAAACTCGATAACGCAAAATAGATAGATCCAGCTATTTCGCAAGCCCTTACGGCTAGAACTACCAAATTCGGGGAGAAAATAGCTACTAACAATCCCCAAAAAACTGCATCAAAAATTTTGGAGCCACGCTCACCCATTCCGCCCCCAACCCCCCCGCAGTTTAACACTACAAATGCCCATATCTTCTACAGTTTTTGAGCTAGAGCCATCAAGTTTGGTGCCAAAATAGGTGTTGACGATACCAAACCCAATTCATAAAAACTTTGGACGCCACGCCCATCTATACTGCCCTATCCGCCCTCAACCACCCCAACGTTTCGCTAAAAACGGTAGTGCGTGTATCTTCTATAGTGTTTGAGCTAGAGTCACAAAATTTGGTAGATTAGATAACTGGTAACGACCCCCAAAAAACTGCATCAAAGTTTTGGAGCCCCACCCACCCATTCCGCCCCCAGCCCCCTCGCAGTTTAAAAACAGAAATGCTTATATCTTTAACAGTTTTGAGCTATAGCCACCAAATTTTGTGCCAAAATAGGTGATTATAGCCCCTAAAAAAGTATAAAAACTTTGGATGCCACGCCAATCCATACAGCCCAAGCTGCCCCAAACCGCCCCAATGCTTCACTAAAACGGGAATGCGTGTATTTTCCAAAGCGTTAAAGCTAGACTCACCAAACTTGGTAAGAAAATAGCTATTAACGATCCCCAAAACACTGCATGAAAGTTTTGAAGCCACGCCCCCCCGTTCCCGAGCAGACTGCATTTTGAAATCAAAAACGCCTATATTTTCCACGTTTTTTGAGCTAGAGACGCCAAATGTGGTGCCAAGATTGGTGATGAAGAAACCCAAAAAATTTGGATGGCGCCCCCCACCCATACCGCACCCTGCCCACCTTCCACCATATTCTACTATTTTTAAGCTAGAGTCACGAAATTTGTTATGAGGGAGGATAGCAATTGACATCATACACAGATCTGCAGATCTGCAAAAATGTTGGTGTTTCGCCCCCATAGCGCCCCAGCCCCCTTTTCCACACCTTTAACAAAATTTGAGCTAGAGTGACCAAATTTGGAAGGAACATAGCTTTTTGGCATTCCCATCTGCACCAGACAATCTTTGAGGCAGCGTACACCCCTGCCGTATCTGAAACCACATTGGAATCAGGTCTCTTTTTATCGGTTTTATTACTGGTATCGAGTATACCGCAGTCGGTTGCGACTGCAACGTTTCTACTTGTTTCCATTCGTTTTGGGTATGTGGACTTCCCTTTGGCTTTCCACCTTACCAGTATTTCGTAGAGCAGTATGGGACGCACGATTGAGATTAGAATTAATTGTGTAAGTCTTCTTGATAGTCCGTAAGTGCTACCCAACATCTTTTGCGATGTATAGAGTGCATTGGTGGCCTTCTTCACTCTTTCCTCCACATTGAGCTTCCAACTCAACTTGCTATCCAATACTACCCCTATGTATTTGATACTTCTTTTTGGTTTCAGCGTCTTATCGTTTATATTTGGTGGCGTTCAGCGAGGTACCTTGTACCCCACCCCCTGATCCACGCCAAGCACTATGCAGTTGAAAAAAATTAATGTCTTTATGTTGCACAGTTTCTGAGCTAGAGCCACCAAATTTGGTGCCAAGGATGACGACAACCCATAAACAAATTCATAAAAAACTTCGGATGCCACGCCTATAAATTATGCTGTAGCCGCTCCCAAGCGCCGCAACGCTTCCTTTTAAACTGTAGTGCGTGTATCTTCTAAAGTGTTTGAGCTAGAGTCACCAATTTTGGTAGGCAGATAACTGTTAACGACCCCAATTAAATTGCATCAAAGTTTTGGAGCCAAGCCCCCCCCAGCCACACCACAGTTGAAAAATAGAAATGCCTATATTTTCCACAGCTTTTGAGCTAGAGCCACCAAATTCGGTTTCATGATAGTTAATGACGACCTGCAAACAAATTCATAAAATGCCACACCTATCAAATTTACCCTAGCCGCCCCAACGCTTCGATAACAACGGTAGTGCTTGTATCTTCCAAAGAGCTTGACCGAGAGTCACCAAATTTGGTAGGAAGATAACTGGTAAAGACCCCAAAAAAACTGCATCAAAGTTTTGGAGCACCACCCACCCATTCCAACGGTTTAAAAACCGATATGCCTATATCTTCTACAGGTTTTTGAGAAACCCAATAATTTAGATGGCGCGCCCCACCCAAACCGCCCCCAGCATCCCTTCCCCCATATTTAACTAAGTTTGATCTTGAGTCACCAAATTTGGTAGGAGGCAAGCAATTGACATCATACACAGATCTTGGCACCAAATTTGGCGGCTCTAGCTCAAAAGCTGTGGAAAATATAGACGTTTTTGATTTCAAAATGCAAGGAACTGGGGAACGGGGGGCGTGGCTCCAATACTTTGATGCAGTTTTTTTGGGAATCGTTAACAGCTATCTTCCAGCCAAATTTGATGCCTCTAGCTTTAACGCTTTGGGGGGGGGGGGAGGTCGGAATGGGTAGGTGGGGTTCCAAAACGTTGATGCAGCTTTTGGGGGGTCGTTACCAGTTATCTACCTACCAAATTTTGTGACTCTAGCTCAAACACTACAGAAGATACACGCACTACCGTTTTAAGCGAAGCGTTGGGGCGGCTGGGGCAGTATAGATGGGCGTGGCATCCAAAGTGGTTGGAGGTCGTCAACACCTATCTTGGCACCAAATTTGATGGGTCTAGCTCAAAAACTGTAGAAAATATGGGCATTTATGGTGTTAAACTGCGGGGGCTGGGGGCGGAATGGGTGGGCGTGGCTCCAAAATTTTTGATGCAGTTTTTTGGGGATAAATAGTAGCTATTTTCTCCCCAAATTTGGTAGTTCTAGCTGTAAGAGCTTGCGAAATAGCTGGATCTTTCGATTTTGCGTTATCGAGTTTATCGATTTGCCAGCCCCCTAGTTATCGTAGAACTCCAATCTTGACATAGATACCATAGATTAATATATTTGCAAAGTTGAATTCTCTTACTTGAAGGATGTGGAAAAAAGTTGCGAACATACGGACGGACAGACACCATGACGGACATTGCACAAAACCCATACCTTCGGTATCGAGCATAAAAATAAATGTGTTAACACATTGTCCGTGAGTTCAAACACCCATTAAATTATTTTTTTTCCATATAAGCAGATTTGCGAAATTACTTACCGATTTTGGCGACATTATGATATTTGTCTTTATTCGCCCAGTTGTCGCTGAAATTATAACGGTTGTTGGGTGCTACAAAATATTACACGTCGTTTTTCTTAATGTTGTGGCTTTTTCTACGAGCTCAGGCTGCAATGGGAATAATGGAATAAAAATAAATTAGGTTTTTGAGGTCAATAACAAATGTATTTGAAAATAGACATTAAAAAAATATATTTTATGTGAAAAGTGAACCAGCACAAATAAATAAATCAAATCTATCCCTTACGGTATGCAATAATCAAAGACCAAACACAAGCCGAAAGTTTACTAAACCGCAAGCAAGGAATATGTAAGGCCAACCATGCGAACTGAAATGGATTGCAACATTTAAATAATCGGAAATTCTCTACATGCACATTTCAATTTCAATATTTTAAAGCAAAATGCCAAATAATACCGTTAGGTCGAAAATTTTAGAAGAAAACATAAGTGATCTGCCCCTTTACACCGAACCACCATTATTTATCCTTGAACAAATTTCCAGCTCATTGGAAAGGAAAATTTCTACATTCATTAAACAAAATTTCAGACAATGTAAGAAGATGAATGCAGAGCTCTTTTAAAATATCTGAACGATAGTAAGATTAATTAGCACGTGTCAACTTAAAAGCTGCAATGGTCTGTATTGCAGACTATGCAAGTTGTACTTAAAAGTATAGTCTGATATGGCATTTGGCACTAGCGGAACTAAAAAAAGGCATTCCAGGAGAAAATGTTAGGCGCAAAAGCAGTCTTAATATTTTAAACGGAATAAGATAGCCATAACCAGGTAGCTAGAGCTTGAACCAGAAACATAGTCGCCAAACTTTTAGATTACCGGTTTTTGACACATTTTAACGAAGAATACTTTATTTGGCGAGGAAGGGGTGTCAATTTGACCTTATACATACCCAAATGAAATCTCAATTATATAGAAGTTAAATGAATATGTTAGCTTTTGAACTGTATAAAAAGTACAAAACTGCTTCATATAAGGTTTTTGAATCCATAAGGAAATACAATTTTTAGCGCAATACATTTTTTATTATTTTTCATATGCGTGTTTTATGTGTACATATATTTGCAATAAGTGTGAGCGAGCGCAACAGCAGCATGTGCATACGGTTTTGTTTCAGTTCCCTTGCGCTCAGTGGTCTTTCAAGACAAGCGACAAAAACTGGCACTTATTAACAGCTGGGAGCCATGCAAGATATTTTGATATGGTTTTTTGCGGTTAGTTTTAAAGAACAAAAGGAAAATAATTTTTATAATAATGGCTTGTTGCCACCCCTTGTTATACTCGATACCGAAGGTAAAGAGTATATTGGGTTTGTGCAATGTCCGTCATGGTGTCTGTCCGTCTGTATGAACGCAACTTTTTCCACACCCTTCAAGCTAGTGACTTCAAACTTTGCAAATGTCTTTATCTATGGCATAGTAAATTAAAGTGTTCAGATTGAAGTTCTACGATAACTAGGGGGCTGGCCAATCGATAAGCTCGATAACGCAAAATCTATAGATCCAGCTATTTCGCAAGCCCTTACAGCTAGAACTACCAAATTTGGAGGAAAGATAGCTTCTAACAAGCTCCAAAAAACTACTAAATTTTGGAGCAACGCCAACCTTTACTGCCCTCGGCAGTGCCAAGATAGGTGTTGACGATCCCCAAAAAAAGCAAAAACAAAACTTTGGATGCCACGTACATCCATACTGCCCTAGCTACCCGAAACCGCCCCTGCCCTTCGCTAAAATCGGGAAAGCGTGTATTTTCCAAAGCGTTAAGGCTACAGTCACCAAATTTGGTAGGAATATAGCTGTTAACGATCGCCAAAAAACTGCATCAAAGTTTTGGAGCCACGCCTCCCGCCCCGTTCCCCAGCCCCCTGCATTTTGAAATCAAAAACGCCTATATCTTCCACAGTTTTAGAGCTAGAGCCACCAAATTTGTTGCCAAGATAGGTGTTGACAGCCCTCAACCAAATTCATAAAAGTGGATGCCACGCCCATCCATACTGCCCTAGCCTCCCCCAACCGCTATAAGTCTTCTCTTAAAACGGAAATGCGTGTATCTTACATAGTGTTTAAGCTAGAGTCACCAAATTTGGTAGGAAGATAACTGTTTATAACCCCCAAAAAACTGCAACAAAGTTTTGGAGCAACGCCCCCCCCCCCCCCCGTTCGACAGCCCACTGCATTTTAAAATCAAAAACGCCCATATTTTCCACAGCTATTGAGCTATAGCCACCAAATTTGGTGCCAAGATTGTAATGAAGAGACGCAAAACATTTGGATGCCACCCATACCGCACCCAGCCCCCCTTCCGTGAGGGCATTCTACTTACTTTGAGCTAGAGTCACCAAATTTGGTTCGAGGATAGCAATTGACATAATAAATAGATTTGCAGCAAAACTTTGGTGTTAGGCCCCCATACCACCCACAGCCCCCCTTTCTACACCTTTAACTTTGAGCTAGAGTCACCAAACTTGGAAGGAAGAAAGCTTTTTGGCATCTCCATCTGCACCAGACAATCTTTGAGGCAGCGTACACCCCTGCCGTATCCGCGCCCCATTGCAATCTGGTCTCTTTTTATCGGTTTTATAACTGGTATTGAGTATACTGCAGTCGGTTGCGTCCGACTGCAACGTTTCTACTTGTTAAAATTAAGTCAACACAAAATTCTTTTAAACGATCCAGTTCAGTTGCTTGCATGCTTATAGCTGGCGGGTACAAAAAAAATGCAACTTTATGCCATATACTTAAATTAGCCACCCATATTTTCTCAATACTTTCCAAAATGTTTGATTTTAATGTTGCTACGGTTGGTATATCTTCTGGGCTTGGGCATAAATTTAGCTTAATAGTCATTATACATGGAATAACATAGCACAACGATGGTGCTTTTGTGAACTGGAGTTTTTTGAAAACAATTTCCAGGTGCTCACAAACCTCTACTAAAGATTTAACAACTGTTATGTTAATGTTGAGAAGTCGTCGACTTTCATCCTTAGGTGCCAAAATTCTATCAATTTCAGCCCAATTGTCATGTATAGACTCAAGCATCCTATAATGGGAGTTCCATCTTGTTGGGCACTGATTTTTTAATGACGTCTCCAAAAGGTGCTGCAGATTTGCTTTTTTAAAGTACTCTGTAATTTTTTTGCAAGCTTCCATGGTCTCTGCCAGCTCCGTGCAAACTGAAAATGACTTTTCCAGGACGTTGGACAGCAAGTGGCTACTGCAGTTTATTCTGCTATTGTTTTCGAGAGCCTTAATAATGTCAGAGCCCCTATCGGTGACAATTTTGACTGGCTCTATGTTGTCCACTCCAAATTCCAGAAATACACTTTTCACCTTTTTTATAATGTTTTGAACAGTAGTTTTTGCGAAATCCATTGATTGCATCCCAATCACGATGTCATTGAACTTATTTGCGGCCACGTAATGGAATGGACGCCCAAAAAATTCCGCTGCACATAATGGTCCGTCCACATGTCAATTGTGGCTGATGCTCTTCCACTGCGTACAATTTCTGTTATTTCACCACGCAGCTCTCTTTTTTTCTGATCTGCTGCATTTTGCACGTTCCTTGACACTGTTGTCGGATCCGGAATAAGATCATCCACATCTATATTTTCGCCGTACAAAGACCCGAGCTTTACAAAAAATTTAACCATTTTCATGAAGCATGTGCCTTTAAATTAATTTTTTAATAACTATTTTTAATTTAATTTCATTGAAAAACAGCACCTTTTACTGCAGAAAACGGTCGGCAATCTTCCGTCACCCAATTAGCGCAAATTTTGGTTGCATCGATTTTGTCGTCAGCAGACACTTGCGTTAAGACAATTGTCTTATTTGTCGCCTTGCAAATTTAAGGTTTGGCCATTTTTGTATTTTAACACAACCGAACACGTACGACAATAAACATAACCTGGCACAACTTCATCAATTTCGATTTTTATTTCAGATAAAATGTTCCACAGAGAACTTCGCCCTTTGCGTTTACCACATAATGAATATGTTCCGCACTGAATTTTGTCGGTGATAGTTTTATTTTCTTGTTCCATATTAACAAACGATTCTCTAATATAAATCTAATTTTGTCTAATCACACGCCACTTGTCAGCAAAACAATGAAGTAGCGAGAGCACGTGTACGGCAATGGTATGAGTAAATCATTCTTCGGGTTTGATGTGCAACCCGAACACGAAGTATGATATATTTACAGTTGTTGCGTGTGAAGCGAACGTTCCTTAACAAATCCTGTATGAGCTGTTCAGTAATGATTAGAACTTGATCGTCGACGCTGAGTTGAAGACGAACGGTTCGATACCAATGCATGAATCAAACCAATCGAATCATGCAAAGTGCTCGTCAGTACTCGAGTATGAACAAAAATGTTTGACTCGTTGCAGATCTCTGCTAGACACCGAATCCGACTGTGTTGGAAACAAATGGAGATCAGCTATAGTAATCCCAGTAGCCAAACCAAATTAAAATTTCTCACGAAGTTAACAGCTTTTATCCGTTTTTCCTCGTATCCTGCTTAGGATAGCAAAGATTATTAAGCATTATTAAGCAATTGAAAAAAAAATGTTGTAGCTTTGAACGCATAGGTTGCTTGTAAAAATCATGAAATTCACGAAGATGCACAGGGGCGAAAAATCATTTATTTCATGAGCGCCTAAAACGAGTTCAAACAAGTAGAAACGTTGCAGTCGGACACACCGGACTGCGGTATACTCGATACCAGTAGTAAAACAGATTAAAAAAGAGCTGATTGCAATGGTGGTTGGATACGGCAGGGGTGTACGCTGCCTCAAAGATTGTCTGGTGCAGATGGGGATGCCAAAAAGCTATCTTCCTTCCAAATTTGGTGACTCTAGGTCAAAGTTAGAAGAATATGGTGGATGGAAGGCTGGGGGAGGTATGGGGAGGGGGGCGTGACATACAAATTTTAGCTGAAGATCTGTGTATGATGTCAATTGCTATCCTCATACCAAATTTGGTGATCCTAGCTCAAAAATAGTTAAATTTGGGGGATGGGGGGCTGGGGTTGGTAAGGGGGCGCGTGGCATCCAAACTTTTGCTGCAGATCTATTTATGATGTCAATAGCTATCCTCAAACTGAATTTGGTGACTTTAGCTCAAAGTTAGTAGGATATGGTGGAAGGGGGCTGGGTGCTGGTATGGGGGGGGGGCGTGGCGTCCAAAGTTTTGCTGCAGATCTATTGATGATGTTAATTGTTATCCTCATACCAAATTTGGTGACTCTAGCTCAAAGTTAGTAGAATATGGTGGAAGGGGGGCTGGGGGCGGTATGGGGGGCGTTGCGCCATCCACATTTTTTGGGTATCTTCATCACCTATCTTGGGACCAAATTTGGCGGCTCTAGCTCAAAAAATGTGGAAAATATAGGCGTTTTTGATTTCAAAATGCAGGGGGCTCGGAACGGGGGGGCGAAGCTTGGAAAAAACACGCATTCCCGTTTTTAGTGAAGCATTGGGGCGGTTTGGGGCAGCTTGGGCTGTATGGATTGGCGTGGCATCCAAAGTTTTTATGCATTTTTTGGGGGCTATAATCACCTAATTTGGCACAAATTTTGTGGCTGTAACTAAAAAACTGTAAAAGATATAAGCATTTCTGTTTTTAAGGTGCGGGGGGGGGCTGGGGGCGGAATGGGTTGGTAGGGCTCCAAAACTTTGATGCAGTTTTTGGAGGGTCGTTACCAGTTATCTACCTACCAAATTTGGTGACTCTAGCTCAAACACTATCGAAGATACACGCACTACCGTATTTAGCGAAGCGTTGGGGTGGTTGAGGGCGGATAGGGCAGTGTAGATGGGCGTGGCATCCAAAAATTTTATGAATTTGGTTGGGGTTCGTCAACACTTATCTTGGCATCAAGTTTGATGGGTCTAGCTCAAAAACTGTAGAAAATATGGGCATTTATGGTGTTAAACTGCGGGGGCTGGGGGCGGAATGGGTGGGCGTGGCTCCAAAATTTTTGATGCAGTTTTTTGGGGATAAATAGTAGCTATTTTCTCCCCAAATTTGGTAGTTCTAGCTGTAAGGGCTTGCGAAATAGCTGGATCTATCGATTTTGCGTTATCGAGCTTATCGATTTGCCAGCCCCCTAGTTATCGTAGAACTCCAATCTTAACACTTTAATTTACTATGCCATAGATAAAGACATTTGCAAAGTTTCAAGTCTCTAGCTTGAAGGGTGTGGAAAAAAGTTGCGTTCATACAGACGGACAGACGGACATTGCACAAACCCAATATACTCTTTACCTTCGGTATCTAGTATAAAAATGTGTTGCATGCATTTTTGGGCAATTAATGACATATTTATAACAGTGAAAACCCATTATTGATTTTTGTTTGTTTTATCAGTCTATTATGCTCACCTGAGATCCATTTTCAACTCTTGGTCCCCAAGATCAGGTTCATTTACAGGATGTACAAACTACCAGGTACGCACTAAATATAGAACTTGCGTTGGCGTACAAGTTGTCACACATCCCATACATGTATACAAAAAATCTACAAAATCTACAAATCTTGTTCAGACACGTGCATAGTATATAATTTGCATATTGGGAAATTAGCCCATGTGTAATAGGTAAAATTTTGCGCCTGAAGGCATAACATTTTTCATAAACCCTAAATGCATACCGTATCTATCAGGTAATGAACTAGCCTATGCATAGAAATTCAAACATAATCCTTGGATTAGTCGATGACTAAAAGTTGGCGCGCCAAGTTTCTCATAACACTACAAACATATCGTTGAACAACTATTAATTATTTGACCTGTTTAAGAAGTCAACCACACCAAAAAAATTAACGGAAGCTGCCTTCGAAGAACTTGATAGTTGATATACAAAGAAGCGAAAATATAACAAATAATCTTAGCTTGACTCATGCCAGTCTTGCCAGAAAATGGATAAAAGCATTATAATAATACCGTTCTAGATAAATTGGCAGAACATTAACCCAGAACATCAACTGGACATGCAAGGGGAAGGCCAACTAAATGCATGGGGAGTGTTTAAATTGTACAGGAAAGAGGAACTGGCTGATTCAAAAAATGATTTTAACACGGAACATTTATAAGTGCTTTCAAAAAGATATACAAGGGATGACGAAAAAGTAAGGTCGCAAATTACAAAAGCAGTTGCTAACGCAACACCAATGCGACTAAGAAGAATTTAGAATAGCATTCCCACACCCCCAAACTTAAACCTTAAATATGGTTCCAAAGAAGCTTTGGCTTTGTTTATGGACTTAAGACTTTCTTAAGATATGAGATACTAAGTGCATCTTTAAAGCAACGTGGAGCTGACATTTCACTGGGATACAAGCATGTTTCGAATAAAAAAATAGATTCACGAACACTGCATACTAAAGACTCTGTAAAAGCTAATATGCAGGATATAATAGACCATACAACAAAACGGGTGTTGGAGAGCTCTTCCTCGGAAACCGACATTGACCAGTTAATGGGGCTGCGATGGATCAGCAGGATAGAGCAATTTTAAGCAAATAATATCTTCCGATGATGCTACAATACCGGAATATACTAGAATATGTTTGTGGCATCTGTTGTTCCTTTGCGTCTTTTATCTGGTTTTTTCGTCCACTGGAAGAATCGACTATCGTCATCCGTAAATTATTGCCGACCAATAATGTTACAGTATGCAAGGAAATCGCTAAAATTCATAAGAACCAGAGTAAAGGACATTTAAGAACAAATAAACAAGATTAAGCCAACAAAGCTCGAAATCAGTGAAGGAAAGTACATTGAATGTGGTTACGAATTCAACCTGACCATGGTTTTGCCTAATTTGCAAAAAGACGCAAAAGAACTTCGACAGTTTAAATGATTCTACAAATGAAGAAAATTTTGAATTTGAATCTCTCCATTCCACGCAAGAATAAGATGTATGGAGTTCTTGTTCCATATGAGGAAGAACACTTTGATCAAAACACATCAAACAAACGTAAGGAAAAAATCAGAAAGCGAATAAAGGATTTTTTTTTTCAAACAAATGATGAAAACACTTTGAAGAAATTTTTTGAAAATTATGAATCTGTTACTCAACTCACTGTGATAAACAATTAATTCGTTAAGAGGTTGGGAACGATCTTAAATGTTTTAAACTGCAAGGAATAAGTGTATTCTTAAAAATATGGAGAATATGCTTCGAAGAAATACAAACAAATATAATTTTTGGAGTTTACTCCTTAAGAATCGATTTGCATGTAAGTAGCCCAGTATGAAAAACTATGAGGAGTGAATCAACTGAGCAAATTTCGTTACGTTTTTGTGAAATCTAGCACATGACGAATGTTGGATACCCTTATAATATATATATGCTATTTTGGGTATCATGTTAGACAATGTATTTGCATATATATGCATATTTTCATTAGTGTAAGTTGGCGCTTAGTTAACAAATGAGAAATCGCTTCAATTATATACATATATTTGATTGAACTACATATCCACAGTAGCATTTATATTTGGTTATCGTGTCCAACATTCGCTAGTTCATTCGCTTATTATTCAAGAATCCCGTTACAATTTTTTGCAAGCATGTGTGGGTATGCGTTACTCAAACAAACCGAAAACAGAACTGCGGTGGACGATGAATGTTAGATACTCTAATAATTTCTCAGTGCTATTGTGGATATTTTGTTCAACAATATATTTGCAGTAATTGCATATTCTCATGAGCATAAGTTGGCGCAAGTTAACAATTGAGGAATTGCATCAATTATAAATAGTTTATTGAACTACATATCCAAAGTAGCACTTTTATTTTGTAAGTGTATTCAACATTCGCTATTCCATACTTTTATTATTAAGGAATCCTGTTATGTTATTTCGAAAAAGAGTAAAGTCGAGTCGTGCGTCGGGTAAAATGGGTAAATCAGGGTATAATGGTTTTGTGCAAAAGTATGTAACAGGCAGAAAGAAGCTTCTCCGACCCCATAAAGTATATCTATTCTTGATCAGTATCAATAGCCGAGTCGATATGGCCATGTCCGTCTGTCCGACTGTCCGTCTGTATGAACGCGTAGATCTCAGAGACTACAAGAGCTAGTTAAGTCAGTTATGAGTTTTGTTTAAAGTGATAATTATTTGAAGCATACTTTTAGGACGCAAGGACTGCAACTGGGTTCAGGGTATCTTCTGGTCGGGCTATCCCGACTAGAGCCTTCTTACTTGTTTTTATATTAGTTATATTTTATTTTTAAATTTTAAAAGCCTTTCAAGCAAAACATAATAAATCAAAAGTTATAAAAAATATTTTTTTTCCTTGCCATAAAATTAATTTTTCCACAAATTTAATCTTTCTTTACCCACAAATAAAATTTTTGATTTATTATGTTTTGTTTGTAGGGCTTTTATAATTTAAAACTTGTGATACATATATTAAATAAAAATTCTTTTTTTTTGTTTATACTTTCTAAATTTTTGAAAAATATTACCCACAATCTACAGCAAGTCTTAAATAGCCCAGAAACGTTCGGAGCTTAGTTTTGGAACTTTGATGCAGTTTTTTGGGGGTCATTACGAGTTATCTTCGTGGTTTCAAGATTTTTTTTTTTTTTATTTTCCATTAAAAATTAAATGATTCTTAAATTTTGGCAAATTAAATTGTTTTGTTGTTTTACGTATTGCTTATACATGTATATTTACTCTCTGATACCGAAGGTAAAAAGTGTATAAGTTTTGTCCAATGTACGTATTTTGTCCGTCTGTGTCTTGAAACATTGCAAAAAAACTAAGTCTATGCCTGAGTCTGTGTCACAGTATGGAGCTGGCATTGATTACTCTAAGTAACTATAAAAGTTCATGATGTTTTATTGCTGGTATTTTTAGATTTTCACGAAAAATAAACTTTAAATCGATTTTCCCACTTACGACTTTTTAAAAGTTGGTGTCTGTCCGTCTGTCTGTCCGTCCGTATGTTCGCAACTTTTTTCCACACCCTTCAAGTTAGAGACTTCAAACTTTGCAAATCTCTTTATCTATGGCATAGTAAATTAAAGTGCCAAGATTGGAGCTCTACGATAACTAGGGGGCTGGCAAATCGATAAACTCGATAACGCAAAATCGATAGATCCAGCTATTTCGCAAGCCCTTACAGCTAGAACTACCAAATTTGGGGAGAAAAAAGATACTAACAATCCCAAAAAAACTGCATCAAAAATTTTGGAGCCACGCCCACCTATTCCGCCCACCGCAGTTTAACACCAAAAATGCCCATTTCTTCTATAGTTTTTGAGCTAGACCCCATCAAGTTTTGGTGCCAAGATAGGTGTTGACGACCCCCAACCAAATTCATAAAAACTTTGGATGCCACGCCCATCTATACTGCCCCAGCCGCCCCAAAGCTTCGCTAAAAACGGTAGTGCGTGTATCTTCCATAGTGTTTGAGCCAGAGTCACAAAATTTGATAGGTAGATAACTGGTAACGACCCCCAAAAACTGCATCAAAGTTTTGGAGCCCCACATACCCATTCAGCCCCCTGCACCCCGCAGTTTAAAAACATAAATTCTTATATCTTTTACAGTTTTTGAGTTAGAGCCACCAAATTTTGTGCCAAAATAGATGATAATACTGCCCAAGCTGCCCCAAACCGCCTCAATGCTTCACTAAAAACGGGAATGCGTGTATTTTCCAAAGCGTTAAGGCTAGAGTCACCAAATTTGGTAGGAAAATAGCTGTTAACGATCCTCAAAAAACTGCATCAAAGTTTTGCAGCCACGCCCCCCGTTCCTGAGCCCACTGCATTTTGAAATCAAAAACGCCTATAGTTCCACATTTTTTGAGCTAGAGACGCCAAATTTGGTGCCAAGATTGGTCATGAAGAAACCCAAAAAATTTGGATGGCGGCCCCACCCATACCGCCCCCAGCCCCCCTTCCACCATATTCTACCAACTTTGAGCTAGAGTCACCAAATGGTATGAGGATAGCAATTAACATCATAAATAGATCTGCATCAAAACTTTGGACGCCACGCCCCCCATACAAGCCCGCAGCCACCCTTCCACCATATTCTACTAACTTTGAGCTAGAGTCACCAAATTTGGTATGAGGATAGCAATTTACATCATAAAAAGATATGCAGCAAAACTTTGGACGCCACGCCACCCCCCCCCCCCCACCCCCCGCCAATACCAGCCACCAGCCCCCCTTCCACAATATTCTACTTACTTTGAGCTAGAGCCACCAAATTCGTTTTGAGGATAGCTATTGACATGATACATAGATCTTCAGCAGAAATTTTGATGCCACGCCCCCATACCGCCCCAGCCCCTACCTTTAACAAACTTTGAGCTAGAGTCACCAAATTTGGTAGAACGATAGTTTTTTGGCATTTTTCCAATTGACCTCAAGAGAATCAACGTCACTTGCATGTTTTCAACATGGGAAATGTTTCAGAAAATACACAAGTTTTTTCAAAATATTACCAAGAATATTCCGTTTATTTCAATAAAATTGGTTTAGCCATATCGCCACAATTAGTTAAATTGACTAGCTCGTTCTCTCAGAGCTGCTGAAATAAAAAAAGCGATTTATGTAATTGCTTAAGCGAATGCTTGCTTTAGAATGTTTAGAAATTTTCCTAAACGTTGAATATAAGTTTTTCCTTTTATATTTTTGTGTTTTGGGACAGATGGTTAAAAGAAAGAAAAATTAGCACCGCTCATGCAATCTTTGTGAAAATTGTCTAATCGAAATCTATCTTTATTAAAGCATATGAATATTATATTTTTCTTCCTATTGCTATTATTTTAATCATTGACTATTAAATAGGCCAAAACTTAATTGAAATTGGCCCTAAATATTAAGTAAAGATTTAGAGAACATAATTAAAAAACTGGAAGCTTTTGGAGAGTTGCAATATTCCGTGCACAAACAAAGGACAATGACAATGCGTCTTGAATATTTTTCAGTTTACGCGTTGAAATAGAGAAATCCTCCATTGTGTATATATGTACTGCGTTATAAGCGCACTTTGTAAACTATGTTTTAAGAGATATTTTAACACATAATGGCCGTTAAATAGTGTTTGTTTTTTGCGTTTTGCGGTGAGCAAAATTTTGACGAAATTGATCATGCGCAACAAAGTGTTAGCGGCTGAAAACTAATAATAGTATAAAAAAGTCTTTAATTAATGGATTTTTAACATTATGCATTTGTGGAAAACTTCTAGGCAGTCTTGTCAAAAGTTTAGATTTTCAAGCAACAATCGAACGATCAACAATATATTTTAGTGTAATGAATAGCCATGCAAAATGTAAAATAGTTCGATTCTGTAATTTTTAGGTATGTAAATTTGGTCACCCGTTTAAAATGAAATTTTCAGATAAAAGCGTTTACAGTTTTAATTTCAGTTTTCAACGCACAATGTTATTCTTTAACAGCGCTCATGTCTTGTTTTCAGAGTTATTTTTAAACAAGTGGAAACGTATACCTGTTTGAAAACGGGTAAAAGGGGTGTGCTCTGCGTTCAAAGCTTATTAGCTTATGCATGTCTTTCGGGGATGTCACCAGTTATATTGCCAATAAATTTTGGCGACAAGCTCAAAAAATGTGAAAGATAAACGCGTTTTCGTTTGTAAAGTAGTGATTTAAGCCAAGGTACAGATCTCAGCCTGGCCATGTCACACGCTACAAGAAATATTTATACTTGCTGAAACGCGTTAGCTAAATGGAGGCAAGTATATGTATGTATGTGTATGCTTGCGAAACATTTGTCGTGTGAGGTAGGCCAATCTCAGGCCTGCCCCACATGCAATGCTTAAAATACAATAATAATTAAAAAAGAACGTAATGTATTTAAAGCAGTAAAGGTAAATGGAACAAAATGTAAGATATCAGAAGAGCCGAACCGCCAGATCGGCGGAAAGAGAACGAAGGTTCAGATGTCGCGATCCACAGAAAATTAGTCTGTAGCCGTAGTTGAAAGCGGGCGGTCATTGGCGGTCGGGGGGACGGCAACCAGCGTTGAAGGTGTACGGACGCGACAAGTGGACAAACGCGATAAGTGATTTGCGCGATAAGTGAATTGAGGCATACTCAAATATATGTGCGGAAGCATATACAATGGGGGAAAAAATAATAGAATCACCAAGCTCTTTTTCTTACCGTCGAAAAACAAACATTTAGGGCCGGTTTCTCAATGTCCGTTTAGCGTAACTTTCCCAAGTTTAGTCAAAACTGAGTTTCTCAATGTTCGTTTAGGTGGAACATTGTCGCCATGTGCTCTTTTTTATTCCATTTAAAATAAATGTTAACATTTAATGTAATACCATGTTAAAAACATGTTATAGATATTTTTATAAATCTAGTGTATTATATCAATGTGTTTTTAAACAATAAAATTATGATTTAACAATTCTTTTAAATATTTTCCATAGAATAAAAATTAACGACAACTCTGTAACGCTCAGCATTCATGCACGTTTTCACTCGTCAAACAAAGCATGCAGGCGTTACAGCATTCGTTAGAAAATAACTGAACGAATTCGTACGTAAGCATCGTTTGGGCAGATAATCGGCGTAGCTGAAACTTTGCGTGCCGCGAGTCTTTAAGGAAGAAATCAACGTTTGTTTGGTCTTTAACATTTAAGCTTCGTTACAGGGCCGATATAAATATTGCTTAAACCATCGTTAGGCAAACACCCCATCAAGTTTTGGTGCCAAGATAGGTGTTGACGACCCCCAACCAAATTCATAAAAACTTTGGATGCCACGCCCATCTATACTGCCCCAGCCGCCCCAAAGCTTCGCTAAAAACGGTAGTGCGTGTATCTTCCATAGTGTTTGAGCCAGAGTCACAAAATTTGATAGGTAGATAACTGGTAACGACCCCCAAAAACTGCATCAAAGTTTTGGAGCCCCACATACCCATTCAGCCCCCTGCCCCCCGCAGTTTAAAAACATAAATTCTTATATCTTTTACAGTTTTTGAGTTAGAGCCACCAAATTTTGTGCCAAAATAGATGATAATACTGCCCAAGCTGCCCCAAACCGCCTCAATGCTTCACTAAAAACGGGAATGCGTGTATTTTCCAAAGCGTTAAGGCTAGAGTCACCAAATTTGGTAGGAAAATAGCTGTTAACGATCCTCAAAAAACTGCATCAAAGTTTTGCAGCCACGCCCCCCGTTCCTGAGCCCACTGCATTTTGAAATCAAAAACGCCTATAGTTCCACATTTTTTGAGCTAGAGACGCCAAATTTGGTGCCAAGATTGGTCATGAAGAAACCCAAAAAATTTGGATGGCGGCCCCACCCATACCGCCCCCAGCCCCCCTTCCACCATATTCTACCAACTTTGAGCTAGAGTCACCAAATGGTATGAGGATAGCAATTAACATCATAAATAGATCTGCATCAAAACTTTGGACGCCACGCCCCCCATACAAGCCCGCAGCCACCCTTCCACCATATTCTACTAACTTTGAGCTAGAGTCACCAAATTTGGTATGAGGATAGCAATTAACATCATAAAAAGATATGCAGCAAAACTTTGGACGCCACGCCACCCCCCCCCCCCCACCCCCCGCCAATACCAGCCACCAGCCCCCCTTCCACAATATTCTACTTACTTTGAGCTAGAGCCACCAAATTCGTTTTGAGGATAGCTATTGACATGATACATAGATCTTCAGCAGAAATTTTGATGCCACGCCCCCATACCGCCCCAGCCCCTACCTTTAACAAACTTTGAGCTAGAGTCACCAAATTTGGTAGAACGATAGTTTTTTGGCATTTTTCCAATTGACCTCAAGAGAATCAACGTCACTTGCATGTTTTCAACATGGGAAATGTTTCAGAAAATACACAAGTTTTTTCAAAATATTACCAAGAATATTCCGTTTATTTCAATAAAATTGGTTTAGCCATGTCGCCACAATTAGTTAAATTGACTAGCTCGTTCTCTCAGAGCTGCTGAAATAAAAAAAGCGATTTATGTAATTGCTTAAGCGAATGCTTGCTTTAGAATGTTTAGAAATTTTCCTAAACGTTGAATATAAGTTTTTCCTTTTATATTTTTGTGTTTTGGGACAGATGGTTAAAAGAAAGAAAAATTAGCACCGCTCATGCAATCTTTGTAAAAATTGTCTAATCGAAATCTATCTTTATTAAAGCATATGAATATTATATTTTTCTTCCTATTGCTATTATTTTAATCATTGACTAGTAAATAGGCCAAAACTTAATTGAAATTGGCCCTAAATATTAAGTAAAGATTTAGAGAACATAATTAAAAAACTGGAAGCTTTTGGAGAGTTGCAATATTCCGTGCACAAACAAAGGACAATGACAATGCGTCTTGAATATTTTTCAGTTTACGCGTTGAAATAGAGAAATCCTCCATTGTGTATATATGTACTGCGTTATAAGCGCACTTTGTAAACTATGTTTTAAGAGATATTTTAACACATAATGGCCGTTAAATAGTGTTTGTTTTTTGCGTTTTGCGGTGAGCAAAATTTTGACGAACTTGATCATGCGCAACAAAGTGTTAGCGGCTGAAAATTAATAATAGTATAAAAAAGTCTTTAATTAATGGATTTTTAACATTATGCATTTGTGGAAAACTTCTAGGCAGTCTTGTCAAAAGTTTAGATTTTCAAGCAACAATCGAACGATCAACAATATATTTTAGTGTAATGAATAGCCATGCAAAATGTAAAATAGTTCGATTCTGTAATTTTTAGGTATGTAAATTTGGTCACCCGTTTAAAATGAAATTTTCAGATAAAAGCGTTTACAGTTTTAATTTCAGTTTTCAACGCACAATGTTATTCTTTAACAGCGCTCATGTCTTGTTTTCAGAGTTATTTTTAAACAAGTGGAAACGTATACCTGTTTGAAAACGGGTAAAAGGGGTGTGCTCTGCGTTCAAAGCTTATTAGCTTATGCATGTCTTTCGGGGATGTCACCAGTTATATTGCCAATAAATTTTGGCGACAAGCTCAAAAAATGTGAAAGATAAACGCGTTTTCGTTTGTAAAGTAGTGATTTAAGCCAAGGTACAGATCTCAGCCTGGCCATGTCACACGCTACAAGAAATATTTATACTTGCTGAAACGCGTTAGCTAAATGGAGGCAAGTATATGTATGTATGTGTATGCTTGCGAAACATTTGTCGTGTGAGGTAGGCCAATCTCAGGCCTGCCCCACATGCAATGCTTAAAATACAATAATAATTAAAAAAGAACGTAATGTATTTAAAGCAGTAAAGGTAAATGGAACAAAATGTAAGATATCAGAAGAGCCGAACCGCCAGATCGGCGGAAAGAGAACGAAGGTTCAGATGTCGCGATCCACAGAAAATTAGTCTGTAGCCGTAGTTGAAAGCGGGCGGTCATTGGCGGTCGGGGGGACGGCAACCAGCGTTGAAGGTGTACGGACGCGACAAGTGGACAAACGCGATAAGTGATTTGCGCGATAAGTGAATTGAGGCATACTCAAATATATGTGCGGAAGCATATACAATGGGGGAAAAAATAATAGAATCACCAAGCTCTTTTTCTTACCGTCGAAAAACAAACATTTAGGGCCGGTTTCTCAATGTCCGTTTAGCGTAACTTTCCCAAGTTTAGTCAAAACTGAGTTTCTCAATGTTCGTTTAGGTGGAACATTGTCGCCATGTGCTCTTTTTTATTCCATTTAAAATAAATGTTAACATTTAATGTAATACCATGTTAAAAACATGTTATAGATATTTTTATAAATCTAGTGTATTATATCAATGTGTTTTTAAACAATAAAATTATGATTTAACAATTCTTTTAAATATTTTCCATAGAATAAAAATTAACGACAACTCTGTAACGCTCAGCATTCATGCACGTTTTCACTCGTCAAACAAAGCATGCAGGCGTTACAGCATTCGTTAGAAAATAACTGAACGAATTCGTACGTAAGCATCGTTTGGGCAGATAATCGGCGTAGCTGAAACTTTGCGTGCCGCGAGTCTTTAAGGAAGAAATCAACGTTTGTTTGGTCTTTAACATTTAAGCTTCGTTACAGGGCCGATATAAATATTGCTTAAACCATCGTTAGGCAAACACCCCATCAAGTTTTGGTGCCAAGATAGGTGTTGACGACCCCCAACCAAATTCATAAAAACTTTGGATGCCACGCCCATCTATACTGCCCCAGCCGCCCCAAAGCTTCGCTAAAAACGGTAGTGCGTGTATCTTCCATAGTGTTTGAGCCAGAGTCACAAAATTTGATAGGTAGATAACTGGTAACGACCCCCAAAAACTGCATCAAAGTTTTGGAGCCCCACATACCCATTCAGCCCCCTGCCCCCCGCAGTTTAAAAACATAAATTCTTATATCTTTTACAGTTTTTGAGTTAGAGCCACCAAATTTTGTGCCAAAATAGATGATAATACTGCCCAAGCTGCCCCAAACCGCCTCAATGCTTCACTAAAAACGGGAATGCGTGTATTTTCCAAAGCGTTAAGGCTAGAGTCACCAAATTTGGTAGGAAAATAGCTGTTAACGATCCTCAAAAAACTGCATCAAAGTTTTGCAGCCACGCCCCCCGTTCCTGAGCCCACTGCATTTTGAAATCAAAAACGCCTATAGTTCCACATTTTTTGAGCTAGAGACGCCAAATTTGGTGCCAAGATTGGTCATGAAGAAACCCAAAAAATTTGGATGGCGGCCCCACCCATACCGCCCCCAGCCCCCCTTCCACCATATTCTACCAACTTTGAGCTAGAGTCACCAAATGGTATGAGGATAGCAATTAACATCATAAATAGATCTGCATCAAAACTTTGGACGCCACGCCCCCCATACAAGCCCGCAGCCACCCTTCCACCATATTCTACTAACTTTGAGCTAGAGTCACCAAATTTGGTATGAGGATAGCAATTAACATCATAAAAAGATATGCAGCAAAACTTTGGACGCCACGCCACCCCCCCCCCCCCACCCCCCGCCAATACCAGCCACCAGCCCCCCTTCCACAATATTCTACTTACTTTGAGCTAGAGCCACCAAATTCGTTTTGAGGATAGCTATTGACATGATACATAGATCTTCAGCAGAAATTTTGATGCCACGCCCCCATACCGCCCCAGCCCCTACCTTTAACAAACTTTGAGCTAGAGTCACCAAATTTGGTAGAACGATAGTTTTTTGGCATTTTTCCAATTGACCTCAAGAGAATCAACGTCACTTGCATGTTTTCAACATGGGAAATGTTTCAGAAAATACACAAGTTTTTTCAAAATATTACCAAGAATATTCCGTTTATTTCAATAAAATTGGTTTAGCCATGTCGCCACAATTAGTTAAATTGACTAGCTCGTTCTCTCAGAGCTGCTGAAATAAAAAAAGCGATTTATGTAATTGCTTAAGCGAATGCTTGCTTTAGAATGTTTAGAAATTTTCCTAAACGTTGAATATAAGTTTTTCCTTTTATATTTTTGTGTTTTGGGACAGATGGTTAAAAGAAAGAAAAATTAGCACCGCTCATGCAATCTTTGTAAAAATTGTCTAATCGAAATCTATCTTTATTAAAGCATATGAATATTATATTTTTCTTCCTATTGCTATTATTTTAATCATTGACTAGTAAATAGGCCAAAACTTAATTGAAATTGGCCCTAAATATTAAGTAAAGATTTAGAGAACATAATTAAAAAACTGGAAGCTTTTGGAGAGTTGCAATATTCCGTGCACAAACAAAGGACAATGACAATGCGTCTTGAATATTTTTCAGTTTACGCGTTGAAATAGAGAAATCCTCCATTGTGTATATATGTACTGCGTTATAAGCGCACTTTGTAAACTATGTTTTAAGAGATATTTTAACACATAATGGCCGTTAAATAGTGTTTGTTTTTTGCGTTTTGCGGTGAGCAAAATTTTGACGAACTTGATCATGCGCAACAAAGTGTTAGCGGCTGAAAATTAATAATAGTATAAAAAAGTCTTTAATTAATGGATTTTTAACATTATGCATTTGTGGAAAACTTCTAGGCAGTCTTGTCAAAAGTTTAGATTTTCAAGCAACAATCGAACGATCAACAATATATTTTAGTGTAATGAATAGCCATGCAAAATGTAAAATAGTTCGATTCTGTAATTTTTAGGTATGTAAATTTGGTTACCCGTTTAAAATGAAATTTTCAGATAAAAGCGTTTACAGTTTTAATTTCAGTTTTCAACGCACAATGTTATTCTTTAACAGCGCTCATGTCTTGTTTTCAGAGTTATTTTTAAACAAGTGGAAACGTATACCTGTTTGAAAACGGGTAAAAGGGGTGTGCTCTGCGTTCAAAGCTTATTAGCTTATGCATGTCTTTCGGGGATGTCACCAGTTATATTGCCAATAAATTTTGGCGACAAGCTCAAAAAATGTGAAAGATAAACGCGTTTTCGTTTGTAAAGTAGTGATTTAAGCCAAGGTACAGATCTCAGCCTGGCCATGTCACACGCTACAAGAAATATTTATACTTGCTGAAACGCGTTAGCTAAATGGAGGCAAGTATATGTATGTATGTGTATGCTTGCGAAACATTTGTCGTGTGAGGTAGGCCAATCTCAGGCCTCCCCCACATGCAATGCTTAAAATACAATAATAATTAAAAAAGAACGTAATGTATTTAAAGCAGTAAAGGTAAATGGAACAAAATGTAAGATATCAGAAGAGCCGAACCGCCAGATCGGCGGAAAGAGAACGAAGGTTCAGATGTCGCGATCCACAGAAAATTAGTCTGTAGCCGTAGTTGAAAGCGGGCGGTCATTGGCGGTCGGGGGGACGGCAACCAGCGTTGAAGGTGTACGGACGCGACAAGTGGACAAACGCGATAAGTGATTTGCGCGATAAGTGAATTGAGGCATACTCAAATATATGTGCGGAAGCATATACAATGGGGGAAAAAATAATAGAATCACCAAGCTCTTTTTCTTACCGTCGAAAAACAAACATTTAGGGCCGGTTTCTCAATGTCCGTTTAGCGTAACTTTCCCAAGTTTAGTCAAAACTGAGTTTCTCAATGTTCGTTTAGGTGGAACATTGTCGCCATGTGCTCTTTTTTATTCCATTTAAAATAAATGTTAACATTTAATGTAATACCATGTTAAAAACATGTTATAGATATTTTTATAAATCTAGTGTATTATATCAATGTGTTTTTAAACAATAAAATTATGATTTAACAATTCTTTTAAATATTTTCCATAGAATAAAAATTAACGACAACTCTGTAACGCTCAGCATTCATGCACGTTTTCACTCGTCAAACAAAGCATGCAGGCGTTACAGCATTCGTTAGAAAATAACTGAACGAATTCGTACGTAAGCATCGTTTGGGCAGATAATCGGCGTAGCTGAAACTTTGCGTGCCGCGAGTCTTTAAGGAAGAAATCAACGTTTGTTTGGTCTTTAACATTTAAGCTTCGTTACAGGGCCGATATAAATATTGCTTAAACCATCGTTAGGCAAACACCTAACTCAAGCCGACACTTGCATCGTAGTGGTGGGCAATTTATCGGGCCCCGGGCCTAAAAATCATTTCCGGGCTTTTTACGTGCGGGCCCGGGCCTTAGCTCAAAAGCCCGGCGGGCCTAAAAAGCCCGTCAGGCCCGACAAGACTCTGAGTAATTGTAAGTAATCGAGCTCACTTTCCCACAAAGACCGTAGCGTCACAGCGCCAAATTTTATTTTATTAAAATGTTCAAAGTAAAACCTCAAGAAGCTGTGTGCAGCAAGGACAAAAAAAATTTTTTTTTGTGGTCAATTTGGACAGTCCAAGCGATGTTGTATTCTGATGTTTTTACTCCGGGCCGGGCCTGAGCCGGGTCGTCCCGGGCCTAAAATATTTTCTTCGGGCCCGTGCCTATCTCTATTGCAACGTAATTCTTAAAAACTTTGGATGCCACGGCCATTCGTGCTGCCCAAGCCGCCACAACGCTTCGCTAAAAACGGTAATGCGTGTATCTTCCATAGTGTTTGAGCTAGAGTCACCAAATTTGGCAGGAAGATAACTGTTAATGACCTCGAAAAATTGCAGAGTTTTGGAGCCACGCCCCCGTTCCCCAGCCCCCTGCATTTTCAAATCAAAAACGCCTATATCTTCCACAGATTTTAAGCTTAAGCCACCAAATTTGGTTGGAGGATAGCAATTGACATCGTAAATAGATCTGCAGCAAAAATTTGGATGCCACGCCCTCATTTCGCCACCAGCCTCCCTTTCCCACTTTAACCAACTTTGAGCTAGAGTCTCCAAATTTGAAAGGCAGATTGCTTTTTGGCATCCCCTTCTCTATCAGACAATCTTTGTGAAAGCATACACCCCTGCCGTATCTGCACCATATTGCAATCAGGTTTCTTTTTATCGGTTTTATTACTGGTATCGAGGAAACCGCTGTTGGTTGCGTCCGAATGCAACATTCCTAGTTGTTTTCTTTTAATTTGATTATTTTTACAATACTTATTTTAAATTAATTTTGATTGAATGTCAGCTGCTCATAGCTGACAATAAATAAAATAATAAAATAAGAAAGAACATTCTTTGCCATTTATTTTTGAATATTACTCCTGGAAGAAAAACTTTCGATGACGCGTTCGAACATTTCGAGCGGTATCTGGCGAAGAACACGAGTAATGTTGGCTTCCAATGCCTCAATTGTTGTGTGTTTATCCACAAAGACTTTTGAATTCACGTAGCCCCAATGGCAGAAATTAATCATTTCACGCGCTGTGCGGCTTGTAGACCCGTCTTGTTGCAATCAAATGTTGTCGAGATCTTGAGTTTCAGTTTCAGGCAACAAATAGTCCGATATCATGGCGCGATAACGAGCACCATTCACGGTTACGTTTCGACCATCCTCATTTTTAAAGAAAATTGGACCATTGATTCCACCATAAAACCCATAAACCACACCAAACAGTTGTTTTCAGTGTGTGTAATTGCAGCTCTTCAAACTCTTCGGGTTGCTCTTCAGCTCAAATACGTCAATTTGCTTGTATACGTAGCCATTGAGCCTGAAATGGGACTCATCACTGAACAAAGTTTTGTTCGAAATGAAATGACAATTCTTAACAGTTTGACATACCTCACGAGTGGTCGGTCAAAAAAAAAAAAAAAAAAATATCAAATCTAAATGAATCACCTTGAACAAATAAAAGTTCAGTCGCGATCGAACTCTCGCCTACGGAACCACATTTCATTTTTCTACTCTACGGTAGAAGGTAAAGTTAGGAAACCGACTATAGCTCCAGCTATCAAGAAGCCAGTTGCAAAAGACGTGAGATATCGTTATGTTAAGTCAGTTATTAGTGCTGTTCACCTTTGCCAAGCAAGTGACTGCCATTAGAACGCGCATACGTGCTTCGGTGAAAAAACATTACTGGCTCCTATGCTCGCGCAGTAAATTGTCGGTCTCCAACAAAGTGACAGTTTACAGGCAAATAATAGCACCAATATGGAGGTACGGGTGCCAAATCTGGGGCCTGGCTTGCGATAGCCAAATTCGCAGAATCCAGGTTGATCAAAACAGGATTCCGAGGATAATCACCGGTTGCGAGTGGTTTGTAAGGAACACCACGCTGCTCAGAGACCTGAAACTAGCGTCGGTTTTCGATGAGATTAACCAGCACTCGAGTCGCTACCATGAAAGACTAGAGATGCACAAAAATCGGCTGGTAAATAGTCTTACCAGATCTCGTCCTCTAAGGAGGCTCAACAGGCAACAACCGAAAGATTTCATTGTTCGATCTCCACTATTTGTTATTGTACTTGTATTTTTGTTGTTATTATTGTTATTTAAATTGTAACAGCTAATTGGGCGCGCCCCAACGGGCTGAACGAAAAGAAACCAATTTCACAAAGAGGTTCCTGGCTTACCTCGTATGCCTTTATAAACAATATGAAAAAAAAAAACTATTGAGTGTTAGAACTCACGAGCGATGTGTTATCACCTGTTTGTACCTGTTTGATTGCTATATATTAGCATAAAAAAGAAAAGCATAGCTTATTGAATTTAGTTATTTTTGCAATAAATAAGATTCTTGGACATGAACGATAGCTTGCCTGCTTTACGTATTCTATGACCTTTTGATACCTGTCCTACCCCAGAAAACACATGCACTAGCAACTGATATGGACCTAGCCAACCAAGTATCTTGAGCTAAAAACTAGGCTTCTGCAAACACTTGTCCACAAAACTATTTTTCTTCCCCCATTATTGCGCTTGAGTAAGAAAACAAGATTTTGTCTTCCAAGGCAGTCAAATATCAGTTTTGCTATTGCTGATCATACATACTCTTCCCAATTTCTACCCTATGACACTTTCTAAGAATCATTGGCATAAAGTTATGCAAAGATGTACACAAATTACGAAAGTGTATTCAGTAGTGCATTGGTACATATGTAAATGAAGGGCGCGTTTGCCGCTCACACAGAAAAAGGAAAAATATCAAAAATAAAAAACATCGATAAGCGGCACTGCAAGAAATATATGTATAATTCAAACGCACTTTCATACAATATGTACCAACAACATTTTACCGTTCTTGCTGTCCGCTGACCCACCGCCTCTCCTTTAATCGATGGGCCGCTGAACGCAAAGGGAAACTGAACAAAACAACAACGTGCTGGCTTGTCGTAGCTGAGACGCACAAACTGCACAAAGAAACAATACCCCTTGAACCAACATTCAATGATTGTCAATGAAAACTCAAATATATAATTTTAATGCTAGAATATAAACAAACATGTAGAATTGAAATAATATTTGAGAATCTCAAGTTATGCTATTCAATTGCACAAAGTTCATATTAAGTTATACTACCCTTCCAACTTGGACACATCGTTAGCAAGACTTTGTATTTTACAGTTATTCTCTGCCGCTACCCCAATACAATCATACTCAGATGAATATGTATATGAAATTTTTCAGTCGGTCAACGACAGCACTCCAAATTTGTTCGTAGGTCGAAACCAGCGCAGCACAGCACGCTGCATTGTTTGCATGTATTCACATGGCAGAAATAGATACCCGTGCCTATATGTTAACACATCAAAAAAAAAGTTGTTTAAATTGATCATTATTTGAAGCATACTTTTAGGGCGCAAGGAGTTAAATATTTATTGCAACTGGGTTCAGGGTATTTTCAGTCGAAACTCCCAACTAGAGCTTTCTAACTTTTTTAATAAGTAATTTTTTAAAAGCCGTTAAATCAGACTCCCTTATGAATACATTATTTGAGTAGACTTGAAAGAATAATTTACGAGCTTCACTTTCTTGAAGTTTTTCTTATGTCTTATATTCATTAGGGCCGGTTTCTCAATGCCCAGTTAAAGTGCCACTTAGTTAAACTCGGCATAAAATTAATTCTATTGTCAAATCCTTTTGGTTTACTCAATGCAAAGTTAACCTTATTCGTTCAGATACTATCACATTAATGGTGCTGCCAAACTTACGAGGATATCAGCTGTTTGGTATGGTTTTTTTGTTTTGTTTTATGACTGCCAAACTCGTAACATATACACGGATCATATATGTTAGCCGGCACTCACGCCTGAGTTAAATTTATCTTTCGCTAAGCCCTTAACGGACCTTGAGACATGGATTAAATTTTGGATAAACTTGGGATAGTTAAGCTAACCGAAAATTGAGAAGCCGGCCCTTAATGAGTTTAACATAGTAACGTGTACGCTTTAATTTACCGCTTGACTATCGGAACAAAATAAACCCGTACAAGGTTTGAGCAGAGAGCGATGCGATCAAAAAACACGCTACGTGAAGTATACTTTACATATGCGAAGCCCAACGAAATTGAAACCAATAAAGCAATATGATAACACAAAACGCAGAGTAATTTTATCATTATCTTTAATAAAAGTATACTATTAATACTTTGATACCGAATTTAATAAGCATGTATATAAGGTATACTTTAATACTCTGATCTCGAAGTTAATGAGCATACTGATTTTGTGCAATGTCAATCAATTCGTTCCTCTGTTCGAATTTATAAACTAAACTTTTTTCGACACACGTAAAGTCAGACCTTTGCAAATATCTTTGTCCTGCTCTGGCCTGATAAAAGTGAGACGCCCATGGGCTGGGGGCTGTGAAATCGATATAGCTGAAAACCGGTTGAGACGTATTTTTCAATTCGCAACTCAATCAACGAACGGACTGCATCACGACCATTACACAAAACCAATACACTCTTAAACTTCGGTATCAGAAGAAAAATAAGTAATAAAGCTCTAGTCGGGAGAGCCCGACTAGAAGATACCCTGAACCCAGTTGCAATAAATATTCTACGCCTTGCGCCTTAAAAGTATGCTTTAAATACTGATCAATTGGAACAAAACTTAAAACTGACTTAACTTTACGATATCTCCGGTGTTTCTTAACCGATTTAGACCAAATTTTGCGAAAAGTTCTATCGTTATCCATTATTTCAACCCCTATTATTACATTTTCCAAATTCGATATTTGTTTGTAATCGATTCCATGTGTTTATCGGAATCCCGAATAGTTATCGATAATTTGAAACAAACTTGTTGTGCTCATGTTAATGAAGAACTTTTATTCAAAATCTGAAGTCTCTACCTCTTGTAGTCTCTGAGATCGACAGACGGACATGGCCATATCGACTCGCCTATTGATGCTGATAAAAAATATATACACTTTATGGGGTCGGAGATGCTTAATACTTTTGCACAAAACCATTATACCCTGATTTACCCATTTTATGGGTTCAGGGTATAAAAACATTCAAGGCAGCTCTTTTTGAGAAAGCTATCTATTCTGAATAATAAAACTTGGACAAATAATAAATATTATGTTTTTGTATGTAGAATGCAACATAAAGTCGAATGTCGTGATAGTATTGTTACCGATAACATTTATACGTCGGACAAGAAATTTCTCAATTGTTAGCTTAGCGAAAACTTATGCTAATAGAAATATGCAATTATTGCAAATATATTGTTGAACAACATGTCCACAATAGCACTGAGAAATGATTAGAGTTTTTAACATTCATCGTCCACCGCAGATCCGTTTTCAGTTTGTTCCAATACACGCATACCCACACATGCTTGCAAAGAATTATAACGGGTTTCTTGAATTATAAGACAATGAACTAGCGAATGTTGGACACACAAAATATCAGTGCTACTGTGGATATGTAGTTCAATCATCTATTTATATTTGAAGCAATCGCTGCGTTAAGGGAACTAAGCGCTTACAATACATGGTTAGTAATCGTTCGCGGAACGCTCTGCTTAGTAAGCACACTTCAAACATGTTAGGTCAGCGGTCAACATCTTTCTAAGCGTAAAATTTGATCGCTTTTGCGCTTAATAGTTGATCATCTGTTAATTGTTTTGTGCAAATGAAACACCTTCGGATGAACAGAAACACATTCGAGGTAAAAATATACATATACCATTTCGAATTTGTATAATCTTATACAAATGTGTCAACATTGCAAAGTCTGTTAAATACTATCCAAACTAATGTGCAAACCCATGTGCAACGCTAAGCAGTGCATTCACGCGTTTTCAGCGATTAATACTAAGCGCTTAGTAAGCAGCTTTATAACCGCTTAGTTCCCTGAACGCAGCCAATTTCTCAAATGTTATCTTAGCGCAAACTCTTATGCTAATGAAAATATGCAATTATTGCAAATATATTATTCAACAAAATATCCACAATAGCACTGAGAAATTATTCGAGTATTTAACATTCATCGTCCACCGCAGCTCTGTTTTCAGTTTTTTGGAATACACGCATACCATATGCAAAGAATTATAACGGGATTCTTGAATAATATGAGAATGAACTAGCGAATGTTGGACACACTAACAAAATATAAGTGCTACTGTGGATATGTAGTACGATCAACTATTTATAATTGAAGCAATTTTTCAATTGTTAACTAAGCGCCAACTTACACTTATTATCCACCATTCGTCATGTGCTGGATTTCACAAAATCGTAAGGAAATTTGTTCACTTGATTTCACTCCTCATATTTTTTCAGACCGGGCTACTTATATGCAAATCGATTCTAGAGTAAACTCAAAAATAAAAAGATTTAAGACGGCTCTTGTTGTAAAAGCTTTTTATTCGATATCTTCGGTGTTCCATCACCGATTTCAATGAAACTTGGACAAATAATAAATATTATGTTTTTGTATGAAGAATGTAACATAAAGTCGAATGTCATGATAGTATTAATAACATATATGTATACGTCAGACAAAAAAATTTTTCGATAGATCGGAACTTTAGTTTAAAAGAAATTTGAACTGGATTTTGCTGCGTTTCTAATCGTTCATACAACCGGAAACAAGGTTAGGCGGACGGACAGAAATACAGACGAACATGTCTGTATCGACTCGGCTGGTAATGTTGATCACGACTACATAAATTTTAAGAGATCGGAGATGCTTCCTTCGGCCTGAAACATAAATTTGCACAACACCTTTACAGATTTTTTTAATTTAATGTGAACAAAATATATTCTATTCGATATTCCTTGATTAGAATTATCTTACACGTTTCACTTGGTTTACTACTGCAGTTAAAGTATTTTATCTTTGTGTGCATTCGACACCAACGTTCCGATCTGTTTTGGATTGCTGTCAACGTCACTTCTGTTGGCAACTTTTATATTAACTATAAAATCATGTGCATAAATTATCTAACAACACACAATCATAAGTGGGGCAATTGCTTCAAAAATAATTTATACCAGCCTTTTTTTGCATCCGGTTCACAAAAGAACTTTCTTACAAAATAAAGGGCTCCAGAAAAGCAACCAAAAGTTAAAGTTAAGGCTTAAGACTCTTTTTAAATAAGTAATTTTTTTAAAGCCGTTGGATTAGACTATGCATAAACAAACTCGAAAGAAAAATTCACGAGCTACACTTTCTTGATGTTTTGCTTATGTTTTATACCGAAAAAATGCATTGAATGAGTTTAACCTTGAAGCAGCAGAGTAACGTAACACTTTAGTTTACCGCTTGACCATCGGAACAAAACCACCCCTTACAATGTTTGAGCAGAAAGCGATATGGTCAAAAAAACAAAGAGAGCTACTTAAAGTTAACTTTACGTATGCGCAACCAGCGATCGCAATTACTGCTCTATAGCAGCAAGAGCAATACAAATATGTATATATATGTAATGCTTTTTATTTGTCTATGTCCAAATAACTGTGCAATATCAAAAGCAACATTTTGTTCGGGTCCCTCTGAGTTCCCTTGCTTACACTGCGATGATTGCTTGACGACAGCTTACTTAGTACAATGAAAAAGGCGCACAGCACACTATGGCTCTTTTTACAATTAACAATATGAGCGCGTCATCTTCCGATACTATAAAAGTTAAAGTTGCACTAAAACTTGTATCCTCAACTGGAGAGAGTTCGCTGTATTCGGCCTATATGGATGGAGTAAAGACAGTGTCAGAAAGCAGGGACGAGCCTGTTTCTGAAAAACTTATTAAAATTTATGCCGATATTGAGATTTTCGACATAATTAAAATAAAATAAATATTCATCATGAAAAAATTCACTTTTCTGTCAACAAGGCATTTTAATGTAAAGAGTGTTTGCAAGAGTTTTTGCAGTAAATTATTCTTTCATTTACTCACTTACTGAGTCTCAACTCGCGAACGACAATATTATTGCTTCCGAAAAGAGAATCGGTAAAAGAGATCACCCAAAATACTCACCAATACACAAGCGAAAACCAAAGCATAATAGAAAAATAGACTCTTGCTCAGAGTGAGAGCGAATTTTTTGAGCATTTTCGCTTTTGCACTGTTATTGAGCGTAAAGAAAAAAACGCTCAACTGTTATTTGCGAGCTATGAATAAAAGGCTTCAGAAACCGTAGGTACAACAAGAGTTTCGATATATTGTGGAAAGTGCAAAACAAAACCGGATTGTGTGACCATAATCCACTAAACGGTGAGAAAAAATGGTATTTTGCCTGAAATGTTCGTTGCCATCATTGCGCTCCATAAAAATAGCAACCAGTAGAAATAATGGTCTCTCAGGAAATTATGTCGAGAAACACGAGAGTAATAGAGGACTGCAGTTTAGTAGTGGTGTCATTTTTTGCTAACGCGTGCAGGATTCACAAGGAGTAATCTGAGCCATTGACTGTATCTAAAATAAGTATTTAAATAACTTCAAATTTAATTGATGACGGTACGATGCACAGCGCGAGAAAATAGTTTAATTAAAATAAGTTTGATTTACCGAATTTTAGACCCGATCATCGATATAACTTCTCATGTTTAATGGGCTCAAAGAACAAAAATAAATATGCAAGGGTAAACCGACCAATGTCTGTGTTTTGCTTTGATATTTACCAGAATGCCTGAGTCACATTGATTTTTAACTATATTGTGGGCTACTGAAAATTTTTATACAATACAAGCAATGTAAATACAATACGTAAGTCTTAAAAAGTTATATATTTCATATAATCGAAATTGCACAATTATTTTTTGGAATTTCGACATATGTGAAAAGGGTAATAAAACTTTCGGTTAAATATAAATATAAGTTTTTTTGTGTATCAAATGATCTAAAAATAGTTGAATATTTTTTGACTTAATGATCTTAAAAAGTTAAAATAAGTTGAACCTTCATTTAACTAACTTTTCTATCAATCGAAACAACTTCGAGAGCACTGCATTTTCTCTACTTTTTAGATTTTTTCTGCATTCTCTATTAATCACAGTTATCGACATTATATACTCGGTAAAGAGTTTATTTTTCGCCATGGTGTCTGTCCGTCTGTCAAACTGTGTGTCATAGGGTTTGTGCAATGTGCGTCATGGTGACTGTCCGTTTAAAAAAACTCAACTTTTTACGACACCCGCAAAGTGTCAAGATTGGTTTTCTATGTATACCCGATATAATCAAAAACTTAACATTTTGAAGTCGGAAAATCCTATATTTTCCTTAGTTTTTGAGCTAGTCAGCACATTTTAGTGTCAAGATAGATGACGACGTCCCAAAAAAATATCGTCAAAACTGGAAAAGAACCAATAACATATTTTTGGGATTGACCTTTCTGCTCTTAATTCCGAGTCGAAACGGCATCGAAATAGATTGTCATTTCGATGCTTGCATTCCTATAGTTCGATCGACTTATATTCTTCTTATACTCAATTTCGATACCAATTTTGAATAGAGACAAACAGCTGATTGACATTTTGTATACGACTGATTCCGATCGCTTTGGCTATGCCACCGCACGTAAATTTGAGGTGTACAACTAAAAACAAGTAGAAACGTTGCAGTCGGACGCAACAGACTGCGGTATACTCGATACCAGTTATAAAACCGATAAAAAGAGACCAGATTGCAATGGGGTGCGGATACGACAGGGGTGTACGCTGCCTTAAATTGTCTGGTGCAGATGGGGATGCCAAAAAGCTATCTTCCTTCCAAGTTCGCTGACGCTCAAAGTTTATTAAAGGTGGGAAAAGGGGGGCTATAGGGGCGCTATGGGGGCGTGGCACCAAAATTTTCGCTGCAGATCTATGTATGATGTCAATTGCTATCCTACCAAATTTGGTGGCTCTAGCTCAAAAACTGTAGAATGCAGTTGATGCAGTTTTTTGTAGGTTGTTAGTAGCTATCTTCTCCCCAAATTTGGTAGTTCTAGATGCTAGGGCGTGCAAAAGAGGAGGATTTTTCGAATTTGAGCTATCGAATTTATCAATTTTCCACTTTAAACTTTAAGTTACTACGCCATAGATAAAGACATTATCAAAGTTTCAAGTCTCTAACTTGAAGGGTGTGGTAAAAAGTTGCGAACATGACACCATGACGGACATTGCACAAACACAATATACTCTTCATCTTCTGTATCGAGTATACAAAATAATGTAAGAATGTTAATGCAAAGTTATTGCCAATAGTATATAAAGTAAGTAAAGAGTTTCACGGTTAAAAAACACACATTAGTTGCTTTATAGGCACAATCTTTTTCATTTCGAGTGCCAACTGTCACTTGTTTTCTAAAAACCATTTGTACTCGGAATGGAAATGTAGGAATCCAAAACGCTCGGTATCGAAAAGTAGAACAGGCTTTATTAGCTAATTCTATGATCTTTGCGGCCCAATAGGTGCGTCCAGGGAAGTAAGCGGTTATGAAGCTGCTTACTTAGCGCTTACTGTAAATCGCAGAAAACTTGTGAACGCACTGCTTAGTGTTGCACATAGTTTTGCAAATTAGTTTGGATAACATTAAACAGACTCTGCAATGTTGACACGTTTCAATGAGAATATACAAATTCGAAATGGTATATGTATATTTTTACCTCGAATGTGGTTCTGTTCATCTGAAAGTATTCATTTAAGAAACACCAGAGATATCGTAAAGTTAAGTCAGCTATGAGTTTTGTTTAAAGTGATCATAATTTGAAGCATACTTTTAGGACGCAAGGACTGCAACTGGGTTCAGGGTATCTTCTAGTCGGGCTATCCCGACTAGAGCCTTCTTACTTGTTTTTTTTTCAACATTTGCCTCTGGATTTTCATTTCTTCGCAAGAAATAGATGGGTGAAACTCATCATTCAACCCATCTCAAAATCACTTACATCAGTATCATCGCAACAAAATTGTAGTAACATTCATTTTATTCTATGTCTATCCATTTGCATAAACCAATGAACAGCTGATCAACTAGTAAGCGCAAAAGCAAACAAATTTTACGCTTACAAAGATAGCGTGCGCTGACTAAACATGTTTAAAGTGCGCTAACAAAGCAGAACGTTCAGCGAACGATTACTTAACATGTATTGTTTACGCTAGGTTCCCTGAACTCACCCAGTGTGTTGTTGCAACAGCCGGCATCAGTGACATTCGTTGTGGGTTTGTTTTCAAGACAGCACTTGATGAAGAACCACGGCGACTTTCACTCACGACCGTTTTTTGTTGAACGTTGAGTATAGTCTGTATGCGCCCGGCATCAAGCTTGAAACTGGGCCGAAATCCTACTTCCAAGCCAATTAGTAGATACACAATTAAGTGAATGTGAGCTTACTTATATGTTATAATTCGGTGGAATGCAAAGAAATTTAGTTGCGCGGTTCTCTAGTTACCTTCTTCTTCTGTTACCTTCGAGCCTGAGAGTAAGCAAAATGTCCGAAAGGGTATGCATTTCGCTGAATCGAAAGATTTTAACAATGGGTGTATTCACTTGTCGTTGTAAATTTGCAAAGCGTAGAATCGCAAACTCAAAAGCTTAAAAAATAATAACAAAACACATGAGAAATAAATTACGACTTTTTTGATGCCTAGGGTATGTTTAAGGAAACTGTCGTATACTTAAAAAAGTGTATCTAAAGTGTCGAGTAAAAATACTTGGTATCGAGTGTTATTTTTGTCAAAAAAAAAGTTCGGTCACATTAAACATAACAACAAAAGAGTTAGTAAATCTCCAATTAAATTGATTAATTTTTTTAATCAACTTTTTAGTGTCAGAGCTACAAATGTTGAAAATGAAACGGGAGGCTGATTCAAAGCGCTGGAGCGAAGATGAAATATCAACGATGTCATCTTAAGTATGCGCTTTGACTGCCACACATAAAAAGTGCTAAGAAAACACATACAGTGTGCCACTAAAGTCACCTTACCCCCTATACATTTGCACAAATCAGACTGTAGTTTCGACAAATATTTATTAAATTAAGAAATTTAAAATACAGATTCATTAAACAAACTATTATCTTCAAAATAGTATTAACAAAATAGTAACAATTTAATTTAATCTTATATAAGTACTTAAAATCTAAAGAAACTCAAATATTTGCGTCCACAAAAGTCTACGTACTCGCACTTCTATCATAATTAAATAACTGTCAGCTTGATATTATGTTATGAAACTACAAACTTAGTATTTAGTAGGATATCCCTTCATTTTAATAACCTCTCTGAGGCGATTTGGCATTGACATGACTAATTTTTCGATAAATTCAACGCCAAGTCCAGTCCACTCTTGATGCAATGCTTCTCGCAGCATGCTTTTATTGCTTATATGGTGTTATCTTGTTATCTTGTTTTCAAGCATATTCCACACATGCTCTATTGGGTTTATGTCTGGACTCTGTGGCGGTGTCTCCAATATATGTGGCGTGTTGTAGAGAAGATATAGTCGGGTGTTCATGGCCTTATGTTTAGGGTCGTTGTCTTGTTGGAAGTAGAAATCCGACCCTATACCAAGTTTTTCAGCGCTGGCTTTCAAATTTCTTTTAAGTATATTAATATACTTAAGGTGGTCCATCACGTCATCAATAAAATCTAATTTTCCAACTCCTGAAGCAGCAATGCAACCCCAAACTTACTTTTAAGTAATATAAGATTAAATTAAATTGTTACTATTTTGAAGATAATAGTTTGTTTAATGAATCTGTATTTTAAATTTCTTAATTTAATAAATATTTGTCGAAGCTACAGTGTGATTTGTGCAAATGTATAGGGGGTGCGGTGACTTTAGTGGCACACTGTATGTATGTTGTTGCAGAACCCAACAGCGCAGTTATTTTACAAAAATTTAATAAGTGAAACAAAAATAGACGCTAAGTGGAATTAATTCAACAGCAAAATGCGGTATTTAAAGTTGCAGCTTAGCAATGCCAATCAATGGCTTGGTTCGACCGGTGCTAGAGTTGACGATGGAGATGGCGTGCGTACTGTGCAAAACTTATAGCAATTTTATATTTAGAAAAGTTGAACAAAATGTGTCCATGGTATGACAAACTGGCAGATATCTTCAACCATGCCAAAGAAGTTGAAGTGGCTTTACCTAACACCATAGAGGATTTTAATGATTCGATTTTTCGGTAGTTTCCACATAAAGTTACAGTGACCAGCTGTGCCAAAAACTTGTATAGCAAACGTAAATATTTGTTGGTCACCTTATTAGACTAAATTGTTCCTTGTGTTAACAAATTGTAGAAAATGAAATAAAAAAAAAACATGGAAAATAGTGATTTCTGGATGGCATTAGTTGCTTACAAGATTCTAAGGAGAAGGAGGAAAGCCAATGAGCTAAAACTAATCTTTCCGCGTCGTAAATGTTGGGTGAACCCATTTTTACTAATAAGGTTTGAAAAGGAACGCTTGAAAAAAGACGATTATCCAAAATTTGTTAGAAATGACATTAAGGAATATGTTAGCTCAAGCTAAGGTTCAGTTCCTTAGCAAAAAATTTTTGGCTGGTGTTTTAAATTAAATAAAACATTGAATTAATAACTCAAATTTTATTGTTTTTCTTTTTCTTGCTCAACTCATAAGCTTCAATTTTAGTATATATTAAACTTGTTATTTCGCATTCGTTTACATTTTTTTGCGGCGTCCATTTTTGATGCTGCCCGTAATAATTGTAAACCTACAGTTCCACTTTTAAAAACATTTGATTATGGAATCCACAACTGTTTCACTATCGTAACTTTCGATTAACTTTTCTGATGGTTGCTGGGAATTTGAAAACGGAACACAGAACGTAAAATTTCTGATAACTGTTTTTTTTATAAAGAGTGGCACATAAAAATTTCGTTTCGGAGCTGCTGGGAATGGGCTTAAACAGTCAGAAATAAAGTTTTGGCACTGATATAATAATAGCTAGTCATAACAGCTGTTTAAACACGACAGTTACAACTGTTCAACACAACAGGTCGCTCAGTAGCTCGTGAGTGGCAAAATTACGCTTTACAACTTTAGAACGACAAGAGAATACCCCAATGTAAAATAAGTGTAAATGTACAAAGTAGTCAAAAATATTTTGTGTGATAAACTATAATTTAATTATCCAAAAAATAGTAAATTTATATTACATGATCATTAAAAAAACAAAATTATTATATTCAATAAACAGCTTAAAAATAATAACAACATTGGTGGACAAAAGTATTTTGACAATACATAACTTTTAAGAATAGAAAAATTAATAAATAAAAAATGATACCCTCCTTTGGCGTTAATTACCTTCTGCAAGCGTCCAAGAACTGAATTTTTAAATGGAAAAGTTGAAATAGGACAAAATTAACAAAAAATTTAAATTTGATTGAAAAACTCACAGATTAGTTGGTCGATTGGTTAGGTTTAAAAAAATTAACAATATAAACTATTTATTAAGGGCAAAAACAAGTGAATTATATAATGTTTTGATCGAGTTTATTGACAAAAAGTTGATTTTCTACAGCAGTTAAGGTCCTTCAGGGACTGCAACACAGCAACGAGATGTACGAATTATTTGTTCGATCCACAATTTTAGGGTTTCTTCATCACCAAGCTTGGCGTCAAATTTGATGGCTTCAGCTCAGAAGCTGTAGAAGAAATGAGCGTTGAATTTAAAATGCAGGGGGCTGGGGAACGGGTGGCGGCGTGGCTCCAAAATCTTCCCACCAAATTTGGTGACTCTAGCTCAAACTCAATGAAAGATACACGCATTACCGTTTTTATCAAAGCGTTAGGCCGGTTTAGGGTGGCTAGGGCAGGATGGATGGGTGTGGCATCCAAATATTTCCTGCATTTGTTTGGGGGTCGTCAACACCTATCTTGGCACTAAATTTGTTGAATGTAGCTCAAAAACTTTAGAAAATATATGCGTTTCTAATTTTAAACTGCGGGCGGGCTGCGTGGTTGTGGCTCCAAAATTTATGATTCAGTTTTTTGGGGGTTTATAGTAGCTATTTTCTCCCCAAATTTGGTAGTTCTAGCTGTAAGGGCGTGCGAAAAAGGAAGATTTATCGCATTTGAGTTATCGATCGATTTGCCAGCCCCCCACTTGTCGTAAAACTCCAATCTTGGCGCTTTAATTTACTATGCCATAGATAAAGGCATTTGCAAAGTTTCAAGTCTCTAACTTGAAGGGTGTGGAAAAAAGTTGCGAACATACGGACAGCCAGACGGAAATTGCACAAACATAATATACACAATGACACATGTTTTCTGTTCTTGGCAATTATATTTAGAGATTGATCGTATTTTTCACACCTTGAACATGGACGCAACAGCACTCAAAAAACTGAGTAAAACGCTCGTTGTAGCCAGTGTGTTAAATAAACTAGAAATCTTCATAAGAAAAAAATCCTACTCTTGTATAGATGCGTGTGTGTTCGAGCGTTTTTAATAAATAATTGCACTCGTTCCTAGCATTATTCTCCCAACGGTTCCTTTTGCTAGCCCGTTTTCGTTATTTAACTCGCCGGCAAGAAATCCCAACAATAATCTTTCAACTAATAAATTAACTTCTGAGCTTTCAATTTCCACTGCTTGTGTGCTTTTAATCCTACTGTAGGTACACCTAGGCCCCACAAGCCTCTTGTAGTTGTGACTCTAAACAGATTTATTTGCGTGTTTAGCCCAGCATCCGATACTTCCTTGGATGATGTAAGTGCCTACGTTAAAAGTAATATAGACTCCCACTTATTATTCTTGAAACTGTTAAATTAAAACATATCTTCTTTCAAGTTCAGTGTTCCGCCGGAACTTTACTCGAAAATTTGATCTGATATTTTTTTAACGCCGCAGCTCGTCGTGAAGAAGTATGTGTAAACAATAAACAAGAAACAATAATAGTAACGTTTTAAGGATCAGTTGTGCACCGCTTGTTAGCAACTTTGTTGCCTCCATTTCGGCGGAAAAAAACTATCAAAAGTAGTTAGATTAGCCTATGAAAATGTTTGAGGTCTTAACACTAAACTTTCTAAATTATATGTTAACAGCTTATCCTTTGATTCACAGATAGTTTCACTCACAGAAACCTGGTTTAAACCTGATATATCTGATTATTCCGTTTTGCCTAATAAGTGTAACTTGTACAGATGCGATCGCACCTTCCGCAAGGGAAGCGGTGTTCTCATGGCTGTTGACTCTTGTATTTCGTCTGAACAGATTCATTCTCATGATCTCCCGGGTATTAAGTTTCTGTATTAAAATATTATTTAGCGGCCGCTCATTGTATATTACTTGTTCATATATTCCTCCACATTCTGATAATAACATTTACATATCCCATCTGAATGCCCTGCAACTTGTTTCGTCGTTTTCGATGGTTATGGATTAACTTATAGTGGTTCGTGATTTTAATTTGCCACATGTTGCATGGTCTATGAATGACAATCTTCGGTGCAATTACCAGCAACTTATGATGATTTTATCGATGGCCTTTTGGAATAAGGCGTACTGCAAGTAAGCAGTGTGCATAACTGTAGTGGTAGAGTGTGAGATTTGATGTTAGTAGAGTACCCCTTCTAGTGCTTTCTGAATATACCTACAATCCAACTTTAGAACTTTCCTTTGAACTTCTGAACTTAAGACCCGCATCTATTAATTCTCTAAAGACCCATTGTTTTAGTTTAACTTACTTAACTAAATTGAATGATCTTCTTCAGCATACTAATTGTTCTCACCTTTATTCTTGTAATGATATAGAAACTGCCATTGCCAACTTTTACAGAACTTTGAATTCGCATTCACGACACCAAGTGCGAATTTGCAATACTGGTGTCGTGAACACTCAATATGTGAGTGTTGAAGTGTTTTACTTTTGCACAAACAGCTGTTCATTTTCGTTTTGAGAAATTTAAATTGTTGCAATAAAAAAATAAATTTAAAAATGCCTTTTAAAAGCGTGAAAGGTTCACTTATAGAATGGACAGCATCCCGAGCAATTCAGGAAATTGAAGCAATTAAAGGTATATAGCTCGAATAGCCTTATGTGGCAATTTAAGTAGATAAACTAAAAATTATTGCAGGTGTTTCTGACCAAGTCTTGGCCGACTCTGCATTGGCGACGTAACAAACGTACCTAATTTCATTAGTTGGCGGGATAACATCCTTTGCTCATTTGACAATAGCCGTCATAAGAAAATGCTGCGTGTGTACCACCTCCAATTTGGCATGCTTTTGAAGCTTTTAAAAAAGAATGAAGGCTTTAAAACACCAGGCGGCCTAAATAATCAATTGTCGATTGACCTCCAATTGGCAATTGTTTTGTTTATTTTAGCAAAACCAACCCTTATTCACTCACAATGAACAGCTGTTTGTTTTGATTTAGCATCTAAAGCAAAAAATTACACCAAAAACAAGTAGAACGTTGCAGTCGGACGCAACCGACTGCGGATACGGCAGGGGTGTACACTGCCTCAAAGATTGTCTGATAGAGAAGGGGATACCAAAAAGCTTTCTTCCTACCAAATTTGGTGATTCCAGCTTAAATTTTGTTTAATGTGGGAAAGGTAGCTGGGGGAGGTATGGAGGCTTGGCATCCAAAGTTGTTGCAGCAGATCTGTGAATGATGTCAATTGCTATCCTGCTACCAAATTTGGTGACTCTAGCTCAAAGTTAGTCAGAGGTGAGGGTAGGGGTGGTATAAAAGGCGTGGCATCCAAATTTTTGCAGCAGATCTGTGAATGATGTCAATTGCTATCCTGCTACCAAATTTGGTGACTCTTGTAGCTCAAAATTAGTAAAATATGGGGAAGGGGGGCTGGGGGCGGTTTGGGTGAAGGGGGCGGCATCAATATATTTTTATCATTAATCTTGGCACCAAATTTGGTGGCTCTAGCTCAAAAACTGTGGAAAATATAGGCGTTTCTAATTATAAGCTGCGGGGGGGTTGGGGGCGGAATGGGTTGGCGTGGCTCCAAAATTTTTGATGCAGTTTTTTGGGAGTTATTAATAGCTACTTTTTGCATAAATTTGGTAGTTCTTGCTGTAAGAACGTGCTAAAAAGGAGGATTTATCGATTTTGAGAATTTATTGATTTGCCAGCTCCCCAGTAATCGTAGAACCCCAATCTTGACACTATAATTTACTATGCCATACATAAAGACATTTTTGCAAAGTTTCAAGTCTCTAGCTTGAAGGGTGTGGAAAAAAGTTGCGTTCATACAGACGGACGGACGGACAGACACCATGACCATGACGGACATTGCACAAACCCAATATACTATTTACCTTCGGTATCGAGAATAAATACCAGAAAATGGCTAGTATTGTGCAACACTTTTTCACTTTTGTATAATTTTTACATACTGAAGACGTTGCGACTTAGCAACGATTTCTTAGTCATAGGCAGAGGTGTTGCAAAAAGTGCAAAATGGTTTCAGTACAAATTGTTGTTGGGATGTTTGCACTGTTGGACTTTTGCACTTTTGCAACACAAAGTGAACACCCTAATTCATTTTATTGAGCACTGCTGAAAAATATAAACGGCAACGTGGAAAAAACGTTTCGGTTGCGGAGGAGCATGTTCTTGATGTTCTTGTGGAGTCAAATCAAAATATTTTGGATAATTTTAAAATAAATACAATGCAAGTGTCAGCTGTTTGCCTAACGATGGTTTTAGCGATTTTTATATCGGCCCTTAAACGGAGCATCAATGAAAGCCGGCACTTAGGCCTCTGTTAAATTTATCTCTCGCTAGCCCTAAACGGACATTGAGAAACTCAATTTTGACTTAACTTGGGATAGTTACGCTAACCAGACATTGAGAAACCGGGCCTTAAGGGTGAAATCGACTAATCAGTTCTTTAATGTCGAATAAAACTTAATGGTCCAATTAGATCTATCCGTAACTTTTTACCCCTTAGCTACCAGCGATCGTTGCTGGAGCAACTATTTATTTCAAGAACCATTTCGCGTTATATGTTCTGACTATAAATAAGCTAGTTCTTGTCCGTTCGGAAACCTAAACTCCAATACTAAAACGATCCATTCTTTTTTTTATATCTTATCGTAGCCACCAATTTCTAATCTATCGCTGGTCTGCTTGGGTTTCTTGGTTTTCCCCAATCCAATGTTAGACCCCTCATTTTTTTGTTGATTGTCCCAGTGCCTTTACGTTAACTTTTTGGTTTTACCGTAATTTACTTTCAGATTTACATATAATTCTAGATTTTACTTTTAAGTTAATTATTTTTACGATATTTATTTTTAATTAATTTTGATTTCAGTCTGCTACTCATAGCTGACAATTAACAAATAAATAACCAAAACAAATTATTTTTTTTTCAAAGAATTACTTTATTTTTATAAATACAGTCGAGTCTGGATATAGTGAACACCCTAAATAGTGATAACCTCGAAATAGTTAATACCCAAAAATTTACATGGAGTACTCTAAATAGAGAACAACCGAAAAACTCGAAATAGTGAACAAATTTTTTTTAATAAACTTTAACCAGAAGAAAGAAATCTTCCACAAAAGGGAATGTTCACACTTACTTTACTAAACATTATATGCTTTGCTACACTGCGACACCACGGGAAATTCGCAAAAACCACGGAATTAAAAAGTAACGGAGTTAAAAAAATTTCTTAAGCGTGTGGTAGTGGGACACGGATATCAATTCCACATTGTTTTTTAATAGTACATAGTTCAATAATTATCTCATAGAAGTCATAGATATTGTTATTAATTTCAACCAATACCTAAATAAAACATTCCACATCCTAATTAATTTACAAATTATTTACATTTTTCTTTGTGTCTTTGGCTACAACCGCTCACTGTGCACTGTGTGTATTTAATCGAAAACAACGAACCAGTTCATATTGAGAATGATGAATTTAAAGATTCGGATGATGAAGACGAAGGGGAATTGCAGAGCGGCAATACTATTAAAGCTTCTCAAGCTTCCCAGTTTGGACAAGGCTATCGCATGGGCTGAGGCCAATACTACTGACTTTTCTGCGATCCTAAACATGCGCAGTCTACGTGAAAAAACTGTCCCAAAATTTATTTCTGGAAGCAAAGAGCTAAATTTAATCGCGATTTTGTTCAATAAAGATACATATTTATTTTAATTTTTTTGAGTCTCGAAATAGTGAACAACCTCGGAATAGTGAACAGGCCTTGCAAAAAAATTGCTGTTTTTTAACTTACTTATGAGACACTGTATAGGTTAATGTCTCCACTGTAAGCTTGTTTACCTGTCTGCTCCAATCTGCGACGTTTGCTGTGGCACTAGCCTTTTATGTGTTGTTGTTATTTTTGCTTGTTGCTCGCCACATTGGCACGTTGCTGTTGCTACCGCATGACTTGCGCGTTTAGAAAGTATGTCAACTCAAAGAAGCCGTTGCCTGGACAGCTAGCTTTGCAGTCAGTCAGACATGCATATGCCCTAATGTACCTAGTTCAATTTGTATACCAACTCAAGCAGAAATTATTGTTGATAGTTGTTTTTATTGATTGTTGATGGTTTTTGTTCCATTCATACACTGAACACAACACACATTAATTTAAACGTAATTAAAACGAGTGCGCGCTCACGACTGTCTTAAAGCTTGCTGCTACAATTACTTCCAAAAGAGTTAAGCACAAAAAAGAGAAGAGGAAGAGAGAGTTAGTGGAAAAAAAGAGGCTAGGAGACATTCGAAAGCAGTAGCTACAACACTGATGCTGTGAAAGCTTTCCTGTGCTAGCATTAACCTCAAACTTAACGCAATAATCTGAAAAGAAATAGAGGAAGAGGTAGAGAGGGTATTTTTGGTGATATAAACGTGAATGTTTTGGTATGTATGCCGGCTAGTGGATTTGGAAATCTTATATTCATGGAATCCACATTAGATAACAAGAAGAATATTGATATCCTCGAACAAAATGTGCACCAAACCATCACGAAATTAAAATTTTTGGGTACAACAAGACAACGTCCCAAATTCATTGTGAGCACAGCATAAGGGTTTAGTTTTTCTAAATTGTTAAAAACAATTTGAGCTCGCCACCTCAATCCCCTAAACTCATGAAAAACAAGTAGTTGCAGTAGGACGCAACCGATTGCGGTATACTCGATACCAGTAATAAAACCGATAAAAAGTGACCTGATTGCAATGGGGTGAGGATACGGCAGGGGTGTACGCTCCCTCAAAGATTGTCTGGTGCAGATGGGATGCCAAAAGCTATTTACTTTCCAAATTTGGTAACTCTAGCTCAAAGTTTGTTACAGGTGTGGAAAGAAGGCGCTAAGGGGGCATGGCACCAACATTTTTGCTGCAGATCTGTGTATGATGTCAATTGCTATCTTTCTACCAAATTTAGTGACTCTAGCTTAAAAACAGTAATATATAGGCAATAGGGGCTGAGGGCAGTATGAGGGAGTGGTGAGCGTGGCATCAAAATTTTTGCTGCAGATATATTTATGAGGTAAATTGCTATCCTCCAACCAAATTGGGTGACTCAAGCTCAAAGTTAGTAGAACATGGTTGAAGGGGGGCTGGAGGCGGTTTGAGTTGGAGCGGCATCCAAATTTTTTGGGTTTCTACTTCAACAATCTTGGCACCAAATTTGGCGGCTCTAGCTCAAAAGCTGTGGAACATATAGGCGTTTTTGATTTCAAAATGCAGGGGGCTGGGGAACGCGAGGGTTGTAGCTCCAAAACTTTGATGCACTTTTTTGGGGGCCATTAGCAAATATCTTCCTACCATATTTGTTGATTTTAGCTTGAACACTACTAATTATGGCACTAAATTTTGTGGCTTTAGCTCAAAAACTGTAGAAGATATAAGAATTTCTGTTTTTAAACCTCGGGATGGCTAGGGGCGGAATGGGTGGGTGTGGCTCCAAAACTTTGATGCAGTTGGCGGTCGTTACCAGTTATCTTCCTACCAAATTTGGTGACTTTAGCTCAAACACTATGAAAGATACACGCATTACCGATTTTAGCGAAGCGTAGGGGCGGCTAGGACAGTATGGATGGATTCAAAGTTTTTATAAATTTGTTTGGAGGTCGTCAACACCTATCTAAGCATCAAATTTGGTGGCTCTAGCTCAAAAACTGAAGAAGATATAGGCATTTTTGGTTTTAAACTGCGGAGGGGCTGGGGCGGAATGGGTGGGCGTGCAGTTTTTTTATGCAGTTTTTTGGGGTTAAGAGTTGCTATCTTCTCCTCAATTTTGGAAGTTCTAGCTGTAAGGGCTTGTAAAATAGGTGGATTTATCGATTTTGAGTTTTCGAATTTATCGATTTGCCAGCCCCCTAGTTATGGTAGAACTTTAATCTTGACACTTTAATTTACTATGCCATAGATAAAGACATTTGCAAAGTTTGAAGTCTCTAACTTGAAGGGTGTGGAAAAAAGTTGCGAACATACAGACGGACAGACACTATGACGGACATTGCACATACTCAATATACTCTTTACCTTTGGTATCGAGTATGAAAATGAGCACCTTTGGGACCTCCTGGAGCGCAGGATTCGACTACACAGCATTACGTCTAACGATATACTCAAACTGTCGTTGTTGAAGAATGCAAAGGATATCAAGAAATTGATCCAAAAACAAGTAGAAACGTTGCAGTCGGACGCAACAGACTGCGGTATACTCGATACCAGTTATAAAACCGATAAAAAGAGACTAGATTGCAATGGGGTGCGGATACGGCAGGGGTGTACGCTGCCTCAAAGATTGTCTGGTGCAGATGGGGATGCCAAAAAGCTTTCTTCCTTCCAAGTTTGGTGACTCTAGCTTAAAGTTTTTTTAAGGTGCGGAAAGGGGGGCTGTGGGTGGTATGGGGGCCTAACACAAAAGTTTGGCTGCAGATCTATTTATTATGTCAATTGCTATCCTCGAACCAAATTTGGTGACTCTAGCTCAAAGTAAGTAGAATGCCGGCCCGGAAGGGGCTGAGGGCGGTATGGGTGGAGGGTGGCATCAAAATGTTTTGGGTCTTTTCATCAACAATCTTGGCACCAAATTTGGTGGCTATAGCTCAAAAGCTGTTTTGATTTCAAAATGCGGGGGGGGGGGGGGGCTAGGGGCGGTATAGGTGGGCATGGCTTTAAAATTTTTGACGCAGTTTTTTGGAGCTTGTTAGTAGCTATCTTTCCTCCAAATTTGGTAGTTCTAGCTGTAAGGGCGTGTGAAATAGCTGGCTTTATCGATATTGAGTTATCAAATTTATCGATTTGCCGGCCCCCTAGTTATCGTAGAACCCCAATCTTAACACTTTATCTTACAGGGCCATAGATAAAGACATTTGCAAAGTTTCAAGTCTCTAGCTTGAAGGGTGTGGTACAAAGTTGCGCACATGCGGACACACAGACGGACAGACACCATGACGGACATTGCACAAACCCAATATACTCTTTACCTTCGGTATCGAGTATAAAAAGTAAAATGGGTTGGCCGAAGTTTTAAAACGTAAAGGGTAACCATTTTCGAACTGATTTCAAATAACTTGGTAGAATTGAATTATCTGCTGGTTTTTTGTTCAGTACTCATACTTTTCTGATTGAAAATCTGACGATTTGATCTATTTTTTGTTATATTATGAAAAGTCAAAATGCTAGAAGCTAGTAACTTACACCAAAATAAAGCTTAAGAAATTAAATTTTTATCTTCGTAACACTTTTTTCAACGCCAAAATTACACAGCTTTTTGGAAAGCTTGCAGCACACATTCATACGCCTGCGGGCAGTGGACTTTGCATCGTGCGGGGATAGTTAAGGACGCCATGCTGCCTTATGCTGATGAAAAGATGCCTCTTCAATTAAGGTTTTAGTATGATAAAGATCCAAAACACACAGAAAAAGTGGTCAAGGATTGGAAGATGTAAACAATTGAAAAATTTTGGGAGATAGCTAACTAGAAAATTAAAAGACAAAATTGCATAACAACGCCAGATCCGTTCGAAGCCGTTAAACTACCCAGGGAAACCATTTCACCGGACATAATTTATAATTGAATATTCTCTATGCATAGAAGATGTGCGTGTGTCATCAGAAATAAAAGATTCGTCATTAAATATTAATTTCTACATGTTTTTATGTGTGTGTATGTATTTTCTTTCGAGACTTAAATAAAATGTTTTTTTTGGTTACAATTTTTTGTTTACTAGTTATACCATACTAAAAGTTTTTGTTATCACTATTAATGATATAAATAAATTACAAACACAAACAGTATATGTATAGCTTTGTTTTCATCCAACAAATATCATATGAAAAAATTGCCAAGGGGAGTGCTTTAGACACTTCCGACACTGCCTACGCGTACTTAAATTATTATGCATTTTGCTTGTAAATTCCGCAATAATTGTTATTTACAGATGGCGTCTCAGTCAATGATTGTCAGCATTTGGTATTAAAGTAAAAGCGTTCTACGCAGTTTTTACAATAAATTTTTTAAATAGAAAGAGATTACAGAAAGTTAATATTAACGTTGGTATCAAACACTAAACGACTTTTTGTACAAGATAAGACAGAAACTGATTTGGAGTGGAGTGGGTGTAAGAGAGCGGGTTACGTTGCTTGATCGTTTTTGGGCGGTGCCGCAGGTCGGCAGGTGTTTTTGAGCAATCATATGAGCAGGGGTTGATGCTTAATTTTTCACACAATACTTTTCACTAATTCATGGCAATTTTTTTTTAAAAGCAACAGCTGCTTCTGCTATTTGTGAGAGCACAGCAGTTTAAGGGCGTTGCCAGAGCACAAAAGAGTACTTAAGTACAGACGCACGAATCTTACCAACTCTAGCCACACATATGTATTTAAACAGGTCACAAATAGTATTACTAACATGCAAATACTTACGATTTACTAAAAAAAATCCGCGCGAAGCTTCCGTTCACAGCTGCGCTCGCGATCTTGAACTTTCACACTTGCACAAAACTAAAAAAGAGCGAAACTGGCACAGCTACAACACCAACAGTTCTATGAGTTTTCGACAATTTTTCGCGCTGTCTGTTGACTGCACGTACCGAAAGTCAAATGCGAAATAAAGCGACTACGCAGCGCAGCGAATGCGAGCACACGTTTTTATCTACAAATATGCAACGGACGGTGAGACTGTGAGCTTATACTTTGCTAGTCGCTCCATGAAATGGTTGTGGCCGGCAACCAGCACGAAAAGCTAGTCACGCGGCTCATGCTAAAGTTTTACACATACACGTGAAGCACAGTTGAGTGTCGACTGAGCCAAACAAGTGTTAGCAGAGATGTCGTCAGGTGGCAACGCTGGCGTTGTGATATTTGACAGCCAGCGCTCGCTTTTAACGTTTAATAATGTTACGTAACGCAACCAGAAGCAACGCCGTTGTTTTTGATGCGCCTGCTTAACTAGTCAAGCATTACAAAAACATCTAGCTACAACAATAAACAAACAACCCATTGCAGACTTGTACAAAATGCAGTGCAGTCGTTGCATGAGCTAACAAATAAGTTAGAGGTTCACAAACGTGATTCATAAATCAGAATTACGCCTGTACGTGTTAATTTAATCAATGCATCTCGCTTGAAATAAGGCTTTCTATTCTACTTGTGTTCGATTGTGTGCGTGCGATGGAGGTAGGGATATTAGGCTTTCCGTTTTGAATGTTGAGCGTGCGCAAAAATTAAAGAGTGAACGCAAATAGGCAACAATAAAGCTGCATATTCCCAGCGTGATCACAAGGTAAAATGAAACCACTCACCGGAAGAGATGAACATTCTCAGTCATGTTTTTAGTCGCCTCGTTGGGCCTGCGACCACTTACACGGACGACGCGCACATGGTAAAATTTGCTCTGATGTTTGCATACAATGATGATGAATCTGATTCATGATTGTCGTGCGTGAATCGCAAAGAGTGCCGCGACTGAGGCGACTGCGCAGCCGGCAGATACAGTTCATAGCTAGCACACGTCAGAGAATCCAGGGAAAAAATAAAGCTACGACCAAATTTGAAGATCAAAGCCTAACATTTAGTCGCTGACTTCGGCATTGCCGCTGTCATTAGACCAAAATGCAAAAATTTTAATCCTAAAAATATTTCTCTTTAGAATGCAAATTCAGCAGTCGATGACGTCAGCTCCTCTCATAATGCTTCTTCTGATCTCAATAGTGACTGACTATTAAACAAGAGTAACACGAGAAAGGTCTAGGACACTAGGAGATTTTTTTTTGTAAATATCATGAACGTTATAAAAAAATTAAACATACACGCTAAAAACTGCGCTTTTAAATGTAAATTTGGTGGACATTTCACCAACGGTTAAACATAATTTTAAAACAATTCTTAAGCTAACCAAATAAAGTGGCAATGTAGCTGGTAACATCCCGCCTCCCATACTGCCCTATTAAACCTATTAAAAGTTTCCATAACTTTCACCGGTTTTAAGTTAGAGTGACCAAATTGGTTGGCAAACTAGCTATCGGTATCCTCTCTTTGCAAGATGACTTCAAACCAACCATTTTTAAACAGTTGTCATATTATAACAATCGTGCTATACGATAACTTTTAACGTACAAAACGTTATTTGGCAAGGTAGGGATGCAATTTTAAGTAAAGATTTTGGGACCACTTTTGCTGCGTTGATTATGATTTTTTTATGCCCTATACATATCCAAATAGGGTCTCATTTATATAGGAGTTAATTGAATATGTTAGCTTTCGAACAGTATATAAAGTATATTATTGCTATGTTTAATGTTTTTGATCCCTTAGTATATATTATTTTTAGAGCATAAACTTTTTCGTTATTTTTCATATGCGTGTTTTATGTGTACATATATTATAATTTATAAATAAGTGTGAGCGAGCTCGATAGCGATAGCAGATAGAATGTGCATATAGTTTTGTTTCAGTTGCCCATGGTCAGTGGTCTTTCCAAACAACCTTAAAAGCTCTTTTGACATAAAAGCTTTCAAGTCAGAGCTTTAAGCTTTACAGTTGTCATTTTGACAAAGAGATTTTGGAAAATGCACAAAAAAAAATCAAAAAATCAAATAACATTGTGCAATTAAGTGAAATTTACATACGATATTACGTATCTGGTTACAATGAATAATATGAACAGGGTAATATGGTTTATTTAATATTACAATGAATGCAATAAACAGAACTCCGTTTGACTACCCAAATAGAAACGGACAAAATGTTGACAAAATTGTTCCAGTTGCTATTAACCAAAAAACCAATATAATGGTTTATTTTACATTAAAATTAATAGTTCAAAACAACAGTGCACTAGTTGCAGATTAAGACATCCAATTAATGATAAAATTCATCCAGTTGCTGCTGATCAAGAAAGACGATTACGAAGATCTGAAACAAATTACCGATATCGGGGAAAACGGAAGCGTCTTGCTGAAAACCAATAGGACGAACTAGAAGAAACTGAAGCTCACCCAGCAAGACATACAAGAATGACGGATTACATTCTAGCTGATGCTGAGTTCAACCAACAAGAATTCATACATTAGAGCGTTCAAATACAAAAATTCTGATATAGAGTGGAAGATATGGAAGATACACGCATTACCGTTTTTAGCGATGCGTTGGGGATTTGGATGCCATGCCCCCCTTTCCACACCTTTAACAAACTTTGAGCTAGAGTCACCAAATTTGGAAGGAAGATTGCCTTTAGGCATCTCCATCTGCACCAGACAATCTTTGAGGCAGCGTACATCCCTGCGGCATCGCCACCCCATTGCAATCAGGACTCTTTTTATCGATTTTATTACTGGTATCGAGTATACTGCAGTCGGTTGCGTCCGACTGCAATGTTTCTACTTGTTTTAATAGAAAATGTAATCACTACTTATATATCTAATATATATACAATTCGTGTTACACCATTCAACTTTGAACTCCTCCGAAACGGAAGGACCGATTTTTATGAAATTTTAAATGCGTATTTTAAATGCCTTTTTGAATATACAGTTGCTTTTGAATTTTGTGTCAGTTGGCTTTTCAAACTATATTTCGAGATAGTAAAGTGTTGTTAGAAATTTTAACATTCAGTCAAGCCAGTTGATTGTGTGAGGAACTAAAATAAATTTTTTAAATTTGAATCGGTGTTTGAAAAGTCCGTACATTCAGTCAAGCCATTTTGTTGTGTGCGCAACTGAAATAAATTTTCATATTTTAATCCGACTAAATGCTGAACAAAAAATTATCTACGACCGCATCATGCTAGCAGTTTCGGCAGGACAAGGAGGATTCTTTTTTTTTGATGCACCAGGTGGAACTGACAAAACATTCCTTATTTCGCTACTACTTGCCGAGATGAGATCAAACAAGTAGAAACGTTGCAGTCGGACGCACCCGACTGCGGTATACTCGATACCAGTAGTAAAACAGATTAAAAAAGAGCTGATTGCAATGGTGTGTGGATACGGCAGGGGTGTAGGCTGCCTCAAAGATTGTCTGGTGCAGATGGGGATGCCAAAAATCTATCTTCCTCCCAAATTTGGTGACTCTAGCTCAAAAATAGTAAAATTTGTGGGAAGGGGGGCTGTGGTTGGTAAGGGGGGGCGTGGCATCCAATCTTTTGCTGTAGATCTATTTATGATGTCAATTGCTATCCTCAAACAGAATTTGGTGACTCTAGCTCAAAGTTAGTAGAATATGGTAGAAGGTGGGCTAGGTGCTGGGGGCTGGTATGGGGGGGCGTGGCATCCAAAGTTTTGCTGCAGATCTGATTGTGATGTTAATTGCTATCCTCATACCGAATTTGGTGACTCTAGCTCAAAGTTAGTAGAATATGGTGGAAGGGGGGCTGAGGGCGGTATGGGTGGGGGCGCCATCCAAAATTTTTGGGTTTCTTCACTTCCAATCTTGGCACCAAATTTGGCGGCTCTAGCTCAAAAGCTGTGGAAAATATAGGCACTTTTGATTTCAAAATGCAAGGGGCTAGGGAATGGGGGGGCGTGGCTCCAAATTTTTGATGCAGTTTTTTGGGGATCGTTAACAGCTATCTTCCTACCAAATTTGGTGACTCTAGCTTTAACTCTTTGGAAAATACACGCATTCCCGTTTTTAGTGAAGCATTGGGGCGGTTTGGGGCAGCTTGGGCTGTATGGATTGGCGTGGCATCCAAAGTTTTTATGCATTTTTTGGAGGTTGTAATCACCTATCTTGGCACAAAATTTGGTGGTTCTAGCTTAAAAACTGTAATAGATATAAGCATTTCTGTTTTTAAGCTGCGAGGGGGCTGGGGGCGGAATGGGTAGGTGGGGCCCCAAAACTTTGATGCAGTTTTTGGGGGGTCGTTTCCAGTTATCTACCTACCAAATTTTGAGACTCTAGCTCAAACACTTTCGAAGATACACGCACTACCGTTTTTAGCGAAGCGTTGGGGTGGTTGGGGTGGTTGAGGGCGGATAGGGCAGTATAGCTGGGCGTGGCATCCAAAGTTTTTATAAATTTGATTGGGGATCGTCAACACCTATCTTGGAACCAAATTTGATGGCTCTAGCTCAAAAACTGTAGAAGATATGGGCATTCTTGGTGTTAAACTGCGGGGGGGCTGGGGGCGGTATGGGTGGGCATGGCTCCAAAATTTTTGATGCAGTTTTTTGGGAGTTGGTAGTAGCTATTTTCCCCCAAATTTGGTAGTTCTAGCTGTAAGGGCTTGCGAAATAGCTGCATCTATCGATTTTGTATTATCGAGTTAATCGATTTGCCAGCCCCCTAGTTATCGTAGAGCTCCAATCTTGGCACTTTAATTTACTATGCCATAGATAAAGAGATTTGCAAAGTTTGAAGTCTCTAACTTGAAGGGTGTGGAAAAAAGTTGCGAACATACGGACGGACAGACGGACAGACACCATGACGGACATTGCACAAACCCAATATACTCTTTACCTTCGGTGTCGAGTATAAAAATGGCGTCGCATTGGCCGTTGCATCTTCTGGAACTGCAGAAACATTATTGGATGGAGGCAGAACAGCTCATTCAGCATTTAAGCTGCCGTTGAACATTCAAAATAATCCAGATGCAGTGTGCAACATAAAAAACAAACGGCTATAGCCAATGTGCTGAAACAATGTAAAATTATTATCTGGGATGAATGCACTATGGCACACAAACATTCGCTTGAGGCATTGGAAAGAACATTAAAGCATATAAAAAACGATAAACTATTTGGAGGCACTTTGTTAGTCTTTTCAGGTGAGGTCCGATGGCGCACTGTTGAAAAAGTTCGACTGACCGTTAACATGCGCGTTCAAATGCTTAAGTATCCATCCGCTGAAACTTTCTCTAAACAACTGTTAGATATGGCGATGGGAAAGTTGCTGCACATGAAAATACTGGATGCATAAAATTACAGACGGACCTATGCACAATCGTTGACTCGCAAAAAATTTTATCGACCGCATTTTTCCAGACGTACACACACAATATACAATTCATAGGTGGCTGGCAGAAAGAGCGACCTTGGCAGCTAAAAATGTGGATGTCAATGAGATAAATTTAAAGATACAACAGCTGTTGCCTGGGGACTTGGTGTCATACAAATATATCGATGAAGTATGCGATACCAACGAGGTTGTACGCTACCTATCTATTTTTAAATTCATTGAATTTTCCAGGCATGCTACCACATCACTTACAATTGAAGGTTGGCTCTTCGATTATTCTGCTTCGCAATTTAAACCCACCACGGCTATGTAATGGTACACGATTAGTCTTAAAAAAATTAATGAAAAACATTATTGAAGGAATCATCTTGAATAGTAAATATCAATGCGAAAATGTATTGCTGCCACGAATCCCTATGATTCATACAGATGTGCCAATTGTTTTCAAACGAACTCAATTCCCAATTAGAATAGCATTCGCCATGACGATCAATAAGTCACAAGGACAGACATTGTCTGTATGTGGCTTAAATTTGGAAACGCCGTGCTTTTCCCGTGGACAACTATATGTGGCATGTTCTCGAGTGAGGAGACCATCCCGTTTGTTTGTATTGGCTAAAAACGGACTCACCAAGAATATTGTACATTCTATTGCGCCGAGAGATTTATTTTTTTAAAATTTATTCACCTAAATAAAGCATACTTTTATTGTTTAAAACGCTTTCGAGAACTCTGTTTTGAGGCAGTACGAAGTCTGCCTGGCAGCTAGTATATATATATAATTCAAACAAGTAGAAACGTTGCAGTCAGACGCACCCGACTGCGGTATACTCGATACCAGCAATAAAACAGATTAAAAGAGACCTGATTGCAACTGGGTGCGGATACGGCAGGAGTATACGCTGCCTCAAAGACTGTCTGGTGCAGATTGGGATGCCAAAAAGCGAGGCTCCAAAACTTTGATGCAGTTTTTTGGGGATCGTTAACAGCTATCTTCTTACAAACTTTGGTGACTCTAGGTTTAACGCTTTGGAAAATACACGTAATCCCGTTTTTAGTGAAGCATTGGGGCGGTTTGGGGCAGCTTGGGCAGTATGGATGGGCGTGGCATCCCAAGTTCTTATGTATTTTTTTGGGTGTTGTAATCACCTATCTTGGCATAAAATTTGGTGGCTATAGCTCAAAAACTGTAAGAGATATAAGACTGGGGGCGTTATGGGTAGGCGTGGCTCCAAAATTTTTGATGCAGTTTTTTGGGGGTTGTTAGTAGCTTTTTTCTCCCCAAATTTGGTAGTTCTAGCTGGAAGGGCTTGCGAAATAGCTGGATCTATCGATTTTGCGTTATCGAGCTTATCGATTTGCCAGCCCCCTAGTTATCGTAGAACTCCAATCTTAACACTTTAATTTACTATGCCATAGATAAAGACATTTGCAAAGTTTCAAGTCTCTAGCTTAAAGGGTGTGGAAAAAAGTTGCGTTCATACAGACGGACAGACACCATGACGGACATTGCACAAACCCAATATACTCCTTACCTTCGGTATCGAGTATAAATAAAGGTTGAACCCTTGGCTTTTAAATGAAATTAATTTGAGGAAAATCTATCCATTAGTTGATAAACAATGAGCGATTTTGTGAAGCAACCATATTACAACAAACATTTTTTTGGATAGCACACTCATCACCGAAAGGTGAGACGTATTCTACGTCAAAAAAATTCTACAGTGTTTGCCCTTTGAAGGAAAAATCAAGGTATCATGAATATGTCTTAGGAGTTCATGCTTTTCTTGAGATTTTTTAAGTTGTTATTTATTATTTCTTTTTGTTGATTGAATTATGTATGTATGTATGTATAATATAGATATCGATTGTGTATGTACATATGTATGTACAAAGGCGGAAAAATATAATAGCATCACCAAGAACCTTTTTCTTTCCGTCCAAATAACAAACACTTAGAGTACGAAATTTTTCATAATATAATTATTTACTAACAGTTTAATATGTGCCCTAAACAAAAAGTTTATCCTTAATTTTAAGAAGAAGAAGAATGACATAAGTGTTGCCCGACTCAAGTAAATCCGTGCTTCACATCAAAACCGATAGACGATACAATTACCACGCACACATTTTAAGGTGCTGCAAATGCATACATGAACAACCACAGACAAATTTCTTTCGTGTTTTTAATTCTATGAAACTAGTCAACCATTTTGCCATCATAAGTACCTTACAGTTATGCAAAGATGCACACAAACTCCGAAAGTGTATTCAGTAGTGTATTTTTCATTTGAAAATGCAGGAGACTGAAAAATATACTTTATAACAAAAATCTCGACAAGCAGAGCAAGCAAGAAGTCGTTTTAATATGTGCCCTAAACAAACAGTATCGGTTTGTCTCGAAATTCGTATCGATACATTTTTTATTTTTTTTTTTAAATGCTAAAAATGACCAAGGAACTAATAGCATCACTATTGCAATCTTCGTAAAAATCGTTATGTTAACCAAATCTTCAGTAATCTTCTTCTTTTATATAGGAGTTAATTGAATTTGTTAGCTTGTATATACAGTATAAAACTGCTTCATATAAAGTTTTTGAATCCATAAGTAAATAAAGTTTTAAGCGCATTACATTTTTCATCATTTTTCATATGCGTGTTTTATATGTACGTGTATTAGCAATAAGTGCGAGCGGATAGCGGATAGACTGTGCATATAGTGCTGTTTCAGTTGCCCCTGCGCTCAGTGGTGTTTCAAGGCAAGCCAACGCACTATGGACATTTTGCCAAAAAACTGGCATTAATTAATAGCTCGGAAACCATACAAGATATTTTGGCTTGGTTTTTTGCCTTAGGTTTTGTTAGAACCAAAGGAAAATCATTTATGTAAAATTGGCTTGTTACCGCCCCTTGTTTTCAACATGTCAAGCCCAAATCTGGGAGTTAGGCGTGCTTATATTATACTACAAATTTTTTAAAAAACCATCTAGATCAGCCAACTATATAATTTTTACAAGAGATTTGCAGAAACAAGTAGTTTATTTTAGAACATGTAAAAAATTAATATATGACAGTTTTTTTTTTTTTGGCAAAGTGCCCCATAGTGCAGCAGCGATCAACAACGGTAAAAGCTTGTGTGTGTTCATAAAAGAAGCAACCGCGCTACATTTCTCATGTCGCCTCAACATTTGACTTATACTGATTAATGCAACCCAACTTAGAAGGGTTGTATAAACTCAATATGAACTTTGTGCAATTAAATAGCAAAACGTGATTACTACAATATTATGTCTGTGTAATATGTTTGCTTATATTTTGGCAATAAGGTAGGGCGTTTATAATAAAAAAAAAACATGTATATAATTTAATAAACTAGCACTTAAATCGATGTTTTTTGTAAGTAATTAAAATATTATCTATATATATATATTATATTATATATTTGCGTTTTTTTTATTGACTATTATTAAATATTTGTACAAGAGGTATTGTTAATTTGTGCATTTTGTGGGTCTCAGCTACCAGCCAGCACGTGTTGTTGTTGGTTTATGTATGTATGTGATTCGGGAGCCAAAATGAGTGTGTGTGTGTATTCACAAAAAACCAGTGCAAAACAGTCGCTACCAATATACAAAATAGAATAAAATGCCTCCTAAAAAGCGCCTATATTTAACAAAATATTTTGAAAGTAAAAATAAGTGTGAGTAGAAAATACTTCCGTATTATTTATATTTGTCTGAAATTTATCAGGAGAGAACACAAAACCTTCTTGGAACTTATGGAAACTACATTCAATCTTCAACCTGCATTGATATGGTTTTCATCAGACATTTAAAAATATATTTTACTCATTTTAATTTCATTGTTTTGTCATTACGTCTATTTTGTTTGATAAATTTGATAAAGAACTTATTCTACGTAAAATCTTAGCGGCCGTGTTAGAGACACAGCCCGTAGGTCAAGCCATAAACACAGACCGTCGATTTTTTTTAGGCATACTGACTTGTGGCATGTTTGACAAACCATGAAATTTCAACAAGTTCTGTTGGAAAAACATTTTTCAACAAATCCACGCTGTTCACTGGTGCCTAGCGAACATCACTTGCAAACCAAATTCTGTGGCGCACTGAACAACTAACACCTTATTTGTTCTCCTTAAACCTTTTGTTGAACTCAGCATCAGCTAGTATGTAATCTGTCATTCTTGTACGTCTTGCTGGGTGAGCTTCAGTTTCTTCTAGTTCGTCCTATTGGTTTTCAGCAAGACGCTTCCGTTTTCCCCGATATCGGTGATTTGTCTCAGATCTTCGTAATCGTCTTTCTTGTTCAGCAGCAACTGGATTTTATCATTAATTGGATGTCTTAATCTGCAATTAGCGCACTGTTGTTTAAATTATTAATTTTAATATAAAATAAACCATATTTACCTTATATTTCGCGTATTTGCGTTTATATTGGTTTTTTGGTTAATAGCAACTGAAACAATGTTGTCAACATTTAGCGCGTTTCTATTTGGGTAGTTAAACGGAGTTCTGCGTATTGCATTCATTGTAATATTAAATGAACCATATTAACCTGTTCATATTATTCATTGTAACCAGATAAGTAATATTGTATGTAAATTTCACTTAATAGCACAATTTTTTCACTTTATAGCACAATGTTGTTTGATTTTGTTGAGTATTTTCAAAAAGCTCTTTGTCAAAATGACAACTGTAAAGCTTAAAGCTCCGACTTGAAAGCTTTTATGTCAAAAGAGCTTATAAGGTCTCTTTTTATAATAGAATGTACCCCAGCCCTAAGACATATTCACGTCAACAAAAAAAAATTGTTGGGTAGCTACTAGCTACGCAAATTTCACACAAAATGGCAATGCTGACACAAAAACTGGTTTTGCTTTCGCTAATGGGATAGGCAACAGCAAAAACAAATGAACGTACACCTATCTGTGCGTACGCATGTGTGTCTCAGAGTGGGCATGTCTAAAAAGCGAAAACAAAATCGTTCTACTTTCGACCGATTAATCGACTAATGAAAGTACACACACACACACATTCTAGCTTAAACCAACTATTTCTCACATCATTACAGCTAGAGTAACGAAATTTTAAGTTTTGTTCTATCAAATATTTAAAAGCCCTGAATAGGTAGGGATGCAGTTTTAAGTAAAAAATTTTGTGACCCTTTTCGCTGCGTTGATTATGATTTTTTTATTATTTATACACTCACTCGCATATCTCTGCGTACACCCGTAACAATTTTCAAAATCAAACTTTAAACAGAAATTGTTCAGTCCATTATGCATATATTTAACCAATTCTTTTTTTAAACGTAACTTTAGTTTATTGTCTTCAATTACGTATATCTGCTAGAAATATTCAACAATGTTTTTTTATTTATTTTTTTTTTTTTTTATTTATTTATTTATTTATTTAATGTCGGCTATGAGCAGCTGACAAATCAAAATTAACTATAATTATAATATTAAAATAATATAGTATAAAATAAATAATTATAATATCTGAAATAAAGTTCAAAATTAAGATAAAAAATTTAAAAAGTTAACGTTAAAGCTCTGGGAAATTCCAAATAAATATAACTGGTCCAACATTTGTTGCGTGGATTGGGAAAAACCCAGAAAAACCCAATCAGACCAGTGGAAGATTAGTGATTAGTGGTTACGATTAGATAAGGCAGAAAGGATAGATCGTTTTAGTACTGGAGTCGAGGTCTCCAGAGAGACAAGAGAATAAAGTTTGTTATAGTCAGAACATAATACACGAAATGGTTCATGAATTAAATAGTTGCTCGAGCAACGATCGAGGCTGAGGGGTAAAAAGTTACGTGTGGATCTAATGGGAACATTTAATTTTATTCGACTTAGAAGAACTGATGAGTCGATATCACCATTAAGTAGATTAGTGACAAATACTACACCATGCATAATTCTACGGTTCAACAAGGGTGGAAGATTAATTAAAAGAAGTCTACTTGAATAGGGTGGTAGGTCTATTCCAGGAACCCAGTTAAAACATCTGAGCGCAAACAGAAGAAATTTCCTCTGCACAGACTCAATTCTATCCCGGTGAAGCCCGTATTGCGGGGACCACACACAAGATCCGTACTCCAGGATGGGGCGTACCAATGATGTATATAGCGTTTTAGTGGTGTAGGGATCATCAAACTCTTTTGACCACCGCTTGATGAAGCCAAGTACATTTATGGCCTTATTGACCATCGACGATATGTGAGAATCAAATTTTAATTTGCTATCAAGAATGATGCCTAAATCTTTAATTTCAAAAACGCGGACAAGTGGTGAAGCATCAAGCACGTAGTGAGCAGTATGAGGGGAACCTCTACAAAAAGTCATGATTTTACATTTTGAACAATTTAAATTAAGTAAGTTATAACGGCACCAAGCCGACAGTGCCCCCAAGTCCGACTGTAGTAAGTTACATAGAGAATCATCATTATAGGTGAAACATAGCTTTACATCATCAGCAAACATAAAAACACGAGAGTTAGTAATAACAGCAGGAAGATCGTTAATAAATAGATTAAATAGCAATGGTCCCATGTGACTCCCCTGAGGAACACCAGAGGTAACAAAAATAGATTTGGATACAGAAGATTTAAAAACTACTTTTTGTGTTCGGCCACACAAGTACTCAGAAAGCCACGACAGGAGTTTTGCTGGAAATCCTATAATATTTAATTTTTGAAGCAGCAAAGAATGACTAACAGAATCAAATGCCTTACTAAAATCTGTGTAAACGACGTCAGTTTGCATTTTGTCCTGAAACCCTTTGATAACTAGTGAGGTAAACTCAAGAAGGTTGGTGGTAGTAGATCTTCGCCTAACAAAACCGTGTTGATAAGGGGATAAAATTTAAGTACATAAGTGCTGCAATTGGGTGCAAATAATTTTTTCAAAGACTTTCGGAATGGCAGACAGCTTAGATATTCCCCTATAGTTTTTAACGTTGGACTTGGAAGAATTTTTATGTAGTGGAATAATAAAAGATTCCTTCCATATACCAGGAAACACAGCTGAGTCAACTGACAAGTTAAATAATTTGTGTAAGGGTTTACAAAGTGAGTCCGCACAATATCTAAGTATACAACCTGGCACTCCATCAGGACCAGGCAAGAAGCCGGGTTTGATAGTGTTGAGGTCGCCTAGCAGCGTACACTCAGTTATAACGGGGACATAAATGCAGTTTGACGCTTGAACTTGAAAAGGATAGGAATTAGTGCAACTATATGAACTCAATGTGTATACAGATTGAAAATACTCAGCAAAGAGATCGGCCACTGCCTGATCGGTATTTGCTTTTGTATTATCAAGGTAAACCGAGGAAGGCAAGCAAGAAGATTTACGTTTAGAGTTAACAAATTTAAAAAACTGTTTCGGATCGCGGGAAAAGTTTAATCTGCAACGATTAAGATAATTGTTATAACAAATAGTGTTTACAGAAATAAAATTTGACTTTGCAATTATATACAAGGATAAATCTAAAGTATTTCCAGATCTTTTAAATTTTTTATAGGATCTTGTTTTCACGTTTTTTAATTTTGATAGTTCCCTCGTAAACCAAGGTGGTTTATTTTCACTTAAAGGAACAGTGACGGGAACACATATATCCAAATATGAATTCAAAGTCCTGTAAAAAATGGCAATGGCAGTTTCTATATCAGTACAAGAATAAAGTTGAGACCAATTAGTATGCTGAAGAAGGTCATTTAATTTAGTAAAGTTAGTTTTACGAAAACATCGTGTCTTTAAACAATTGTTAGATGTTGAGCTAAGGTTAAAAAGTTCAAATGAAAGTTCTAAAGTTGGATGGTAGGTATCTTCGGGAAGCACTAAAGGGTGTACTCTATTAACATTACTACAATCAGAGTCAGAAACAAATATTAAATCTAGCATTTTATTACTACTGTTATGCTCCCTGTTAACTTGTGATAGGCCTAACTCTAAAAGGCCATCGATAAAATCATCAGAAGTGGCCGGTAATTGCGCCGAAGATGTGTCATTCACAGACCATAACACATGTGGCAAATTAAAATCACCAACCACTATAAGTTGATCCATATCCGTCAACAACGACGACACAAGCTGCAGGGCATTCAGATGGGATTTGTAAATGTTAATATCAGAATTGGGAGGAATATATGAACAAGTAATATAAAGAGAGCGGCCGCTAAATAATATTTTAACACATATGAACTCAATATCCGGATGATCATGAGATTGAATCTGTTCAGAGGAAATACAGGAATCAACAGCAATGAGAACACCGCCCCCCTTTTAAACTAAACACAACGAAAAAATGTACACGCAAAAGTTTGCGTACAGCTATTTACAGCTGTGTGGAATGCAAGAATATGCGATTACCGCTAGATTTTTCTGCGTCGATCTTCTTCATATTGTCTAAGCATAGACACATTACGCAGTTGAAATTAAAATTTTGCATCACATTCCGGAGAATTGCAACATGGAACAAAAAGGCAAAGAAATTTCTATTGAGGAGCGAAAAATTATTATAAAATGTTTTTTGGAAGGGAAATCTTATAGACAAATTGGTGCTCTAGTTGGTAGAGCCCACTCCTCCATCCAAAAAGTTATAAACAATTACAGCTCGACTGGCAGTATATTGTCTAAGGCTCGTTCTGGCCGTCCACCTTTGCTAACAATCCGCGAGCAGAAGACTATTATTCAGTCTATTCAGCTTAACCCCAGGATGACAGCTCATCAGGCACAACTGCAGATCGAGAATAATTTTTCCAAAACAGTTTCAGATGATACTGTACGCCGCGTCATAAAAAAGGTTGACTACCACAGTAGAGTCGCCCGCAAAAAACCTCTGATATCAGAAGTCAATAGACAAAAGCGCTTAGATTTTGCCAATGAGTACATTTCCAAGCCCCCGGACTTCTGGAATTAAGTTATTTTTTCTGACGAGAGTAAATTCTGCATATTCGGAATCAAGGGAAAAGTTTTGGTATGGAGGAAAAGCGGAGAAGGTTAAACATGGAGGAAGCAGAATAATGGTGTGGGGGTGTATGGCTGGAAGCGGTGTGGGAAAATTAACATTTTTCAAATCAATCATGGATCATGGAGCCTATATTAACATTTTAAAGAACAATTTGAAACAAAGTGCTGAAAAATTTGGTCTGCAACATGAATATTGGTTAAAGCAGGACAACGACCCAAAGCACACGGCACGGAATACAAAGCTTTGGCTGCTGTGTAATGTTAAATATCAGCTGCGAACACCTACCCAGAGTCCTGATCTCAACCCTATTGAGCATTTGTGGGATCTTCTTGAGAGAAAAATCCGAAAACACTCAATAAAATCAAAAAGAATACTCAAGGATGTAATTGTGGAGGAATGGGGAAAAATTACTGCAGAGGAGACACATAAACTCGTTGATTCCATGCCGAGACGTCTTGCAGAGGTTTTGCAAAGAATAGGATACCCTACAATCTACTAAAAAGGGTTTTCTTTTAAGTCTAGTACAATGTACGCAGACTTTTGCGTGTACATTTTTTCGTTGTGTTAAGTTTAAAGTAAATAATTAAATATTAAACATTGTTGAATATTTCTAGCAAGCAATAAACTAAAGTTAAGTTTAAAAAAAAGAATGGGTTAAATATATGCATAATGGACTGAACCATTTATGTTTAAAGTTAGATTTTGAATATTTTTAGAGGTGTACGCAGAGATATGCGAGTGAGTGTACATACCCAAATTAGATCTCATTTAGATAAGAGTTAATTGCATATGTTAGCTTTCGAGCAGTATATGAAGTAAAGTATTGCTACATATAATGTTTTTGCATCAATTAGAAAATAAAGTTTTTAGCGCAATACATTTTTCATTATTTTTCATATGCGCAATAATAATAAATCAACGTATTTTATAAAAAGTAACTAAAATATGTTATCTCTATGTTAAATTATATATTTGAGTTTATATTGATGTTTATTGAATACATGAGGTATTTTTATTTTGTGGATTTTGTGCGTCTCAGCTACGACACGAAAGCACGTGTGGTTGTTGTCTGTTTTGGAATTTTTATCTATGTATGTGAATCGGGAGCCAGAATATGACTATGTGTATTCACAAAAAATAAACTAGTGCTACAAAAACAAAAAATAGAATAATATGCTTTCTAATTTAAAAGTATAAGGCAAAGAACGTAAGTAGAAAATATTTTTATATTATTTATATATTTATACTCGATGCCGAAGTTAAAGAGTTAGAGATTTGAAACTTTGCGTGTCAAGATTGGAGTTCTGCGATAAATGGGGGGCTGGCAAATCGATAAATTCACCTATTTTACACGTCGTTACAGCTAGATCTACCAAATTTGAGAAGAAGATAGCTCCCAAAAAACTGCATAAAAAGTTTTGGAGCCAGGCCTACCCATTCCACCCCAGATATGCCTGTATCTTCCACAGTTTATGAGCTACAGCCACCAAATTTGGTGCCAAGATAGATAGATGCAACCTTAAAAACAATGCTTAAAAACTTTGGATGCCACGCTCATCCATACTGCCCTAGCCGCCCCCAACCGCCCCAACGCTTCGCTTAAATTGGTAATGGGTGTTTCTTCCATAGTGTTTGAGCTAAAGTCACCAAATTTAGTAGGAAGTTAACTGTTGATGACCCCCTAAAAACTGCATCAAACGCCCCCGTTCCCTTGCAACATGCATTTTGAAATCAAAAACGTCTATATTTTTCACAGCTTTTGAGCTAAAGCCACCAAATTGGGTGACAAGATTGATGATGAAAATACCCAAAAAACTTGGTTGCGTCCGACTGCAATGTTTCTACTTTTTTATATAATACTTATGAAATTTAGCAGGAGACTTCAACCTAGACATTATGAAAACCGAAAGCATGCATGCAATCTTCAATTGAAATCGCCCATCGCATCCACAACCATTAAAAGCACATGCATTGATATGGTTTTCAGCAGACATATGTATTGATGTCGAATGCCACACCTACTTATCATATTTTTCATACCACGAACCAATAATTGTAAATATCAAGCAGTAATGATTACAACAAAATACGTTAAGAAATTATATAAGAAAACTTTTTATACTCGATACCGAAGGTAAAGAGTATATTGAGTTTGTGCAATGTCCGTCATGGTGTCTGTCCGTCTGTATGAACGCAACTTTTTTCCACACCCTTCAAGCTAGAGACTTGAAACTTTACAAATGTCTTTATCTATGGCATTGTAAATTAAAGTGTCAAGATTGGAGTTCTACGATAACTAGGGGGCTGGCAAATCGATAAACTCGATAACGCAAAATCGATAGATCCAGCTATTTCGCAAGCCCTTACAGCTAGAACTACCAAATTTGGGGAGAAAATAGCTACTAACAATCTTCAAAAAACTGCATCAAAAATTTTGGAGCCACGTCCACCCATACCGCCCCCAGCCCCCCCGCAGTTTAACAATTAAAATGCCCATATCTACTACAGTTTTTGAGCTAGACCCTCCAATTTTGGTACCAAGATAGGTGGTAACGATCTCGAACCCAATTCATAAAAACTTTGGATGCCACGCCCATCTATACTGCCCTATCCGCCCTCAACCACCCCAACGCTTCGCTAAAAACGGTAGTGCGTGTATCTTCCATAGTGTTTGAGCTAAAGTCACAAAATTTGGTAGGTAGATAACTGGTTACGACCCCCCAAAAACTGCATCAAAGTTTTGGAGCCCCACCCACCCATTCCGCCCCCAGCCCCCCCCCGCAGTTGAAAAACAGAAATGCTTATATCTTTTACAGTTTTTGAGTTAGAGCCACCAAATTTTGTGCCAAAATAGGTGATTATAGCCCCAAAATAAATGCATAAAAACTTTGGATGCCACGCCAATCCATACTGACCAAGCTGCCCCAAACCTCCCCAATGCTTCACTAAAAACGGGAAAGCGTGTATTTTCCAAAGCGTTAAGGCTAGAGTCACCAAATTTGGTAGGAAGATAGCTAATAACAATCCCCAAAAAACTGCATGAAAGTTTTGGAGCCACGCCCCCCCCTAATCCCGAGCCCCCTGCATTTTGAAATCAAAAACGCCTATATTTTCCACATTTTTTGAGCTAGAGCCGCCAAATTTGGGGCCAAGATAGGTGATGAAGAAACCCAAAAAAAGTGGATTTCGCCCCCCAGCCATACCGCCCCCAGCCCCCCTTCCACCATATTCTACTAACTTTGAGCTAGAGCCACCAAATTTGGTATGAGGATAGCAATTAACATCATAAACAGATCTGCAGCAAAACTTTGGACGCCACGCCCCCCCATACCAGCCCCCAGCACCCAGCCCCCCTTCTACCAAATTCTACTAACTTTGAGCTAGAATCACCAAATTTGGAAGGAAGATAGCTTTTTGGCATCCCCATCTGCACCAGACAATCTTTGAGGCAGCATACACCCCTGCAGCAGCATACACCCCTGCCGTATCCACACACCATTGCAATCAGCTCTCTTTTAATCTGTTTTACTACCGGTATCGAGTATACCGCAGTCGGGTGCGTCCGACTGCAACGTTTCTACTTGTTTTTTATTTGAACTTGACATTTTATTCTGTGTACTAGTACTAGCACTGATATGAAGGTTTTGAATTAAAATTTATTTAACTCATTTTAATTTCATTGTTTTATCATAACGTATTTTTTGTTTGATTTGGAAAAAGGATTTTTCTTCAGTCGAAGAACTTAGATGATAATTAGTATTCAAAGAAAGTTACTTGCGCTTAACTTAACAAGAAAAAGTTGTGGGTTTTTACATCTGAGAAAGTTTTAATTTGAATCTAAAGTTTGTCGCGTTCGCCATCGTAAGTTCGAAATATTAGAACAAAAAAGTATTGTTTTCCATATATTCTTACTTTTTATGCAGATGAGTAAAAATAATAATAAAGAAGCATCACGACGATAAAAAATGTTTTCCCGTTTTCAGACGTAAGAAGTTCGCAATTCTAAAATAAGTTTATATTTTACAGCTTAACATGTTTTTTTATTGAATTCGAATGCAAAGCAGTTGAACTATGTTGTATCGTCGCATGGCAAGGGTGCAGTCGAAGGGGTTGGAGCTGTATTCAAAAGAAAAGCTTGGCAAATAACGAAAACCAAAACCGGAATGGATGGGCGTGAATCCAAAAGTTTTGATGCATTTTTTTTTTGGAGCTGTTTGTAGTTATCTTTTCCCCAAATTTGGTAGATCTAGCTGTAAGGGCGTGTGAAATAGGTGGATTTATCGATTTTGAGTAATCGATTTGCCAGCCCCCTAGTTATCGTAGAACCCCAATCTTAACACTTTATCTTACACGGCCATAGATAAAGACATTTTCAAAGTTTCAAGTCTCTAACTAAGGGTGTGGAAAAATGTTGCGAACATACGGACGTACAGACACCATGACGGACATTGCACAAACCCAATATCTTCTTTACCTTCGGTATCGAGTATAAAAATTAAAATAAACTCAGCGAAAGTGGTTTTTACTTCAAATTACATCCCTATCTTGCCGAATAACGTATTCTACTTTAAAAAAGAACAGCTGTAAACAATTTTTGCATAAGCACTATATTTTTATTTTAATGCAGTTCAAACTTCAGTTGCATTAAACTTATATGTTTATTACAGCAATTTGCTTTTGCTTTTATTTATTTATTTATTTATTTAGTGTCAGAAATTTGCTTTTGCTTTTATTTATTTATTTATTGTCAGCTATGAACAGGTGACATGAATCAAATTTAATTCTAATTATAATATTAAGAAGCATAATTAAATTAATTAATTAAAAAAATGATATGACATTTATATCTGAAACAAAATTCAAAATGAAGATTAAAAAAATTGTAATAGTTAACGTTAACGTTAACGCTCTGGGAAATTCAACATATAAACAAGTAGAAACGTTGCAGTCGGACGCACCCGACTGCGGTATACTCGATACCAGAAGTAAAACAGATTTAAAGAGAGCTGATTGCAATGGTTTGTGGATACGGCAGGGGAGTACGCTGCCTCAAAGATTGTCTGGTGCAGATGGGGATGCCAAAAATCTATCTTTCTTCCAAATTCGGTGACTCTAGCTCAAAGTTAGAAGAATATGGTGGATGGGGGCTGGGGGTGGATGGGGGCTGGGGGAGGTATGGGGGGCGTGGCATCAAAATTTTTTCTGCAGATCTATTTATGATTTTAATTCCTACCTCATACCAAATTTGGTGACTCCAGCTCAAAGTTAGTAGAATATGGTGGAAGGGGGCTGGGAGCGGTATGGGTGGGGGGCGCCATCCAAATTTTTTGGGTTTTTTCATCACCAATCTTGGCACCAAATTTGGCGGCTCTAGCTTTAAAGCTTTGGAAAATACACGCATTCCCGTTTTTAGTGAAGCATTGGGGCGGTTTGGGGCAGTATGGATTGGCGTGGCATCCAAAGTTTTTGGGGGCTATAATCACCTATGTTGGCACAAAATTTGGTGGCTCTAACTCAAACACTGTAAAAGATGCGGGGGGGCTGGGGGCGGAATGGGTGGGCGTGAATCCAGAATTTTTGATGCAGTTTTTTGGGGATTGAAAGTAGCTATTTTCTCCCAAAATTTGGTAGTTCTAGCTGTGAGGGCGTGCGAATTAGGGGGATCTATCGTTTTTGAGTTATCGAATGTATCGATTTACCAGCCCTCCAGTTATCGTAGAACCCCAATCTTGAAACTATAATTTACTATGCCATAGATAAAGAGATTTGCAAAGTTTGAAGTCTTTATCGTGAAGGGTGTGGAAAAAAGTTGCGAACATACGAACGGACAGACACCATGACGGACATTGCACAAACCCAATATACTCTTTACCTTCGGTATCGAGTATAATAACTGGTCCAACATTTGTTGCGTGGATTGGAAAAACCCAGAAAAACCAATCAGACCAGTGAAAGATTATTGATTAGTGGTTATGATTAGATAAGGCAGAAAGGATCGATCGGTTTAATACTGGAATTGGGGTCTTCAAAGAGACACGGGATTAAAGCCGTTTAAAGTCAGAACAAATAACACGAAATGGTTCATGAATTAAATAGTTGCTCGAGCAACGGTCGAGGCTAATTGGTGTGAAGTAACGGTTAGATCTAATAGGGACAGTTAAATTTATGCGACTCAAAAGAACTGATGAGTCGATTTCATCGTTAAGTAGGTTAGTGGTAAATACAACTCCATGCATAATTCTACAGTTCAACAGAGAAAGAAGATTAATTAAAAGAAGTCTACTTGAATACGGGTGTAGGTCTATCCCAAGAACCAAGCTAAAATTTCTAAGCGCAAACAGAAGAAATTTCCTCTGCACAGATTCAATTCTATCCTGGTGAATCTCGTATTGCGCGGACCACACCTAATATCAATACTACAGGATGGGACGTACTAGGGATGTATAAAGCGTTTTAGTATTGTAAGGATCATTAAACTCTTTCGACCACCGCTTGATGAAGGCAATGACATTAATGGCCTTATTGACCATTGACAATATATGCGATTCAAACTTTAATTTACGATCAAGAATATTACCTAAATCTTTAAATTCAAGGACACGGTCAAGTGGTGAAGCATCAAGCAAGTAGTGAGCAGTATACAAAAAGGCCATGACTTTACGTTTTGAGCATTTTAAATAGAGTAAGTTATAACGGCACCAGGACGACAACGCACTCAAATCCGACTGAAGTGAGTTACACAGAGAAGTATCGCTGTAGGTAAAACAAAGCTTCACATCATCATCAAACATAAATACACGCGAGTTAGTAATAACAGTTGGAAGATCATTAATAAAAAGATTATATAGCAAAGGTCCTAGGTGGCTCCCCTGGGGTACACCAGAGGTAACAGAAATAGGTTTGGATATAGATGATTTAAAAGCAACTTTCTGCGTTCGACCACACAAGTACTCCGAAAGCCAAGACACGAGTTTCTCTGGAAATCCAATAATATTAAATTTTTGAAGCAACAAAGAATGACTAACAGAATCAAATTACTAAAATCTGTGTATACCACGTCAGTTTCCATTTTGGCCTGAAACCCTTTGATAACAAGCGAGGTGAACTCAAGAAGGTTGGTGGTAGTAGATCTTCGCCTAGCAAAACCGTGTTGATAAGGGGATAAAATTGAACTACATGTGCTGCAATTGAGAGTAAATTATTTTTTCAAAGACTTTCGGAATGGCACATAACTTGGATATACCCCTGTAGTTTTTAACGTTAGATTTAGAAGAATTATTATGAAATGGAATAATAAATAATTACTTCCATATACCATTTTAAACCTTTTATAAGCTCTTGTCTTCACGTTTTTCAATTTTGATAGTTCCGTCGAAAACCAAGGTGGTTTATTTTCACTTGAAGGGCAAGTGAGGGAAACACAGATATCCAAATGTGAATTCAAGGTCTCATAAAATATAGAAATGGCAGTTTCTATATCACACTATACATTTAATGCATTAATGAACCAGTTATAGCGGAATATATTTTGTGGTATAAAAAACTGTTAATTTTATGTAATTCGGAATTTATGGATTCATATGTGATGAGTGTGGTTAAACGGAAAACAATGTTAGCTATACAAAATCGGTTAGTACCACAAACTGTCAAATACATCGCTCTTTTTCTGAATCCACGTTTTAAACAACTTCAGTTTTTAACAACGGATACTTTACTCAAGACCATACTTTAGCAAACAATTTTAGCGCGATCGCTGCGCGCAGTAGCTTGTGAAGTCGCCTGCGATCGCGCTCATACAGACAACATGGCGGGGTTGTCTTGCTACGCCAGCTCATGTCATAGCGAAGCCAGCAAGCCGAATGACATCAAATTCGCTCACAAGTCACGAAGCAAAAAACGACAGTCCCACGAGAGAGTAAAATCGCCAGACAACAGAGCTCGAAAGTTAGTTGGGAGATCGCTGTTTGAACCCTCTATAAGTATAAAATCTTGTTGCTTTAGCTTCTGTAAAAGCTATGCTCAATGAAATACAGACAGATGAGATTTCTGTGGAAATTTAATGTGTTGAAATTCAATGAAGCTTTTTCAATAAAAAACCGACAATTTACATTTTCGTGAGTTTTTAGATTGCCCAAATAAGCAAGAATTTGAGCTTACAAAGATTATAATTGATGTTGAAATACCAAAATTACAAACAAATGCAGGTAGCAAACAACACGAACTTTCTGCTGTTCTGGAGAAATGCAGCCAGTTTTTTTTCAGTTTCAAGTAGAATATTAGAAGATAAAATAACCAGGATGTTACCAAAATATCTTGACAAAGTTTTATTTATAAACAAATATGTGACATTTCATTATTTTGTTTTGCTGATTTCAATTAGTTTTATTTAAATCAATTAAACATATGTGTGAGTCACGCGCCTTTTTAATTGCGTCAGCGTGCGTGACGTGAGCGTAAAATTACTCACGCGCTAGACTCTAGCTCAAAGTTAATCAAATGTGCCAGTAGGGCTGGAGGCGGTATGGGTGGGGGTGACTCCAAAGCTTTTGGGTTTCATCACCAATCTTGTAACTTTGGAAGATACGATAGGCGTTTCTTGTTTTAAACTGCGAGGGCTTGGGGGTGGAATGGGTGGGCGTGGCTCCAGAAATTTTCATGCAGTTTTTCTTTTCAAATTTTGTAGTTCTAGCTGTGAGGGCGTGCGAAATAGGAGGATCTATCGCTTTTGAGTTATCGAATGTATCGATTTACCAGCCCCCCAGTTATCGTAGAACCCCAATCTTGAAACTATAATTTACTATGCCATAGAAAAAGACATTTGCAAAGTTGCAAGAGTCTAGCTTGAAGGGTGTGGAACAAAGTTACGTACATACAGACGGATAGACGGACAGACACCATGACGGACATTACACAAACCCAATATACTCTTTAACTTCGGTATCGAGTTTTCAAATGGAGCAAAATCGTAATTGCCGTTGATTGTTGAATTACTATACATTCTTCACTCAGATCATCAGATCATCAAGTAAATAATTTAAGTAGGAAACACTGCGTGTGTGTTTTTTTCCCTAAGCATTTGCTATTTGTTTGCACAATTGAACCCTTGGCAGTTCCTGCGCTCTCGCATTCTTCTTCAGAATTGTTTTGGTTTGCAGATGCTGAGAAGCAGCCGACTGTGACGGGTGAGATTCGCAAGTCTGCTGCTGATATAAATATGAGATTTGCATGTGAGTTCTTTGTAGTTATTGTGTAAATGTGTAAACATTTATGCAAAATTTTTTTTTTGTGTGCATGTCAACTTAACTTGTTCCAGGCACTATTTGTAGGAACTGATTATTTTTTAACAGGTATTTATATATCAGTAACTGTGTTATCCATTTTACTTGTATTAAGAATCACTTATCTATACTATTATATAAAGAGGAAAAGTTTGATTTTCCGTATGATACTATTTGGCTCCAAAACTACTGGACCGATTTAAAAAATTCTTTCACCGTTGGCAAGCTACACGTTTCGCGCTGAACATGGGCATTGTTTCATTTTCAACAAAATTAGGGATGCTTACTAAAACTTTAAAAAAGCAATTTTGTGAGGCAATATTTTACTACTTTCAACTGCTTGCACTGCTTGCGACCGAAACTTACCGCAGCTACTTGCTTACTTGCCACTGCTTGCTAACTGCTTGCAACAATAAAATTTTTTTGCTTAAAATTCACAACTGGTTCCATCCTTCTGAGCATTGAATGAAACCTTCTCAATTGAAAAATATAGTAAAGCTAAAAAAGTCTCGCAAACGACACAACTCTAATTTACTGCCAAATCTTTTACAGCTGATATTATTACATACATATATATATATATATTTTTTTTTTTTTGTTAAATTTGTTATTTTTGCTAAATTACTATAATATTTTACTCAAATAAACCTTAGTCTAATTATTTACATAGTCTTACTTATATATACTTAAGTTATTTAAATAGTTTTGTTTTTAATTAAAAAAATGCCCAAAAGAACAAGATCTCAACTTTCTCGAAATAGTTCAAGGAATAGGGCATTAAGAATACGCCGAAATGTAGAATATTCATCACAAACTGAAAATCGTCAATCAAGTCTGAGAGAATATGCGTCTCAATCGCGTGCCAGAGAGTCGAGTATCGAGCGTTCGCAGCGGCTTACTGAACAAAATTTAAGAACCTCTCAAGTGCACGCGCGAGAGTCAAGTACTGAGCGTTTTCAGCGGCTTGAAGAGCAGAATGCAAGAAATATACAAGGTCGCCATAGGGAATCAAGCAATGAGTGTTCCCAACGCCTTCAAGATCAGAGAGAGCGACAACAGGTGTACAGAGCTAGAGCTCGCAATCAAGTTTTAGCTCATAGTAATAGATCGGCTTTTAGATACGATCCACAGATTGATTATGCGCAACCGTCTTCCGTCCAAATCGGCGACATGACAAACATCTGCCCTAAGTGTTCTGCCAAAAAATGGGCCGATGAAGCTAATGGCATGTGCTGTGCTTCTGGAAAAGTCTCCCCAAAATTGAAGAACCGCCACAGCCAATGAAAAATCTTTTGACAAACAATCATTCGCTATCTAGACATTTTTTAACAAACATCCGTAAGTACAATAGCCTTTTTCAAATGACTTCGTTTGGCGCCAAAGAAATAAGAGATGGAAATTTTATGCCTACTTTTAAAGTAGAGGGACAGGTTTATCATCTTATTGGTAGCCTTTTACCACCACAAGGCCAAAATCCACAATGCTTGCAGATATATTTAATTTCCGACGCAGATCAGCTATCGTTGAGGTCAAACATAGCTCCAACGCTAAAAATCGATTTAATTAACGAACTACAGACCGCACTGAACAGCCACAACGTATATATACAAAGTTTTAAACAAAACTTAGAACGTATCTCTTCGGATTAAAGTTAATAATTCATTCTGACCGCCCGCCGCAGACAGCACACCCGGGTAGATACAATACTCCAGCTGTAAACGAGGTAGCCGTTCTCTTGGTTGACGAAGAAAAAGGCCCCAGAGATATAGTGTTGCACGGAAGAGACGGCCAATTGAAAAGGGTCTCTGAGTAACACCGATCGTATGATCCAGTACAGTATCCCTTAATGTTCGTTAAAGGAGAAGACGGTTATTATTTATTATTTATTCCACAGCAAGATACAGCGACAAACAAAACTGTGACGTGCATGCAATTTTATGCATTTAGGTTGATGGTTAGAGCTGACTGTTTTAATCCATTACATTATTACAGGAACCTATTTAGTCAATTTATTGTTGATATGATGGCAAAATTGATATCGAAAAGATTGAATTACATATGTCGTAATCAACAGAGGTTAAGGACTGAAGAATACATTCATCTGAGAGACGCTTTAATTCAAGACGGAAATGTTGACCCATCAAATATCGGTCAACGTACAATCTTGCCATCTTCATTCACAGGTTCTCCACGTTATCTGCATGAGAAAACCCAAGACGCGATGACTTATGTCCGAAACTATGGAAGACCAGATCTTTTTGTCACTTTAACGTGCAACCCCGAATGGCCTGAAATTAAAGCGGAACTACTACCCGGTCAGCGTTCTTTCGATCGTCATGACATAATTTCAAGGGTATTTCATTTAAAGATGAAGAAATTAATAAAATTATTCAATAAAGATGAAATATTCGGCAAATTTAAATGTTTCATGGCAAGTGTGGAGTGGCAGAAGCGAGGTTTACCACACTGTCATATGCTGTTTTGGCTAGAAACAAAAATCCAACCAGACGAAATTGATAGTCTGATAGTTGCGGAACTGCCCAACCAACAAAACGATCCGATACTGTTCGATATCGTAACTAAAAATATGGTGCACGGACCATGCGGAGAGCATAACTTAACAGCGCCATGTATGAATAACGGAATTTGCACAAAAAAATACCCACGACGTTTAGTCAACGAAACTCAGACCGGAGAGGACGGATATCCAGTTTATCGCCGTCGTGACACCGCAAATGGAGGACAAACCGCTTCGCTAAATATCAGAGGCAGTAATTTTACTATAGATAATAGTTGGATTGTCCCTTATTCTCCACTTTTGTGCAGGACGTTTAACGCTCACATAAATGTAGAGTATTGCCACTCAGTTCAAGCCATCAAATACATTTGTAAATACATAAATAAAGGATCGGACCAAGCTACATTTGGCGTCAGAAACGCAAATGATGAAGTACAAAACTACGTGAATGGCCGTTACATCAGTACATCTGAAGCTGCTTGGCGAATATTCGATTTCCCGATCCACGAGCGCCATCCTACAGTCTTAAAGTTAGCTGTCCACTTAGAAAATGGGCAAAGGGTGTATTTCACCGCAGAAACGGCTGAACAAGTGGCCCGAAATCCACGCAAAACAACTTTGCTTGCTTTCTTTGAGCTCTGTAATGAAGATGAATTCGCAAAGACGCTGCTATACCACGAAGTCCCGCAATATTTCACATGGGCCAATAATAAGTTTACAAGAAGGAAGCGTGGTGAGAACGTAGTTGGCCATCCAGGAATAAAAAAAGATGCTGCTTTAGGAAGAGTCTATGGTGTTCATCCTTTTCAATCTGAGTGTTTTTATCTTAGGATGTTGCTGCATCACGTACGTGGTCCAACTTCATTCCAGCACTTGAAAACTGTGGGCGGAGTTCTCAAAGAGACCTATCAAGCTGCTTGCCGTGCTAGAGGTTTGCTAGAAAACGATGACCATTGGGAAAATACTCTAAGAAAAGCATCGCTTTTGCAATGTCCAATACAACTAAGAGAGTTGTTTGTGGTCATACTTTTATTTTGTCAGCCATCGGAGCCATTCAAATTGTGGGACAGTTTCAAAGATGATTTTTGTGAAGATGTTAGACACAGAATCAGACAGGAAAATCAAGACTTCGCGTTACCATACAATGAGAATATTTATAACGAAGGTTTGATAAAAATAGAAAATAGATTGTTGCAATTAAATGACAAAAGTCTAAGTGATTTTGGATTACCTTCTTCAGTTCGTCCAGCAAACAATGTTGAAGATACATTGGCACATCACTACGATACAAATGATTTGACCGCTTTCGTCACTGAAAACCTACTAAAATTAGTCCCAGATCAAAGACAAGCTTTTCATACTATAGTCGACAGCGTGAATAATGCCAAACATAAAATATTTTTCTTGGATGCGCCAGGCGGAACAGGAAAGACGTTTCTTGCTAATTTGATACTTGCTAAGGTCAGAGAATCAGGGAAGATAGCAATAGCAGTTGCTTCCTCCGGAATTGCTGCAACTCTCTTGAGAGGTGGCAAAACTGCTCATTCTACTTTTAAACTTCCGCTATCTGTAAATCTTGAGCAACAATCTATATGTTCTATCCGGAAAAATGGGCCTCTACGTTAATTACTACAAGACACCTCATTAGTTATGTGGGACGAATGCACGATGAGCCATAGAGCACATATAGAGGCCGTGAACAGAACCTTAAAAGACCTCAGGAACTCCTCTGCAGTCATGGGCGGGATAACTTTTGTATTTGCTGGAGATTTCCGACAGACTCTCCCCGTTATAAACAGAGGTACGCGAGCAGATATCATCAAAGCATGCTTGAAATCGTCTTCCTTATGGACTTCGATTGAAACATTAAAATTAGGACGAATATGAGAGCTCATCTTCATGGAAGTGACAATGATTTCCCACAACAGCTGCTTAAACTTGGGGAAGGAATTTTCCCTGCTCCAAATTTAAGCGGATATAGTGACATTATTCTGGATGAGTCTCTAGGCCAAATACTCCATAATTTGGAAAATTTAATAGATGCAGTATACCCTGATATCGAGAATTTGCACGAAAAGGACTTTCATTGGTTGTGCTCTAGGGCAATAGTGTCACCAAAGAATGATGCTGTCAACGAAATAAACAATATTATTGTTCAAAAAGTCAGCGGTCAGATAAAAAATACAAGTCGATAGACACTGTAACTAATATTGAAGATACAGTTCATTATCCACAAGAATTTTTGAATTCCTTGAACCCTTCTGGATTACCACCACACGAATTGACGTTAAAAATTGGAATTCCAATAATGCTGTTGAGAAATTTAAGCCCTCCAAGCATGTGCAATGGGACGAGGTTGCTCATTAAGGAGTTAAAGGAATTTGGGCAACGATGCGCGGCGTATACACACGCGTACACACATAAAAACTTGCTGTTTGTGGGCAAAGACATATGAGTTGATAGATTTTTGGGTGGCGAGACATTGTTGTTTCTGCTTGTGAGAAATACTTTATCTTGCATGGATTGATTTGATATGATTCGATTATAAATATAAGGCATTTAATATGCAATCATCACATCACTTCTTTATGTTCCTCAACCTGTTTATAAATTGCCAAAATCCTAAAAGTGCGACAGGTCAGTTAATGCCATAACTATAACCACTCATACAAAGGAGTTGGATATACATACATGAACACACACATGCAAATGCAAGGCATAGAGAAAAATATAAAAAATCTAGGCAAAGCACAAAGCAGGTAGCCCAACCCATGATGGAATAACATAAGGTGGTCCCGTCGGCAACAGCCATCCACTTATTGTATGCTTGCAATATGTGCGAGTGAAATGAACAAAGTATACTGAGTGTCGTATTGAGTGTGAGTGAGGCGGCAATGCATGATACAATTAATATGGTAGTGTCATGCGAGCAAGCCAGTACCAACTGATTTGAACATGTGAGTGCGAGGGAGACAGCCATGAAGCTCTCTTTATTTTACTCTCTTAAGTCTGTTAAAGGGCTGTTTTGCAAGTGCGATAAAGTAAGGTATAGAAAATGTTTTGTTGTACAGTAGATGCCGGTTATAACGATACCGGCTTTAACGATTTGCCGCTTTTAACGATACAAACTAGAATGTTTGTTTGGTTTTCATACAAACTTGTATGAAAGCACAATCGGCTATAACGATATCGTTTTTAACGATAAACCGCTTATGGCGATGAAATTTTGAAAACAAATACCGCTTATTACGATCACAAGTAAGATCAAAAACAAGAGAATGAGCATTTTACACAAGCGGTCGGCACAAAGCGGTCCAAAAAATTGCTGCGTTCAGGAACTGCTTAGCGTTGCACATGGTTTTGCACATTAGTTCAGCGAACGATTACTAAACATGTTTTGTAAGCGCTTAGTTCCCTGAACGCAGCCAATGCATTTGTGCAAAAGTAATTTCGGTTAGACACTCTTAAATACACTTCGTGGTAACTTCGGCCTATCTGTGTGAATTGCCGTTATGTTTGCTTATGTGTAGTATATCAAAAATTAAGCATTGTGTAAAACGCACATGTTTGCTTTGTTTGTTTTGAGTGGCACGCTTTGCTTTAATTTGCAAGATGGCATCAAAACGAAAATGCTTCTCAATGGAAACTAAACACATAATTTTACAGCGCTTAGAAGCAGGTGAAAAATCTATGAGTTTGGCAAACGAATTTGGTGTAAATCAGTCTACATTTGCTACAATTAAAGCCAACAAACAAAAGATAGAGGCGCAAGTTAATAAAAATTAACTCAATTCCAAACGCGATAGAATGAGCAATCATGACGAAATAGATAAAGCACTTTTGCAGTGGTTTAAAATGCAGCGCACTCGGGGAATTTCCATTAGTGGCCCGATACTTCAGAAAAAAGCGAATGTTTTTGCAAAGGAGTTCAAGATTGGCAATTTTGTTTGTTCATCAAATTGGATTCAGCGTTTTAAAGCAAGGATAATTTAAAGCAATCCAAAAATTCTGATTTTTTAAAAAATGCCTAAAATATATTTATATTTAAACAATCTTAGAAAATAAAGCACAAATAAGAAGTAAAAAAATAATTACGAGAAAAAATAGTTTTTTCTTTAACACCGGCTATAACGGCTATCGGTTATAACGATGATATATTGCCGGTCCCTTGAGTATCGTTATAACCGGCATCTACTGTATGTATACGGCCGATACATTTTGGTTGCTTTGTTGTGACATTTAAATTAAAATAAATATTCATATTCAAATAAAAAACATTTATTATTATTAATATGAAGTAGTATTTTTAATAGTTTTTTATTTTTAATTATGTTTTGTTTTTGTATTTTTAATTTAGTATTAAGGTTTTTGATACGAAAATGTATTATCTTAAAATAAAATTTTTTTACTTCGTTGGGCAATGTAAACACACATGAACAGAGCTAACAAACAGAACGAAATTCGTCCGCACGGACGTCTCACCACAACGACAAGCACTTTGCCACTGTCGATTGGTACCAGAAAAAAGAGAGCGCTTGCTCGCATGACACTACCATATTAATTGTATCACTTATCACTTAAACTTATCACGTTGACAGCCTTGCGACTAACAACAGGCTCCTAAAAATTGAGCGAGCATGCTCTCACGACTTAACCATGTATAATTCAACCATGGTACCAACTGATTTGAACATGTGAGTGTGAGGGAGACAGCCATGAAGCTCTCTTTATTTTACTCTCTTGAGTCTGTTAAAGGGCTGTTTTGCAAGTGCGATAAAGTAAGGTAAAGAAAATGTTTTGTTGTATGTATACGGCCGATACATTTTGGTTGCTTTGTTGTGACATTTAAATTTAAAAAAATATTCATATTCAAATAAAAAACATTTACTATTATTATTTTTAAGTAGTATTTTTAATTAGTTTTTATTTTTAATTATGTCTTGTTTTTGTATTTTTAACTGAGTATTAAGGTTTTAACGTAGAATACGTTATTCGGCAGGTTAGGGGTGCAATGCGAAGTACAAATTTTTGCGACCACTTTCGCCGCGTTCATTTCGATTTTTTTATACTTTAAACATACCCAAATGGAATCTCATTTATATAGGAGTTAACTGAATTTGTTAGCTTTCGAACAGTATATAAAGTATAATACTGCTACATATAAAGTTTTTGAATCCATAAGTAAATGAAATTTTAAGCGCAATACATTTTTCGGCAATTTTCATATGCGTGTTTTATGTGCACATGTATTAGCAATAAGTGCGAGCGGGCGCGATAGTGATAGCTATAGCGGATAGACTGTGCATATAGTGTTGTTTCAAAAACTGGCATTAATTAATGGCTTGCAAACCACGCAAGATATTTTGATTTGGTTTATTGCGTTAGGTTTGTAAGAACCAAAGGAAAATCATTTTAATAAAATTGGCTTGTTGCCGCCCTTTGTTTTCAACATATCAGGTCGAAATCTGGGAGTCAAGCATGTTTATATAATACTAAATTTTTTTTAAAAAATCATCGGTATCAGTCAACTATATAATTTTTACTAGAGATTTGCATAAACAAGAAGTTAATTTTAGGACATGTAAAAATAAATATATGACAGTTTTTTTTGGCAAAGCGCCCCATAGTGCAGCAGCGATCAACAACGGTAAAAGCTTGTGTGTGTTCATAAAAGAAGCAACCGCGCTACATTTCTCATGTCGCCTCAACATTTGACTTATACTGATTAATGCAACCCAACTTAGAAGGGTTGTATAATCTCAATATGAACTTTGTGCAATTAAATAGTAAAACGTGATTACTTCAATATTATGTCTGTGTAATATGTTTGTTCATATTTTGGCAATAAGGTAGGGCGTTCATAATCAATTAAACACGTTGTAGATAATTTAATAAACTAGCACTTAAATCGATTTTTTTGTAAGTAATTGAAATATATTATCTATATATTAAATTATATATTTGATTTTTTTTATTGACGATTATTAAATATTTGTACAAGGGGTATTTTTATTTGTGCATTTTTTGGGTCTCAGCTACGACAATCCAGCACTTGTTGTTGTTGGTTTATGGCTGTTTTGACTATTTATGAATGTAGTTGATTCAGGAGGCAAAATGAGTGTGTGTGTATATTCACCAAAAATAAACCAGTGCAAAACAGTCGCTACAAATATACTAAATAGAATGAAAATATAATAAAATGCCTCCTAATAAGCGCTTATATTTAACAAAATATTTTGAAAGTAAAAATAAATTAGTGTGAGTAGAAAATACATTTATATTATTAATATTTGTATGAAATTTATAATAGAAAAAAAACCCTAAAAACTTATGGAAACTACATTTAATCTTCAACCTGCATTGATATGGTTTGCAGCATACATTTAAAAATATATTTCACTTAATTTAATTTCATTGTTTTGTCATTACGTCTATTTTGTTTGATAAATTTGAAATGTTACGTATTCTACGTAAAATCTTAGCGGCCGTGTTGGAGACACAGCCTGTTGGTCTTTTTGATACGAAAATTTATTCTTATCTTAAAATAAACTTTTTTTACATCGTTGGGCAAGTCAACATTTTTCGCCAAGTTTTCTAAATTTTTTAAAACGTTTGAATTTGTACCAACTGTTTTTTGGTGCAAGTACAAATCTAACCTAAAAAACGCACATGAACAGATATAACAAACAGAACGAAATTCGTCCGCACGGACGTCTTACCACAACGACAAGCACTTTGCGACTGTCGATTGGTACCAGAAAAAAGAGAGCGCTTGACCGCATGACACTACCATATTAATTGTATCATGGCCCAACCAAACCAAGCTCACATGTATTCATATACTAATGCATTTTGCCCGTTGCACATTGGGCGATTTTCCCAAAAAAGTGGCATAAAGTCAAAAAATATATGGTAGAATATTAAAAAAACCTTGTTATTTATTAATAGTAAACACTTGAGGAAGCTTACAAAAATTTTTGTTTTTTGCCGGTTGGCACTATTTTTTTTACATTTCTATACAAACCATCTCTCTCAGGCGGACAACGATTTGTCGCGACGCTGCAAAATGAACAACGACGACGATGCTATTGGCGCCGATGCGGTTGGCGCCGTTGTTCGTTTTGCAGCGTCGAAATAAGTACACTCAGCACAACAAAATTCATTATAAAAATTTAATGCTAAAGAACATAATTCCAAAAATGGACTTGGCAATTTCAGCATCAGAGTTGTCAAAAACAGCCAACGTTCTTGACGCTTTATGCTTTATTAAAACCTCATGGGACAAAGTTGAAGCAACAACAATTATAAACTGTTTTCGCAAAGCAGGATTTTTAGAGTCTATAGCTGCTGAAGATTTTTGTGCTGAGGATGATCTACCACTGTCCACACTTTTGAACAAAACTTTTATTTCAAAGTTTGGGAAAGACAATCTTGAAGTTTTTTTAATGTAGACAGCTTATTGACAATAGAAGACGACAATATTGAAAATAATATAACTGATCAAAGCGACGTTGATTTAAGCGATTCAGATGACGAGATTATTGTTCAGCAAATTAACTCAATAAAATCGTATGAGGCATTGGTAGAAATGGAGAGGTTTAAGGAATTAGCGAGCCTTGATTTAATATCTTATCAATGCTTCCACAATTTTAAAAGTCGCATTGAGCACTTAAATCTTAAGCACAAACAAGATAATTGTAAACAGACTACAATTGACAATTTTTTTAAAGCTCAAAATTGTTAAAAACAACATTTAAAAAAACAAATATTTATATATGTACATACATATATTAGTAAGAAAAAATAAATGAATTTGAAAAACATATTAATTTTGTCTACATATTAAATTTGTTAGCAAACATCAATAGCCATAAAAATTCTTAATTTCTTTCACATCTCCCTTAGGCGGACATCTCCCTTGGGCGGACAATAGTGCTGGAACTGTGGCTGAACCGGCTAAGGGAGCTTTCACTGTATATGTATTTAGTATGGAATACAAAGATCAAGGTATATATAATCTGTATGTTATGGCAAAAGTACATAAATATTTGTGTTTTTGTTTTTGTCCAGTGTTGTTGTTGGTTGTATTTGAACTAAAATTTTAACAATTGTAATCGTGTTCCGTGAAGTATTTCTTTATCAAATGCAAGCCAGAGCAGGCAACTAATAATGGCAAGTTACTTACTTAAATGTCTATTTTCATTTGATAAAAATCTTATTTCCCCGTTTTCCCCCGTTTATACAAAAAATGCACTTGTAGTTGTTGTTGCGATTACCAACACCGAGCTTGCCGATATTTGGAACAGCAACAATCGCAACGCAAGCGCTGTAACGTCGTTTATATTAACAGAAATAAATAAAGATGATTTGAGCATATCGCACTTGAATACAATAGAAGCCAAAGTATCCATTTTTGTAAAACATATTAAATGGTATTTACGCAAACATCACGCAGATCTGGATAAAATTAAGTCGATTTACTCAGAAAGGTTTTCAAAAAGTTTTGAAATACAAATCGATATGGAGGATACCAAAAATTCATCACCTTCCAAAACAGGACGCCCAAAATTAGGGTATACAGAGGCCGGGTCAAGGCTTAATAATATAACTGACGTTTTTTATAGATCTATTGACTCATCCGACCCTCTAATTTCAAGGTTAAACATACATAATACACCAAATCTGCTTTAAAAAAAATCACTTCCTACAGAAGTTATTGCGTTTTTGGAAACTCCAACCTTAAATATAAGTTCATGCTATATATCTGCAGAAAATAATAATGAAAATTTTAATTTTGATAATAATAATAACATGGAAAGTGAAACAGATGACGAAGAAGATTATGATAGGAAGATTTTTAACTGCTTATTTGTAAAGTTTGTATTAATATAACTACATATATGAATAAAAATTTGTTATCTTTTTTATTTAATATTATGCCTAAGTATAATAAAATAAAACTTTTCATTTTGTTTCAATTTTAGTTGAACATTCATAATTTGTTCTTAAATAAATTCACTTATTAGTGGCGGCCTACACATATGCGGAAAAAAGGAGTGACCCAATTGTCAAAAAAAAAAATCCGAAATTAGAGTTAAATAGAACGAACATTTTAAAAAAATTATGTCTGTAGCTTTATTTTTAGACTTTATGCCGCCAAAATCGACAAATCGCCCATAGTGCGTTGGTAGCCTACCCCCCGCGCGACCTATCTATCTACAAACAGCTCACACTGGCTGCGAGCTCGCTCACATATGAACGCATACATATGCACAACGATTGGATCCAGCGGCTCGAGTCTGCTGTTGCTCAACGTTCGCAAGCAAAGCAGGCAAATGAATGACTTGCAGTTTCTGCGCTGCACACTTTGTCTGCAAAAATTTGAGGCGAGAGAGTTCTGCAAAGCGCTCTTTTCGCTCTTTTGTCTGCCTGGATCTGATCTCACTGGTAATGAATGATAAACTTCGCCGTACTGAATAAATGCTCTATATTATTTTCTGCTTAGTGCTCCTACTTATGCTAATCAAATTCGGTATTATTGCAAATATATTATTGAAATACATATCCACAATAGCACTTACGATTGCGTGTGTGTACGCTTATGTGTCTATTCTTGTTATCACAAAATTTTAAATCGGCCATTTTAGAAATTTGCCTCAATCTGCTTGATGCAGTCAAAAATGGAAGAGTAATAAAAACTTAATATGAACTTTATGCAATTGATTGCAAAACTTGAGATTCATTAATTTTATTACTGTTTTATATGTTTGTTTATATTTTGGCAATAAGGCAGAGCGTTCTTAAACAATAAAACAAGTTGTTTATAATTTAATAAGCCAAAACGAAAATCAAAGTATTATTTGTATAAGTAATTAAAATAGATAATCCATTAAAATTACATAATTGAGTTTTTATTGACTTTTATTATGTATTGATACAAAGGAAATTATTATGTTTCGTTATAATATATTAATAAAATATATGTAAATTTAAATTTAAGGAATTAAATATTATTTCATTTAAATGACTGCTGAGGCTGGTCTCACAGTAGCCCATTCGTGACAAGTTGCACCATCCTGCTGAAACCAAACATTGTCCACATCAGTACCATCTAGAGCGGGCACAAAAAAAAATCGGTTATCATGATGCCATAGGTGTCTCCATTGACCGTAACGGTTGCTCCGCCCTCGTCTTCAAAGAAATATGGGCCAATGATGCCTCTACAATCAGCACCAAAGTCACTCGCAATGTCAGATACCGCAGTTTTGCTTATTGACGTAGCCACCAGCCAAAAATTGATTTTTTTTTCGCAAAATTGACATCATTGAATAGCTGCTTGATGGCCCATTGACCGAAGTTAAAACGAAGTGGATGCTCACGCAGCTTCAACTCTTGAATCACTTGAAGTTTGTAATTCGTCATACCGAGATCTTCTTGCAAAATTCGACCTAAAGTGGTGCGGGAAATGTTAAAATCTTGACAACGATGACGTGATGAAATCGATGGATTCTCACGTCGCAGCCACAGCATCGACAGTTTCGAGTGTGCGCAGTGTTCGAGCACGCTGACGTGTTGGAGCATCAACAATGAAACCAGTTTCACGAACTTAATTAATAAACTTGCGTATACCGGGCGCTGTAGGTGCTTCGTTGCGACCTAATTTTGAACGGCATTTTCTGCCTAACTGTCTTTGTTTTGGAAATAAATTCCCAAATTAATCCACAGTTGCTCAAAAGCAAATTGATTCATTTCGTTCAGCGGAGATAATATACTTAATTTTAAGAAGAAGAAGAATGACATAAGTGTTGCCCGACTCAAGTAAATCCGTGCTTCACATCAAAGCCGATGGAAGGCTCTGCCAGTTGATACATGCAAACAAATGCAGCGTTCCGTGCTGCGCTGGTCTCGACCTACGAACAAATTTAGAGTGCTGTCGTGGACCGACTGAAAAATGTCATATACATATTCATCTGAGTATGATTGTATTGGTGTAGCGACAGAGAATAACTGTAAATACAAATTTTAGAGATTTGTCTAGATCTGCTTGATACAGTCCAAATTGGAAGGGTTGTATAAACTTAATATGAACTTTTTGCAATTGAATAGCAAAACTTGAGATTCTTTAATATAGTTTCAATTCTACATGTTTGTTTATATTCTAGCATTAAAATCATATATATTTGAGTTTTTATTGACAATCATTGAATGTTGGTTCAAGCGGTATTTTTTCCTTGTGGAATTTGTGCGTCTCAGCTACGACAAGCCAGCACGTTGTTGTTTTGTTCAGTTTCCCCTTACGTTCAGCGGACCGTCGATTAAAGGAGAGGCGGCGGGTCAGCGGACAGCAAGAACGTTAAAATGTTGATGGTACATATTGTATGAAAGTGCGTTTGAAACATACATATATTTCTTGCTGTGCCTGCTTATCGAGGCTTTTGTTATTTTTGATATTTTTCCTTTTTCTGTGTCAGCGGCAAACGCGCGCTTACATTTACATATGTACCAATGCACTACTGAAGACACTTTCGTCATTTGTGTACATCTTTGCATAACTTTATACCAATGATTGTTAGCAAGTGTCATAGGGTAAAAATTGGGAAGAGTATCAGCAATAGAAAAACTGATATTTGACTGCCTTGGAAAACAAAATCTTGTTTTCTTACTCAAGCGCAATTATGGGGGAAGAAAAATAGTTTTGTGGACAAGTGTTTGCAGAAGCCTAGTTTTTAGCTCAAGATACTTGGTTGACTAGGTGCATATCAGTTGCTAGTGCATTTATTTTTTGGGGTAGGACAGGTATCAAAAGGTTATAGAATACGTAAAGCAGGCAAGCTATCGTTTATATCCAAGAATCTTATTTATTGCAAAACAGGTGTTAACACATCGCTCGTGAGTTCTACACTCATTAGTTTCTTTTAATTCTATGAAATTAGTCAACCATTTTGCCATCATAAGTACCTTACAGTTATGCAAAGATGCACACAAATTCCGAAAGTGTATTCAGTAGTGTATTTTTCATTTGAAAATGCAGGAGACTGAAAACTTACAAAGTAGACTTCTCTAAAAATGGAATGATAGCTGCTGCATTATCCTTTAAAATATTAAAGCTATTGTGGATATGAACTTCAATAATCTATTTGCATTAATTCCATATTTTGATTAGCATAAGTAGGAGCTTAGTAAGCAAATGAGAAATAGCTAATTTAATATTTCATCATTGGAACGTTATTTACGAGTCGAGCGCCAAACTTATTAGTGATTCAAATAAGCTCGTTCGTAATAGTTTATTCTTGTGTTGCTGTATGTGGGCAAACAAATATGCGTTCATAGATTTCTGGGTGCTGACACATTGTTGTTGCTGCTTGTAAGAAATACATTATCTTACAAGAATTGTTTTGATATAAGTTTATATATAAGATTATATATATAAAACACATTGTTATGTAATAATCAATCATCACATCAAAGATTTCATTTGGCAAGTAAACAAACCACAGTTGGTTTCCCGACTTATTAAGATATTGTTATCAAACTTCCGCCACAATACTACAAACATGTTCAACATTTGTCTTTACGGTCGTATAGTTTGTGTATTACGGTACAGCCGCTGTACTAGGAAGCACCTTCAAAAATCTAGGAAAATCCTGTGTCCCACCACCACTTCGGTAGAAGCAGTAGTGTGTCTTTGTATATGTGGTGACATATAAAATGACCAAAGCGACCTGCAGAACCAAAGAAAGTCTATGCAACGCCAACCAGGAGTTGTCTTGGTGTTAGTGTGAAATAACTTTCGTCGCCGACGATGGTGGTTGCACAACGATGTTAACTGTTAAATCACACGCGTTAAAAACATCATCAACAATAAGACCCCTTTTACACGATGAAGTTTTTGCTTCTGCAACATTGCTTCTGTAGGCAAAGGGAGCAGTGGTGAAACAGCTGCAAGCAATGCTTCATGACTTGTAAAGCAATGGCTGCGTTCAGGGAACTAAGCGCTTACAATACATGTTTAGTAATCGTTCGCTGAACGCTCTGCTTAGTAAGCGTATTTCAAACATGTAAAGGCAGCGGTCGCCATCTTTTTAAATGTAAAATTTGTTCGCTTTTGCGCTTACTACTTGATCAGCTATTCATTGTTTTGTGCAAACTGAAACCGAATCCGATTTTCGGTTTCGGTAGGTGGCTGATTTTGCGTGGGTTGCGACATATAACTGAAACCGAACGGAATATTTCTTCTTCTTTTCATTCGTTAATTTTCATCCGCATCTCGTATTATCAGTTACAAAATGCAAAATTATTCATTGGAGCAATCAAGAATCGCAGCGTTCCTTCTTGCAAATGATTGGGGGTGTTCACTAGACGTTGTAAAATTGTAAAGTGTAATTTTACGACACATGCTAGTGAGCATCATTTTTTGCATTGTCTTCGTAAAACAACTGATTTGACAAGCTGTTATTTCAATGCAAAACCATGATTCGTTACTTTTTAGGTATGAATAAGATAAATTATAAAGATGTCATATGCGCACTTAGGGTCATACAGGTAGACCAACCGAGAGTGCAAGGGACACATGTTGGAAATTCAAAATATTAAATCTTGAAATATATGCGCATTGAAGGTCAAATAGGTAGACTAACTGAGGCAGCAGTAGAAATAGGATCACTTGTTTGTTACGACTAGTGAACACCCCCATTGTGTAGGCATGCGTTTGTTTGAATGTCACTGGTATTTCGGAAGCGCTGTCAATATACAATTTACAGGTGTTCAAAAATATGTTTCTAAGTTTCACAGTTGTCTAGTCCCATTGAACTCAGGCCTCTATTGTGGTTGTAACTGCTCCATCCAAAGCACAGAATACAAATTTTGAATATTCACATTTACAGAAAAAGGTCCATCACGACGAAAAAAATTGAAGTTGATAAACGAATGTTTTTGTCTATCATATTGTTAAAATATTTTAATTAAAAGAATATGAGTTTACAGCATATTTTTGTATTTGTTGTAAAATATTTTCACAGAATGAAGAAATATACGCTTTTTTCATTTTTGTCTACTTAAAAGTAGCTCAAACAGCATATTCAAAAACAATAATATTTCCTAATGTTTATTGTAATATTTCTAAGTTTTGAAGTTATATTTTTTGTTAAACTAAATTAAATTGGATGGAAAATTGACGTTACAAACTAAGTGGAAATCTTGTCAAGTTCGCGATGTCGCGTTGAAAATTAATAATCAAACTTGGAAAATAAATAAAATGAAAGTAACATGTCAAAATGGATTCTAAAATTTAGTTCTCAATTATTTTATTATGGTTTAAGAGTATTTTCATCCAAATTACTTGTCACATTTCGCAGAAGAACCCAAACACGAATTCCGTTTTGCGTTGCGTTAGCGATGCACTATTTTTTATAAATAATTCGGAAAGTCAAGTTTTCAAATTTTTTATTTTCAACTAATAATAGTGATGCAAACATTCATTTAACACGTGAGAAAATATTTTGGAATATTATGTCAACTATTGCCAATTTTTTTTAATTTAAAGACGTATTCATATGTATACAGGGTATCACGCCCCATGCAAAATACATAGAAAGCAACAAATTTAACGCATTACCAGTTATATTTGGATATGTTTTCTCATTTTCCAAAATCGCTGTAAAAATTGTTGCTGCGACAGTATCATTTGTTTTAGCTTTAAGTTAAGCACATCAAAAAATCCTTGTTTATTAGCGGATAATATGTGCGACGATTCGGAAAGTGCTTCTTTCTGTACTTCAACTATATGAATCAAGGACAATGCATACTTTGATATAAGATAGTTGAGTCAACCAAACCATGAGTCATTTCAAAAGATATCATAAAAATATTTGGATCTGCTTTAAACAACAAAGAACTTGCTGCATATGTATGAAAAGGCATATTTCTTAGTATATAACGTTGCAATAGCAATTTCAGATAATATGAAATCATATAAAAATTCTCACATCATTGTCTCAAGCGCACAACGCGCGCCAACATCTTAGTTTTGGCAAATTTTAAGTTAAGAGGCATTAAACATAACATACAAGAAACGCCTATCTTAGTAGTATGACGCTGAAATTATCTTGCTTTCTTTTTAATTGACAGGCGAGTTAGTTTCATGTTTCAACCACAGCATAACATAAATGTGAGCAGAAAATTAGGATTGGCACCGCCAAAACGAAAATGTACATGAAAAGTGGCGCGCAGGCCTGTTAATGACTCACTTAAACCAAACGCTCAGCTCAAGTCGCGCTCTCTGTCACATACGCACACTACCACTACCATATCTACGATTGAGTACGTAGCACATAAATAATGCGTCCCTGAGGCAGCGCACACAGGTATTCTAACATAGCATTACGCACTCATTCCGTTCCTGGATTTTTGCTAGACATCTAACTTTACTTTGAAATGCCTTTAATGCTCAATGATAACACATAAGTATGGTTCTCAAGTAACGTAGCATGTTTGAACACATGGGCAATGGATGTACCGGGTATGAAATAATAAATAAACCAATTAACTTGGATTAACTTACCCGAAATATTGTTTGAAACCGGCGCTAAGTGATTGCGTGGAATATTTAATTTTATGTACCAAGGTACAAACTTAAACCTGCGTTATTTTTTAATGGCTAATGCGTAGCAAATAACACAAAATATGAAAGAAATGAAAAAAATAATAGAATAAACTGCTGTAGTGGCGCGGCGGGCACAAGAGCTAAAATTTCGTTTGGAAGGGTTGTATATAATCATGGGTATCGATAGTTCCGTCGCCTAATATCGCCAGTTGCAACCGCTGGCTTGTGTGTGAATCAAAATGTATATCGATTTACTTTTGCTTTAAGGCCTGTACGCAGACGAGTGAACAGCGCCCGCAATAGCCTATTCACACTAGAGCACATCACGGGGAACGATGAGAAGTTGTGAAATTCGTGTACACATTGCAACATCTAACATCAAGCGTCGTCTTCTTCATTTGTCAAAGAGACGCTTATTTCACCACATATATTTTTTCTCGTAACAAAATATTTGTTAAAAGAATGGATACAAGAGATTTAGCTTGTCTATAGTTGCTCAACAGCAGAGTATGCATGTTGATCATGTTGGCCATTTGGAAGAAGCCTGTAAAGACGAGGATTTCGACGATGAGCATCTTGATGCACTTGTTGCAATGCCTCGGAGGAATTTGGCGCGTGTGATGCCTGCATCTTCTCTGCCATTTCCTGGAACACAAGTGTGTTTTTTTGATGGCCACGCAAATCTTCTATATTCTCTGGCCGCATGTCCAGGAGGAATGCCTCTTTTTCGGGGGGCCAAATCCTGCGATTTGCTGTGTTTTTGCTTACTAAATTAGAAGATATTATTAAAATACATTCATAAGTTGCATTTAAATTAAGGCTTGTTGTCACAAACCGTTGTGTGTGACATCAAGCCTTTACCGTTGTCGTTGCCAGTGTTTAAAATGCTTCAGTTGAAGCAGCAAAATTTACAAAATTTCGACTTCTTACTGCTTTGACTGTTTGCAACTGTTCAATATGAGCTGCTGCTTCTGCTTATGCTTCTAAGAAAAACGAAAGTCGCAGTCGAAGCAACAGCAGAAAGCGATCGCCGACCAAAAGCAAAGCAGCAGCAGCAGTCGCCGATTAGGAATTTTTGATTTTGCTTGCTGCTGCTTTCGATCAGCAACGCAAGTTGAAGCAGCAGCAAATGTTCGACTTCTGCAAGTCGCTGCTTAAGGCCCAGTTACCCGAACGTGAACTAAATTGAACTTGAACTTAGAAAACAACTGTTCAGTTCAACTACACGGCAAACACTGTTTGCTGGTTACCCAAAACTCGAACTGAATTGAACTGAACTGACAACCTGCAGAAAACAGAATTTTTAGTTCCAGTTCATATTTCAGTTCAAGTTACGATCCAATTACATTGAACAGCTGATCCGGCAATGACAAGATGAAGAACTGCCCAACAACGTTAGCAACAGTTTAAACAGTGGTTTGGACATTCTATTGTGCAGGAAAAATTGAGAATCATCTAAATTCTTGATTTTGCTGAAGGTTTTTCTGTAATAACCAGCGTTTTTCCAATCCGTATTCATTGGCTGAACTGCTCAACGCCGCGTTCGCATTTCCGGCATTTCCATGCTTATTAAACCGATTTGTACTATATATATATATTAACCATATCATCCATATTCAATTAATTTATTATTTTCTTTTGAAAACAGAAATTCGAACGCAATTGTGAAAATATCAAAACAATGACAAACAGCTGTTCGATAATTCAATGTTCATGGTATTCGGTTCATTTTCATGTTCACATTCATATTTAGGTTCAAGCCTAGTTCACGTTTGGCTATTCGCTTGGTTTTAATATGCCAATTCACGCTCTCGTTCAATTCAAATTCAGTTCAAGTCAAGTTCGGGTAACTGGGCCTTTATGCTGTTTGATTCTTGATCATTTCATTTTTATGTGCTGTGTGTTATGCATCAGTCTCAATTTAAGCAACATCGATACAGGAACTATGGCGCAAAGTGAAGTTTGGATGCATTTTGAAAATAATGTAGATGAAGGCATAGCTACATGTAAAACATGTAAAAATAAGCTAAAAAGTAATAGACTTTCAAATTTAAAAACCCATTTACTTAGATACTGTGCGGATTCACTTTGTAAACCTTTACATAAATTGTTTAACTTATCGGTTGACTCAGTTGTGTTTCCTGGAATATGGAAGGAATCTTTTATTAATCCACTTCATAAAAGTTGTTCTAAGAGTAACGTTAAAAACTATAGGGGTATATCAAAGTTGTCTGCCATTCCGAAAGTCTTTGAAAAAATTATAAGCTCTCAATTGCAGCACTTATGTAGTTCAATTTTATCCCCTTATCAACACGGTTTTGTTAGGCGAAGATCTACTACCACCAACCTTCTTGAGTTTACCTCACTAGTTATCAAAGGGTTTCAGGCAAAAATGCAAACTGACGTCGTTTACACAGATTTTAGTAAAGCATTTGATTCTGTTAGTCATTCTTTGTTGCTTCAAAAATTAAATATTATTGGATTTCCAGCAAAACTCCTGTCGTGGCTTTCTGAGTACTTGTGTGGCCGAACACAAAAAGTAGTTTTTAAATCTTCTGTATCCAAATCTATTTTTGTTACCTCTTGTGTCCCTCAGGGGAGTCACTTAGGACCATTGCTATTTAATCTCTTTATTAACGATCTTCCTGCTGTTATTACTAATTCTCGTGTTTTTATGTTTGCTGATGATGTAAAGCTATGTTTCACCTATAATGATATTCTCTTAGTAACTTACTACAGTCGGACTTGGGAGCACTGTCGGCTTGGTGCCGTTATAACTTACTTAATTTAAATTGTTCAAAATGTAAAATCATGACTTTTTGTAGAAGTACCCCTCATACTGCTCACTACATGCTTGATGCTTCACCACTTGTCCGCGTTTTTGAAATTAAAGATTTAGGCATCATTCTTGATAGCAAATTAAAATTTGATTCTCACATATCGTCGCTGGTCAATAAGGCCATAAACGTTCTTGGATTCATCAAGCGGTGGTCAAAAGAGTTTGATGATCCCTACACCACCAAAACGCTATATACATCCCTAGTAAGTCCCATTCTGGAGTATGGATCTTGTGTGTGGTCCCCGCAATACGGGATTCACCAGGATAGAATTGAATCTGTGCAGAGGAAATTTCTTCTGTTTGCGCTCAGATGTTTTAACTGGGTTCCTGGAATAGACCTACCCCCCTATTCAAGTAGACTTCTTTTAATTAATCTTCCTTCCCTGTTGAACCGTAGAATTATGCATGGTGTAGTATTCATCACTAATCTACTTAATGGTGAAATCGACTTTATTCTTTATTCTCTTGTCTCTCTAGAGACCTCGACTCCAGTACTAAAACGATCTATCCTTTTTGCCTTATCTAATCGTAACCACTAACCACTAACCTACCACTGGTCTGATTAGGTTTTTCTGGGTTTTTCCCAATCCACGCAACAAATGTTGGGCCACTTATGTTCTTGTTGAATTTCCCAGAGCTTTACCGTTAACTTTATTATTTTTTCAACCTTAATTTACTTTCAGAACTACATATAATTTTAAATTTTATTTTAAACTTAATTATTTTTATTATAATTATTTTAAATTCATTTTATTATCATGTCAGCTGCTCATAGCTGACAATAAATAAATAAATAAATAAATCACACAAAATAACTTTGAATGCCGCATGTGTCGAACAGTTTGAAACGTCGTCGTCAAATTCCTCAATGAAATTATCAAAAGCAATCAGAAAAAAAAAAATTAAAATTGAAGTGAATAAGAAAGCCGCCGAAGGAAAAAAATTACATTAAATGCATCAAATTGTAAAAAAACTTTGCAAACTGTGGCAAACAATGTAAAAGCGCATATAACCACTGAAGTGAGAAATAAATTATTGTCTCTAAAAATAGACAGTGCCACGCGGCTGACAAGAAACATTTTTGGCATAAGTGCACAATATATAAGTTCAGCTCAAATAAAACCCCTTATACTGGGCATGGTAGAGCTTAAAGGTGTTGGATTGAGCACAGCCAAAAATCTCGCCGCTGAAAAGTTCTAAATAAATATAATATAAACTTAAACCAAATAGTTTCAATTACATCTGACAATGGTGCCAACATGCTTAAGGCAACAAAATTTGTTGAACAAATATTTTATCATTTGTTTTCGATTAAAATATTGACGACGAGGACGAAGTTTGTTCTAACGATGAATATTTAAAAAATTTAAATATAGAAAAAGTGCCAAGCATGCTAATAGGCAATATTCAAGTTTGCCGTTGTGCTGCACATACAGCTTAACTGGTTGCTCTCGATATAACTAAATCGTTGGATATGTTGAAATATCTATTTAACTGTCGTAAAATGACGAAATTTATAAGAAAAACCTCAAATGGATTTCGCGAAATATTTGAGCTGAAACAGCTAAAAATGCCGCAACTAGATTGTCCAACCAGATGGGGATCCACCTACACGATGCTTAAGGATTTGTTAGTGGCTAGAGATGTCTTAATTAAAATTGAGTCAACTAAAAACAAAGTCGAAGAAGAAAATTTTGAAGTGGATGCATCGTTTTGGAACTTTATTGAAAACTATTGCTTAGTTTTTAGTCCATTGCAGAAAACAATAAAAAAGTGCCAAGAGGAGCAACTGCATTATGGACATTTTTGCGCCCAATGGCTTAAGTTAAAAATTTGCACAAAATTGTAAATGATGCAACTCACGAAATGACAAAAATTATTGGCGAAGAAATTCTGAGCTCTATAGAAGTGCGATCCAAAACATTATTTAATAATAAATTTCTCATTTCGTGTTTGTTTTTGGATCCTCGTTTCCAACATACACTAACAACACAACAAAAAACTGATGCAGTGTGTCATTTAAAATCGATATGGGATAGAATAATCGAAATAAATCCTACTGGAAATTTATGCTCAACACCAAATTCGGGCTCACATCAATCTTTGAACCGTTTTTTTGATGAAGAAGATGAAATGTTAAACGCTTACTTAGTGCAAGGGATCCAAACGGAAGACAATAGCACATTTGACGTCTACTCAAAGATTGAAAATCTTCAACTTCCTTTCCAACGAATCGATGCAGACGTTCTCACATTTTGGCAAGCAAAGCAGTGCACTGACCAGGAGCTATACGCAATAAAGGCCCAATAACCCGAACTTGGCTTGAACTGAATTTGAATTGAATGCGAGCGTGAAATGGTATATGAAAACAAAGCGATTACCCAAATGTGAACTAGACTTGAACCTACAAATGAACCTGAGCATGAAATTGAACCGATTACCCTGAACATTCAGTTATCGAACAGCTGTTTGTCATTGTTTTGATATTTTCACAATTGCGCGCGAACTTCTGTTCACACAAAAAAATAATAAACTTATTAAATATGGATGATATGGTTAATGTATATTACATGTACTTAGTACAAATCGGCAATTGATATTCAAGCTGCCCTTTTCTTTGCCGGATCCTTAAATAGTTTGCTAGCTTTATTGTTCAAAAAATCATTTTTCTGCACCAACCAAATGAGTTTATGCTCGTCCATTTTAAATCAGCTGTTCAATATAAATGGATCGTAACTTGAACTGAAATATGAACTGGAACTAAAAGTTCTGTTTTCTGCAGGTTGTCAGTTCAGTTCAATTCAGTTCGAGTTTTGGGTAACCAGCAAACAGCTGGTTTAATAAGTCCACGTTCAATTTGGTTCACGTTCGGGTAACTGGGCCTTTATTCCATCATGGTTTCGGCTGACAAGCCGACACGACGGTGCGCTCTCGCATTCTTGCTCAGAATTATTTTGGCTTGCGCTCAGATGCAAAGAAGCAGCCGATTCTGACGGGTGGGATTCTTGCTGTTTTCACAAAATATAAAATAAGGAATTTTAGACTTCATCCACAATCTGATTTATACAGTCCATGTTGGAAGGGGTGTGTTAACGTAATATGATCTTTGTCAAATTGAATAGCTTATCGTGAGAAACTTAATATTATTACTGTTTTATGTGTTTGTTTATATAGTACGGCGTTCATAAACAATAAAACAAGTTGCATATTATGTAATTAATCAACACTAAAATCAACGTATTCTGTATTCAAATACTTTAAATATGTTGTCTATATAGAAAAAACTTATAGTTGAGTATTTGTTGTTTAGTTTTACGTTGTGCGTTTTGCGCGTCTTAGCAAAACACAATAGCATTGCTTGATTTTATGTGACCTGCCGGACCTAATAATTGCACTTGTAAAATATTCAATAAAAGTCTATAAAAAATATATCTGGATGTAGTGAATAAGTTTGCTCGTTAAATTGTTTTCGCCTATTGCTGTTTGTGGGCATTATTATTAAGTTTTTCTCAATAAAAGTAATATCAATTGAAATATCGACGGTCTGTGCTTTCGGCTTGACCAACGGGCTGTGTCTCTAACACGGCCGCTAAGATTGTACGTAGAATACGTTCCATTTAAATTTATCAAACAAAATAGACGTAATGACAAAGCAATGAAATTAAAACGAGTAAAAAATATTTTTAAATCCAACACCTGGCATATGTCTACTGAAAACCATATCAATGAATGTGCTTTTATTAGTTGTGGATGTGATGGGCGATTTCAATTGAAGATGGCATGTAGTGTCCATAAATTCCAAGAAGGGTTTGTTTTCTCTCCTGATAAATTTCATAAGTATTGTATGATAAATATAAATATAAATAATAAGGAAGTATTTTCTACTCACAATCTTTTCTTCTTACTTTAAAAATATTTTGTTAAATATGTATGTAAGTATATGCGCTGTTTAGGAGGCATTTTATTATATCTTCATTCTTTTTTGTATTTTGGTAGCGACGGTTTTACACTGGTTTATTTTTTGTGAATACACACACAAAATATTTGGCTGACGGATCACATACATACATACATAAATAGTCTAAAACAGACAGAAGCCAACAACAACACGTGCTGGCTTGTCGTAGCTGAGACGCACAAAATTCATAAAGTTAAACTGAAACAAAACTATATGTTCATTCTATCCGCTATCGCGCTCGCTCGCACTTATTGCTAATGTATGCACACATACGGATTTAAATTCTTAATACATATGTAGCAGTACTATACTTTATATACTGTTCAAATGCTTACATATTCAATTAACTCCTTTATAAATGAGATTTTTTTGGAGTATGTATGAAAAATAAAAAAAAAAACTAACGAGTGTTAGAAGTCACGAGCGATGTGTTAACACCTGTTTGTACCTGTTTGATTGCTATATATTAGCATAAAAAAGAAAAGCATAGCTTATTGAATTTAGTTATTTTTGCAATATATAAGATTCTTGGATATGAACGATAGCTTGCCTGCTTTACGTATTCTATGACCTTTTGATACCTGTCCTACCCCACAAAACACATGCACTAGCAACTGATATGCACCTAGCCAACCAAGTATCTTGAGCTAAAAACTAGGCTTCTGCAAACACTTGTCCACAAAACTATTTTTCTTCCCCATACTTGCGCTTGAGTAAGAAAACAAGATTTTGTTTTCCAAGGCAGTCAAATATCAGTTTTGCTATTGCTGATCATACATACTCTTCCCAATTTTTACCCTATGACACTTTCTAACAATCATTGGTATAAAGCTATGCAAAGATGTACTTAAATTACGAAAGTGTCTTCAGTAGTGCATTGGTACATATGTAAATGTAAGCGCGCGTTTGCCGCTGACACAGAAAAAGGAAAAATATCAAAAATAACAAAAACCTCGATAAGCAGGCACAGCAAGAAATATATGTATGTTTCAAACGCACTTTCATACAATATGTACCAACAACATTTTACCGTTCTTGCTGTCCGCTGACCCGCCGCCTTTCCTTTAATCGATGGGCCGCTGAACGCAAACGGAAACTGAACAAAACAATAACGTGCTGGCTTGTCGTAGCTGAGACGCACAAATTCCACAAAGAAACAAGTAAAAACGTTGCAGTCGGACGCACCCGATGTGTGGATACGGCAGGGGTGCCAAAAAGCTATCTTCCTTCCAAAGTCGGTGACTCTAGCTCAAAGTTTGTTAATGGTAAGGGCTGGGGCGGTATGGGGGCGTGACATTAAAAGTTTTGCTGCAGAATTGTGTATCATGTCAATAGCTATCCTCAAACCGAATTAGGTGACTCTAGCTCAAAGTTAGTAGAATATGGTGGATGGGTGGCTGGGGGCTGGGGGCTGGTATGGGGGGGGCGTGGCGTCCAAAGTTTTGTTGCAGATCTATTTATGATGTTAATTGCTATCCTCATACCAAATTTGGCGTCTCTAGCTCAAAAAACGTGGAAAATATAGGCGTTTTTGATATCAAAAAGCAGGGGGCTCGGGAACGGGGAGCGTGGCTCCAAAACTTTGATGCAGTTTTTTGGGGATCGTTAATAGCTATTTTTCTACCAAATTTGGTGACTCTAGCTTTAATGCTTTGGAAAATACACGCATTCCCGTTTTTAGTGAAGCATTGGGGTGGTTTGGGCAGCTTGGGCTGTATGGATTGGCGTGGCATCCAAAGTTTTTATGAATTTTTTTGGGCGCTATAATCACCAATTTTGGCACAAATTTTGGTGGCTCTAACTCAAAAACTGTAAAAGAAATAACCATTTCTGTTTTTAAGGTGCGGGGGGGCTGGAGGCGGAATGGGTAGGTAGGGCTCCAAAACTTTGATGCAGTTTTTTGGGGGTTGTTAGTAGCTATTTTCTCCCCAAATTTGGTTGTTCTAGCTGTAAGGGCTTGCAAAATAGCTCGATCTATCGATTTAGCGTTATCGAGTTTATCGATTTGCCAGCCTCCTAGTTATCGTAGTACTCCAATCTTAACACTTTAATTTACTATGCCATAGATAAAGACATTTGCAAAGTTTTTAGTCTCTAGCTTGAAGGGTGTGAAAAAAAGTTGCGTTCATACAGACGGACAGACACCATGACGGACATTGCACAAACCCAATATACTCTTTACCTTCGGTATCGAGTATAAAAATACCCCTTGAACCAACATTCAATGATGGTCAATGACAACTCTTATATATGATTTTAATGCTACAATATAAACAAACATGTAGAACTGAAATTATATTTAAGAATCTCAAGTTTTGCTATTCAATTGCACAAAGTTCATATTAAGTTTATACAACCCTTCCAATTTGGACTGTATCAAGCAGATCTAGACAAAACTCTAAAATTTGTATTTACAGTTATTCTCTGTCGCTACACCAATACAATCATACTCAGATGAATATGTATATGACATTTTTCAGTCGGTCCACGACAGCACTCTAAAGGTCGAGACCAGCGCAGCACGGCACGCTGCATTTGTTTGCATGTATTCAACTGGCAGAAATAGATACCCGTGCCTATAGATGTTAACACATCAAAAATCGGAGGTCTGTGCTTTCGGCTTGACCTAAAATAAAAAAAAAATTTCACACAAATATTTAACAGCTTGGTTGCCTCAACTTCGGCGGTAAAAAACTAACAAAAGTAGTTAGCTTGGCCTATCAAAATGTTCGAGGCCTAAACACTAAACTTTCTAAACTATATGTAAACAGCTTGTCCTTTGATTCACAGATAGTTGCACTCACAGAAACCTGGTTAAAACCTGATATATCTGATTATTCCGTTTTGCCTAATAAGTATAACTTGTACAGATGCGATCGCACCTCCCGCAAGGGGGGCGGTGTTCTCATTGCCGTTGATTCTTATATTTCCTCTGAGCAGATTCATTCTCATGATCATCCAGATATTGAGCTCATATGTGTTAAAATATTATTAAGAGGCCGCTCACTGTATACTACTTGTTCATATATCACTCCCAATTCTGATAATAACATTTACATATCACATCTGAGTGCCCTGCAGCTTGTGTCGTCGTTGTTGACGGATATGGATCAACTTATAATGGTTGGTGATTTTAATTTGCCACATGTTGTATGGTCTGTCAATGACACATCTTCAGCACAATTACCAGCCACTTCTGATGATTTTATCGATGGCCTTTTAGAGCTAGGCCTATCACAAGTTAACAGGGTGCGTAGCAGTAGTAATAAAATGTAAGATTTGATATTTGCTTCTGATTCTGATTGTAGTAATGTTAGTAGAGTACACCCTTTAGTGCTTCCCGAAGATGCCTACCATCCAACCTTAGAACTTTCCTTCGATCTTCTTAACATTAGACCAGCATCTAAAAATTTTTTAAAGACACGTTGCTTTCGTAAACTGACTTTACTAAATTGAATTATTTGCTTCAGCATACTGATTGGTCTCAACTTTATTCTTGTAGTGATATAGAAACTGCCATTGCCATTTTTTACAGGACTTTGAATTCGCATTTGGATATATGTGTTCCCCTCACTGTTCCTTTAAGTGAAAATAAACCACGTTGGTTTACGAGGGAACTATCAAAATTAAAAAACGTGAAAATGAGATCCTATAAAAAATTTAAAAAATCTGGAATAACTATAGATTTATCCTCGTATATAATTGCAAAGTCAAATTTTATTTCTGTAAACATTTTTTGTTACAACAATTATCTCAATCGTTGCAGATCAAACTTTTTCCGTGATCCAAAATAGTTTTATAAATTTGTTAACTAAGCGCAAACAGAAGAAATTTCTTCTGCACAGATTCAATTCTATCCTGGTGAATCCCGTATTGCGCGGACCACACTTAATATCAATACTACAGGATGGGACGTACTAGGGATGTATAAAGCGTTTTAGTAGTGTAGGAATCATTAAAATCTTTCGACCACCGCTTGATGAAGGCAATGACATTAATGGCCTTATTGACCATTGACTATATATGCGATTCAAACTTTAATTTACGATCAAGAATAATACCTAAATCTTTAAATTCAAGGACACGGTCAAGTGGTGAAGCATCAAGCAAGTAGTGAGCAGTATACAAAAAGCCATGACTTTACGTTTTGAGCAATTTAAATAGAGTAAGTTATAACGGCACCAGGACGACACTCAAATCCGACTGAAGTGAGTTACAGAGAGAAGTATCGCTGTAGGTAAAACAAAGCTTCACATCATCAGCAAACATAAATACACGCGAGTTAGTAATAACAGTTGGAAGATCATTAATAAAAAGATTATATAGCAAAGGTCCTAGGTGGCTCCCCTGGGGTACACCAGAGGTAACAGAAATAGGTTTGGATATAGATGATTTAAAAGCAACTTTCTGCGTTCGACCACACAAGTACTCCGAAAGCCAAGACACGAGTTTCTCTGGAAGTCCAATAATATTAAATTTTTGAAGCAACAAAGAATGACTAACAGAATCAAATGCCTTACTAAAATCTGTGTATATCACGTCAGTTTCCATTTTGGTCTGAAACCCTTTGATAACAAGCGAGGTGAACTCAAGAAGGTTGGTGGTAGTAGATCTTCGCCCAGCAAAACCGTGTTGATAAGGGGATAAAATTGAACTACATATGTGCTGCAATTGAGAGTAAATTATTTTTTCAAAGACTTTCGGAATGGCACATAACTTGGATATACCCCTGTAGTTTTTTACGTTAGATTTAGAAGAATTATTATGAAATGGAATAATAAATAATTCCTTCCATATACCAGGAAACACGGCTGAGTCAACCGAAAAGTTAAATAATTTATGTAAGGGTTTAGAAAGTGAAATCCGCACAATATCTAAGTATACAGCCTGGCACTCCATCTGGACCGGGCAAGTAGCCAGGTTTGATGGAGTTAGGGTCACTTAGGAGCGTACACTCAGTAATAACTGGGACATATATGCAATTGGACGTTTGAACTTGAAAAGGATAGGAATTACTGCAACTATATTTACTCGTTGAGTATATTGATTGAAAATACTCAGCAAATAGATCGGCCACAGACTGATCAGAACTTGCTTTCGTGCTATCGAGGTAAACTGAGGATGGCAAGCTTGAACATTTACGTTTAGAGTTGACAAATTTATAAAACTGTGATCCCACGTGAAAAGTTTAATCTACAACGATTAAGATAATTGTTATAACAAGAAGTGTTAACAGCAATAAAATTAGACCTTGCCACGAAGACAAATCTACAGTAGTTCCGGACTTTTTAAACCTTTCATAAGCTCTTGTCTTCACGTTTTTCAATTTTGATAGTTCCCTCGAAAACCAAGGTGGTTTATTTTCACTTGAAGGGCAAGTGAGGGGAACACAGATATCCAAATGTGAATTCAAGGTCTCATAAAATATAGAAATGGCATTAATGAACCAGTTATAGCGGAATATATTTTGTGGTATAAAAAACTGTTAATTTTATGTAATTCGGAATTTATGGATTCATATGTTATGAGTGTGGTTAAACGGAAAACAATGTTAGCTGTACAAAATCGGTTAGTACCACAAACTGTCAAATACATCGCTCTTTTTCTGAATCCACTTTTTAAACAACTTCAGTTTTTAACAACGGATACTTTACTCAAGACCATACTTTAGCAAACAACTTTAGCGCGATCGCTGCGCGCAGTAGCTTGTGAAGTCGCCTGCGATCGCGCTCATACAGACAGTATGGCGGGGTTGTCTTGCTACGCCAGCTCATGTCATAGCGAAGCCAGCAAGCCGAATGACATCAAATTCGCTCACAAGTCACGAAGCAAAAAACGACAGTCCCACGAGAGAGTAAAATCGCCAGACAACAGAGCTCGAAAGATAGTTGGCAGATCGCTGTTTGAACCCTCTATAAGTATAAAATCTTGGTGCTTTAGCTTCTGTAAAAGCTATGCTCAATGAAATACAGACAGATGAGATTTCTGTGGAAATTTAATGTGTTGAAATTCAATGAAGCTTTTTCAATAAAAAACCGACAATTTACATTTTCGTGAGTTTTTAGATTGCCCAAATAAGCAAGAATTTGAGCTTACAAAGATTATAATTGATGTTGAAATACCAAAATTACAAACAAATGCAGGTAGCAAACAACACGAACTTTCTGCTGTTCTGGAGAAATGCAGCCAGTTTTTTTTCAGTTTCAAGTAGAATATTAGAAGATAAAATAACCAGGATGTTACCAAAATATCTTGACAAAGTTTTATTTATAAACAAATATGTGACATTTCATTATTTTGTTTTGCTGATTTCAATTAGTTTTATTTAAATCAATTAAACATATGTGTGAGTCACGCGCCTTTTTAATTGCGTCAGCGTGCGTGACGTGAGCGTAAAATTACTCACGCGCTAGACTCTAGCTCAAAGTTAATCAAATGTGCCAGTAGGGCTGGAGGCGGTATGGGTGGGGGTGACTCCAAAGCTTTTGGGTTTCATCACCAATCTTGGAACTTTGGAAGATACGATAGGCGTTTCTTGTTTTAAACTGCGAGGGCTTGGGGGTGGAATGGGTGGGCGTGGCTCCAGAAATTTTCATGCAGTTTTTCTTTTCAAATTTTGTAGTTCTAGCTGTGAGGGCGTGCGAAATAGGAGGATCTATCGCTTTTGAGTTATCGAATGTATCGATTTACCAGCCCCCCAGTTATCGTAGAACCCCAATCTTGAAGCTATAATTTAGTATGCCATAGATAAAGAGATTTGCAAAGTTTGAAGTCTCTAACTTGAAGGGTGTGGAAAAAAGTTGCGAACATACGGACGGACAGACACCATGACGGACATTGCACAAACCCAATATACTCTTTACCTTCGGTATCGATTATAATAACTGGTCCAACATTTGTTGCGTGGATTGGAAAAACCCAGAAAAACCAATCAGACCAGTGAAAGATTATTGATTAGTTATGATTAGATAAGGCAGAAAGAATCGATCGGTTTAGTACTGGAATTGGGGTCTCCAAAGAGACACGGGATAAAGCCGTTTAAAGTCAGAACAAATAACACGAAATGGTTCATGAATTAAATAGTTGCTCGAGCAACGATCGAGGCTAAGTGGTGTGAAATAACGGTTGGATCTAATAGGGACAGTTAAATTTATGCGACTCAAAAGAACTGATGAGACGATTTCACCGTTAATTGGGTTAGTGATTAATACAACTCCATGCAGTTCAACAGAGAAAGAAGATTAATTAAAAGAAGTCTACATGAATACGGGTGTAGGTCTATCCCAGGAACCAAGCTAAAACTTCTAAGCGCAAACAGAAGAAATTTCTTCTGCACAGATTCAATTCTATCCTGGTGAATCCCGTATCGCGCGGACCACACTTAATATCAATACTACAGGATGGGACGTACTAGGGATGTATAAAGCGTTTTAGTAGTGTAGGGATCATTAAACTCTTTCGACCACCGCTTGATGAAGGCAATGACATTAATGGCCTTATTGACCATTGACAATATATGCGATTCAAACTTTAATTTACGATCAAGAATATTACCTAATCTTTAAATTCAAGGACACGGTCAAGTGGTGAAGCATCAAGCAAGTAGTGAGCAGTATACAAAAAGCCATGACTTTACGTTTTGAGCAATTTAAATAGAGTATGTTATAACGGCACCAGGACGACACTCAAATCCGACTGAAGTGAGTTACAGAGAGAAGTATCGCTGTAGGTAAAACAAAGCTTCACATCATCAGCAAACATAAATACACGCGAGTTAGTAATAACAGTTGGAAGATCATTTATAAAAAGATTATATAGCAAAGGTCCTAGGTGGCTCCCCTGGGGTACACCAGAGGTAACAGAAATAGGTTTGGATATAGATGATTTAAAAGCAACTTTCTGCTTTCGACCACACAAGTACTCCGAAAGCCAAGACACGAGTTTCTCTGGAAGTCCAATAATACTAAATTTTTGAAGCAACAAAGAATGACTAACAGAATCAAATGCCTTACTAAAATCTGTGTATACCACGTCAGTTTCCATTTTGGCCTGAAACCCTTTGATAACAAGCGAGGTGAACTCAAGAAGGTTGGTGGTAGTAGATCTTCGCCTAGCAAAACCGTGTTGATAAGGGGATAAAATTGAACTACATATGTGCTGCAATTGAGAGTAAATTATTTTTTCAGAGACTTTCGGAATGGCAGATAACTTGGATATACCCCTATAGTTTTTAACGTTAGACTTAGAAGAATTTTTATGAAGTGGAAAAATAAAAGATTCCTTCCATATACCAGAAAACACAGCTGAGTCAACCGAAAAGTTAAATAAGTAAGGGTTTAGAAAGTGAATCCACACAATATCTAAGTATACAGCCTGGCACGCCATCTGGACCGGGCAAGTAGCCAGGTTTGATGGAGTTAGGGTCACTTAGGAGCGTACACTCAGTAATAACTGGGACATATATGCAATTGGACGTTTGAACTTGAAAAGGATAGGAATTACTGCAACTATATTAACTCGTTGAGTATACTGATTGAAAATACTCAGCAAATAGATCGGCCACAGACTGATCAGAACTTGCTTTCGTGCTATCGAGGTAAACTGAGGATGGCAGCAGCAGCAGCAGCATCAGCAGCAGCAAGGTCAATACAAGTGTAAGAGGGTGGCAAGTTTTATAGTGAGAAAGTGTTAGAGGGGGGGCAAATGTTAGTGATCCTCCGTATATTAGTATTATAAGACACGCCCCCTTATGTAATTCTATACACGAGCGTTCATAAAACGCATCCTTTATTTTGAGCCAAAATAGGTGATTATAGCCCCCAAAAAAATGCATAAAAACTTTGGATGCCACGCCAATCCATACTGCCCAAGCTGCCCCAATGCTTCACTAAAAACGGGAATGCGTGTATTTTGCAAAGCGTCAAAGCTAGAGTCACCAAATTTGGTAGGAAAATAGCTATTAACGATCCCCAAAAAACTGCATCAAAGTTTTGGAGCCACGCCCCCCCCCCCCCCCCGTTCCGGAGCCCACTGCATTTTGATATCAAAAACGCCTATATTTTCCACGTTTTTTGAGCTAGAGACGCCAAATTTGGTGCCAAGATTGGTGATGAAGAAACCCAAAAAATTTGGATGGCGCCCCCCACCCATATCGCCCCCAGTTCCCCTTCCACCATATTCTACTTACTTTGAGCTAGAGTCACCAAATTTGGTATGAGGATAGCAAATAACATCATAAATAGATCTGCAGCAAAACTTTGGACGCCACGCCCCCCCATTCCAGCCCCCAGCCCCCTTCCCTCAAATTTTACTATCTTTGAGCTAGAGGCACCAAATTTGGTATGAGGATAGCAATTAACATCATAAATAGATCTGCAGCAAAACTTTGGACGCCACGCCCCCCCATACCAGCCCCCAGCCCCCCATCCACCATATTCTACTAACTTTGAGCTAGAGTCACCTAATTCGGTTTGAGGATACATAGATCTGCAGAAAAAATTTTGATGCCACGCCCCCATACTGCCCCAGCCCTTACCTTTAACAAACTTTGAGCTAGAGTCACCAAATTTGGAAGGAAGATAGCTTTTTGGCACCCCTGCCGTATCCACACACCATTGCAATCAGCTCTCTTTTATTCTGTTTTACTGCTGGTAGCGAGTATACCGCAGTCGGGTGCGTCCGACTGCAACGTTTCTACTTGTTTCTTTGTAGAATTTGTGCGTCTCAGCTACGACAAGCCAGCACGTTATTGTTTTGTTCAGTTTCCCTTTCCGTTCAGCGGCCCCTCGATTAAAGGAAAGGCGGCGGGTCAGCGGACAGCAAGAACGGTAAAATGTTGTTGGTACATATTGTATGAAAGTGCGTTTGAAACATACATATATTTCTTGCTGTGCCTGCTTATCGAGGTTTTTGTTATTTTTGATATTTTTCCTTTTTCTGTGTCAGCGGCAAACGCGCGCTTACATTTACATATGTACTAATGCACTACTGAAGACACTTTCGTAATTTAAGTACATCTTTGCATAGCTTTATACCAATGATTGTTAGAAAGTGTCATAGGGTAAAAATTGGGAAGAGTATGTATGATCAGCAATAGCAAAACTGATATTTGACTGCCTTGGAAAACAAAATCTTGTTTTCTTACTCAAGCGCAAGTATGGGGAAGAAAAATAGTTTTGTGGACAAGTGTTTGCAGAAGCCTAGTTTTCAGCTCAAGATACTTAGTTGGCTAGGTGTAGAGATGGGCGTCGGGATCGGGATTTTCGGGAATCCCGCGGGTCCCGAAAAAATTATCGGGATCGGGCGGGACGGGAACGATTTATAAAAAAAACCGGGAAAGTCGGGATATTTATTTATTTATTTATTTTCTTATTTATTTAATGTCGGCTATGAGCAGCTGACATATCAAAATTAACTTTAATTATAATATTAAAATAACATAATATAAAATAAATAATTGTAATATCTGAAATAAAGTTCAAAATTAAGATAAAAAATTTAAAAAGTTAACGTTAAAGCTCTGGGAAATTCCAAATAAATATAACTGGTCCAACATTTGTTGCGTGGATTGGGAAAAACCCAGAAAAACCCAATCAGACCAGTGGAAGATTAGTGATTAGTGGTTACGATTAGATAAGGCAGAAAGGATAGATCGTTTTAGTACTGGAGTCGAGGTCTCCAGAGAGACAAGAGAATAAAGTTTGTTATAGTCAGAACATAATACACGAAATGGTTCATGAATTAAATAGTTGCTCGAGCAACGATCGAGACTGAGGGGTAAAAAGTAACGTGTGGATCTAATGGGAACATTTAATTTTATTCGACTTAGAAGAACTGATGAGTCGATATCACCATTAAGTAGATTAGTGACAAATACTACACCATGCATAATTCTACGGTTCAACAAGGAAGGAAGATTAATTAAAAGAAGTCTACTTGAATACGGGGGTAGGTCTATTCCAGGAACCCAGTTAAAACTTCTAAGCGCAAACAGAAGAAATTTCCTCTGCATAGATTCAATTCTATCTTGGTGAATCCCGTATTGCGGGGACCACACACAAGATCCATACTCCAGGATGGGGCGTAACAATGATGTATATAGCGTTTTAGTGGTGTAGGGATCATCAAACTCTTTTGACCACCGCTTGATGAAGCCAAGTACATTTATGGCCTTATTGACCATCGACGATATGTGAGAATCAAATTTTAATTTGCTATCAAGAATGATGCCTAAATCTTTAATTTCAAAAACGCGGACAAGTGGTGAAGCATCAAGCACGTAGTGAGCAGTATGAGGAGAACCTCTACAAAAAGTCATGATTTTACATTTTGAACAATTTAAATTAAGTAAGTTATAACGGCACCAAGCCGACAGTGCACCCAAGTCCGACTGTAGTAAGTTACATAGAGAATCATCGTTATAGGTGAAACATAGCTTTACATCATCAGCAAACATAAAAACACGAGAGTTAGTAATAACAGCAGGAAGATCGTTAATAAATAGATTAAATAGCAATGGTCCCATGTGACTACCCTGAGGAACACCAGAGGTAACAAAAATAGATTTGGATACAGAAGATTTAAAAACTACTTTTTGTGTTCGGCCACTCAAGTACTCAGAAAGCCACGACAGGAGTTTTGCTGGAAATCCAATAATATTTAATTTTTGAAGCAGCAAAGAATGACAAACAGAATCAAATGCCTTACTTAAATCTGTGTAAACGACGTCAGTTTGCATTTTGTCCTGAAACCCTTTGATAACTAGTGAGGTAAACTCAAGAAGGTTAGTGGTAGTAGATCTTCGCCTAACAAAACCGTGTTGATAAGGGGATAAAATTTAAGTACATAAGTGCTGCAATTGGGTGCAAATAATTTTTTCAAAGACTTTCGGAATGGCAGACAGCTTAGATATATTTTAACGTTGGACTTAGAAGAATTTTTATGGAGTGGAATAATAAAAGATTCCTTCCATATACCAGGAAACACAGCTGAGTCAACTGACAAGTTAAATAATTTGTGTAAGGGTTTACAAAGTGAGTCCGCACAATATCTAAGTATACAACCTGGCACTCCATCAGGACCAGGCAAGAAGCCGGGTTTGATAGTGTTGAGGTCGCCTAGCAGCGTACACTCAGTTATAACTGGGACATAAATGCAGTTTGACGCTTGAACTTGAAAAGGATAGGAATTAGTGCAACTATATGAACTCGATGTGTATACAGATTGAAAATACTCAGCAAAGAGATCGGCCACTGCCTGATCGGTATATGCTTTTGTATTATCAAGGTAAACCGAGGAAGGCAAGCAAGAAGATTTACGTTTAGAGTTAACAAATTTAAAAAACTGTTTCGGATCGCGGGAAAAGTTTGATCTGCAACGATTGAGATAATTGTTATAACAAATAGTGTTTACAGAAATAAAATTTGACTTTGCAATTATATACAAGGATAAATCTAAAGTATTTCCAGATCTTTTAAATTTTTTATAGGATCTTGTTTTCACGTTTTTTAATTTTGATAGTTCCCTCGTAAACCAAGGTGGTTTATTTTTACTTAAAGGAACAGTGACGGGAACACATATATCCAAATATGAATTCAAAGTCCTGTAAAAAATGGCAATGGCAGTTTCTATATCAGTACAAGAATAAAGTTGAGACCAATTAGTATGCTGAAGAAGGTCATTCAATTTAGTAAAGTTAGTTTTACGAAAACATCGTGTCTTTAAACAATTGTTAGATGTTAAGCTAAGGTTAAAAAGTTCAAATGAAAGTTCTAAAGTTGGATGGTAGGTATCTTCGGGAAGCACTAAAGGGTGTACTCTACTAACATTACTACAATCAGAGTCAGAAACAAATATTAAATCTAGCATTTTATTACTACTGTTATGCACCCTGTTAACTTGTGATAGGCCTAACTCTAAAAGGCCATCGATAAAATCATCAGAAGTGGCCGGTAATTGCGCCGAAGATGTGTCATTCACAGACCATAACACATGTGGCAAATTAAAATCACCAACCACTATAAGTTGATCCATATCCGTCAACAACGACGACACAAGCTGCAGGGCATTCAGATGGGATTTGTAAATGTTAATATCAGAATTGGGAGGAATATATGAACAAGTAATATAAAGAGAGCGGCCGCTAAATAATATTTTAACACATATGAACTCAATATCCGGATGATCGTGCGATTGAATCTGTTCAGAGGAAATACAGGAATCAACACCAATGAGAACACCGCCCCCCTTGCGGGAGGTGCGATCGCATCTGTAAAGGTTATACTTCATAGGCAAAACGGAATAATCAGATATATCAGGTTTTAACCAGGTTTCTGTCAGTGCAACTATCTGAGAATCAAAGGATAAGCTGTTTACATAGAGTTTAGAAAGTTTATAGTTAAGGCCTCGAACATTTTGATAGGCCAAGCTAACTACTTTTGTTAGTTTTTTGCCGCCGAAGTAGAGGCAATAGGGTGGCTAACAGTTGGTGCACTACTGAACCTACTATCGTTATTATTAATTTTATGCCTATTCACATACTCCTTTACAATGAGCTGCGGTGGCCAAAACTTTCCAGAACAAATTGTCCAGAAAAGTTCGGGCGGAACACTCAATTTGAAAGAAGATATGGTTCGGGCTTGTTTAAACTTGAACTTTTCAACAGTTATAAATGGAGAGTCTATTTTACTTTTAATGTAGGCACTAACATCATCCAACGAAGTGTCGGATGCTAGCCTAGACACGAAAATAAATTTTTTCAAAGGCACAACAACAAGAGGCTTGTGAGCCCCCGGTGTACCTTCAGTAGGCTGAATAGGCACACAAGCTGTTGGAAGAGAAAGATTTGGTGTTAAAATCGGGGAAGGGTTGTGGTTTGGATTTCTTGCCGGCGAATTAAAATGCATTAACGGGCTAGCAATTGAACCCGTTGGGGGATTAGCGATAGGTACCAAAAGGGGAGCGGTGACCAAGACCGGAGGAACAGTGAGCGGATTAGGCCCTGAAGTCTTTTTACGCTTCGGCGAATTACTCAACAACTTGCCTTTTTTGAAGCTCGACTGCAACTCTTTAAAGGAATTATGCAGGTTATTAAATGCAGTATGCATTATATTAAAACCTGCATATGTCTGTCTCATAAATTGAGTCGACTCCTTTTCAACCTCATTACAGGACTGACAAAACCATTTAAGGCCTATATCTGCAAGTAAGCAGTCCCGTATTTTGGCCGTAAAGCCGACACACTTCATGTGTATTACATTGTCACACAATCTGCACAGAATAAAGTCTTGGTTGGATGATCCAACCAATTTGCAGTTGTTGCTGCAACAAACTAGCATATTGAATTTAATTTGAATAAATAAAAATATTAATAACAAGAAAAAAAGTAATATGCTTTATCAAAAAGATGTAGGGTTCACGAAAGTAAGTGTGAAGGCGCTGATGCAATGAGCACGATCAAACGGTAAATAGCAAGAGAGCGAGAGAGCTTGAGTGCGTTGGCAGATACAACTACAAGTACTTCGGATAAGAGCGGACGTTAGCGTGAGAGGACTGATGCTGGAGTGCAAGAGCAAGAAAATAAGACAAGCTGTTTGTTGTTATTGGATGAAAGAAAACACAGAACAAGCACAGAATAAGCAAATGCAAATACACGTATGTATGTACATATGTTTTTTTAAAGCAAATGCAGCGTAGGTTATGCTGCGACTTCAAATGTAATTTAAGTCCGCAACTATTATTAAGCACACGTAAATATATACAACGTATATTTGCGATCACTGCTAGAATCGTTTACCAAATAAAACCAAGTAACACTAAGTGCACAAACACATATGTGGTCGATCCCGAAATTCCCGCGGGTCCCGGTAAACCTGTCGGGACCTAAAAATCATTCGGGACCCAAGCAAAATGTACTCCATAAATGTTCTGCTTTTGTCGAAATTACCCACCGATTGCATTTTTTAGTGACACGATATATCGCAAGTGCAATAAATGGGAGCATTTATATGTATTTTCACTGTTACGAAATTCGGTCACTCTTTTCCAATAATTGGTGCAGCAATGGCAACTCGTGCTGAAATATTGCAATTAATTGCCAAAAAAAATCACGAAATTGTCTTTTTAAATTCTTCTTCGAAGGCTGATTTTTGGGAAAAGTTCAACATTATGAAGATTAAAGATCACATTTTGGATTTTGTGCAGTGCAAAATATGTAAGGAAATTATTGCATATAAACCAAAAAATGGCACGTCTGGACTGCACAGGCATAAGTGCGCCAAAAATGAACAAGACGCTTTGCAACCAAGCATGAACGCATTTTTAAAAAGAAAAGTTCCGTCCAGCGTTGTGGAAGATCTGGCGCGGCATCAGCTGTTATTTTTTACTAACGATCTAAGACCATTTTCCACAACTGAAGGTAAATATGTTTGACAAATTAAAAGAGGTTCAGTTTACATGTTAGTATAAATAATTTATATATTTATTTTTATTAGGTGAAGGATTTTTGCAGCTGGCACAATCGCTTATTAACATTGGAGCTGAGTATGGAAAGCAAAACGCATCTGAAATACTTAAGAGTAGGAAAACCATAACAAACGTTGTGTTGCCAACAGAATACAGCAAAGTTAAATACGATCTGGAAAAAAAGCTGGTGGATCAGTCTTTGGCATACACAACCGACATGTGGACGGACCAACACACACAGCGAAGTTTTCTCACATTAACAGCACATTACTTATGTAAGGAGTTTAAGCTAAACGCAAAGGTCCTCGCAAATCGCGAATTTCTACTGGGAAAAAAAGATAGTGCCAATATATTGAGCTGTGTGTTAGAAATAGTTAGAGAATATGATTTGGAATCTAAATTTCAAGATAGCTATATTATAACCGACAATGGTGCCAATGTTAAGGCAGCTTTTAAACATTATAAGCGCATTGCATGTGCATGTCATAATTTAAACTTAGTTATAACTGACCTTTTCGAAAAGGGAAACGTTTTGGAATTGGATGCATTGTTGGATTCTTCAAAGTCGCTTGTTGGCCATTTTAAGCATTCTGAACTTAATAGCCAACTGTCAAAATCTTTTAATTTGTATTTGATAACGAAACAATGAAAGTTATCAAAAGCAAATGTCAACCATCTTTACATAGCCGCTGTGCGCCAAATACGTTTCACAACGTGGCACTTTTTTTAAATCCACCCTTTAGAGATTTAAATTTTTTGACAATTGACGAAAAGAATAAAGTGCACTTTATAATAATAACAACGCCATCAAAAAAAAAAAAAATAAAAATCAAGAAAAATCAAATTTATCAGATAGGTTTTCGGAGTTTTGTGCACCGCAACCCGATAATCAACACGACATCGATTAGGAAATCAATAATTATATAAGGCATAATAGATTTAAGAAAAATTGCGATTTATTAACATTTTGGCAACAATGCAATGATTTGCCATTGCTGCAAATGCTCTCCAGACAAGTCCTGAACGTTCCAACGTCTTCTGCCACAAGCGAAAGAGTTTTTTCTACTTCGAGTAGAATTTTAGAAGAAAGAAGAACCAGATTAATTGGAAAATATTTGAAAAAATATTGTTTTTAAACAAAAATTTAAAGTTAAGGTAATGTTATATTAAAAAAAAATTAAATTTATAGTAAGATTATATTAAAAGAAAATATATATACACACTTATTTGAAGAAAAAATATTTCGGGAATATGTCGGGACCCGCGGGATAGACACAAAATTTTTCGGGACAATCGGGACGGGAAAAGCGATATTGATTTCGGGACGGGATGGGACGGGAACAAATTTCTTTCCCGATCCCATCTCTAGCTATGTAGGTGCATATCATTTGCTAGTGCATGTGTTTTGTGGGGTAGGACAGGTACCAAACGGTCATAGAATACGTAAAGCAGGCAAGCTAACGTTCATATCCAAGAATCTTATTTATTGCAAAAATAACTAAATTCAATAAGCTATGATTTTCTTTTTTATGCTAATATATAGCAATCAAACAGGTACAAACAAGTGTTAACACATCGCTCGTGAGTTCTAACATTCATTAGTTTTTTTTTTTTATTTATGAGTTTTGATGGTATGATTAATTTTAAAACTAGTATATATTAATGATTTTTTTTTTCTTTTCGTTCATTCTGATTTATTTATTTATTTAATTATTATATTAAAAAGCATAAATAAATTAATTTATTAAAAAAATATATATTACAATTTTATCTGAAAATTCAAAATTAAGATAAAAAATTTAAAAAGTTAACGTTAACACTCTGGGAAATTCAACATTAAAATAAAAATAACTGGTCCAACATTTGTTGCGTGGATTGGGAAAAACCCGGAAAAACCCGGAAAAACCCAATCAGACCAGTGGAAGATTATTGATTAGTGGTTATGATTAGATAAGGCAGAAAGGATAGATCGATTTAGTACTGGAATTGGGGTCTCCAAAGAGTTACGGGAATAAAGCCGGTCAAAGTCTGAACAAATAACACGAAATGGTTCATGAATTAAATAGTTGCTCGAACACCGATCGAGGCTAAGCGGTGTGAAGTAACGGGTTGATCTAATTGGAACAGTTAAATTTATGCGACTCAAAAGAACTGATGAGTCGATTTCTCCATTAAGTAGATTAGTGATGAATACTACACCATGCATAATTCTACGGTTCAACAGGGAAGGAAGATTAATTAAAAAAAGTCTACTTGAATAGGGGGGTAGGTCTATCCCAGGAACCCAGTTAAAACTTCTAAGCGCAAACAGAAGAAATTTCCTCTGCAAAGATTCAATTCTATCCTGGTGAATCCCGTATTGCGGGGACCACGCACAAGATCCATACTCCAGGATAGGACGTACCAGGGATGTATATAGCGTTTTAGTGGTGTAGGGATCATTAAACTCTTTCGACCACCGCTTGATGAAGCCAAGTACATTAATGGCCTTATTGACCATCGACAATATATGCGAGTCAAACTTTAATTTACGATCAAGAATAATACCTAAATCTTTAAATTCAAGGACACGGTCAAGTGGTGAAGCATCAAGCAAGTAGTGAGCAGTATACAAAAAGGCCATGACTTTACGTTTTGAGCAACTTAAATAGAGTAAGTTATAACGGCACCAGGACGACAACGCACTCAAATCCGACTGAAGTGAGTTACACAGAGAAGTATCGCTGTAGGTAAAACAAAGCTTCACATCATCAGCAAACATAAATACACGCGAGTTAGTAATAACAGTTGGAAGATCATTAATAAAAAGATTATATAGCAAAGGTCCTAGGTGGCTCCCCTGGGGTACACCAGAGGTAACAGAAATAGGTTTGGATATAGATGATTTAAAAGCAACTTTCTGTGTTCGACCACACAAGTACTCCGAAAGCCAAGACACGAGTTTCTCTGGAAATCCAATAATATTAAATTTTTGAAGCAACAAAGAATGACTAACAGAATCAAATTCCTTTACTAAAATCTGTGTATACCACGTCAGTTTCCATTTTGGCCTGAAACCCTTTGATAACAAGCGAGGTGAACTCAAGAAGGTTGGTGGTAGTAGATCTTCGCCTAGCAAAACCGTGTTGATAAAGGGATAAAATTGAACTACATATGTGCTGAAATTGAGAGTAAATTATTTTTTCAAAGACTTTCGGAATGGCACATAACTTGGATATACCCCTGTAGTTTTTAACGTTAGATTTAGAAGAATTATTATGAAATGGAATAATAAATGTTTCCTTCCATATACCAGGAAACACAGCTGAGTTAACCGAAAAGTTAAATAATTCATGTAAGGGTTTAGAAAGTGAATCCGCACAATATCTAAGTATATAGCCTGGCACTCCATCTGGACCGGGCAAGTAGCCAGGTTTGATGGAGTTAGGGTCACTTAGGAGCGTACACTCAGTAATAACTGGGACATATATGCAATTGGACGTTTGAACTTGAAAAGGATAGGAATTACTGCAACTATATTAACTCGTTGAGTATACTGATTGAAAATACTCAGCAAATAGATCGGCCACAGACTGATCAGAACTTGCTTTCGTGCTATCGAGGTAAACTGAGGATGGCAAGCTTGAACATTTACGTTTAGAGTTGACAAATTTATAAAACTGTGATCCCACGTGAAAAGTTTAATCTACAACGATTAAGATAATTATTATAACAAGAAGTGTAAACAGCAATAAAATTAGACCTACGAAGACAAATCTACAGTAGTTCCGGACTTTTTAAACCTTTTATAAGCTCTTGTCTTCACGTTTTTCAATTTTGATAGTTCCGTCGAAAACCAAGGTGGTTTATTTTCACTTGAAGGGAAAGTGAGGGGAACACAGATATCCAAATGTGAATTCAAGGTCTCATAAAATATAGAAATGACAGTTTCTATAACACACTATACATTTAATGTATAATGAACCAGTTATAGCGGAATATATTCTGTGGTATAAAAAACTGTTAATTTTATGTAATTCGGAATTTATGGATTCATATGTTATGAGTGTGGTTAAACAGAAAACAATGTTAGCTATACAAAATCGGTTAGTACCACAAACTGTCAAATACATCGCTCTTTTTCTGAATCCACTTTTTAAACAACTTTAGTTTTTAACAACGGATACTTTACTCAAGACCATACTTTAGCAAACAACTTTAGCGCGATCGCTGCGCGCAGTAGCTTGTGAAGTCGCCTGCGATCGCGCTCAAACACACAGTATGGCGGGGTTGTCTTGCTACGCCAGCTCATGTCATAGCGAAGCCAGCAAGCCGAATTACATCAAATTCGCTCACAAGTCACGAAGCAAAAAACGACAGTCCCATGAGAGAGTAAAATCGCCAGACAACAGAGCTCGAAAGGTAGTTGGGAGATCGCTGTTTTAACCCTCTATAAGTATAAAATCTTGTTGCTTTAGCTTCTGTAAAAGCTATGCTCAATGAAATACAGACAGATGAGATTTCTGTGGAAATTTAATGTGTTGAAATTCAATGAAGCTTTTTCAATAAAAAACCGACAATTTACATTTTCGTGAGTTTTTAGATTGCCCAAAAAAGCAAGAATTTGAGCTTACAAAGATTATAATTGATGTTGAAATACCAAAATTACAAACAAATGCAGGTAGCAAACAACACGAACTTTCTGCTGTTCTGGAGAAATGCAGCCAGTTTTTTTCAGTTTCAAGTAGAATATTAGAAGATAAAATAACCAGGATGTTACCAGAATATCTTGACTAAGTTTTATTTATAAACAAACATGTGACATTTCATTATTTTGTTTTGCTGATTTAAATTAGTTTTATTTTAATCAATTAAACATATGTGTGAGTCACGCGCCTTTTTAATTGCGTCAGCGTGCGTGACGTGAGCGTAAAACTACTCCCGCGCTAGACTCTAGCTCAAAGTTAATCAAATGTGCCAGTAGGGCTGGAGGCGGTATGGGTGGGGGTGACTCCAAAGCTTTTGGGTTTCATCACCAATCTTGGAACTTTGGAAGATACGATAGGCGTTTCTTGTTTTAAACTGCGAGGGCTTGGTTATGATTAGATAAGGCAGGAAGAATCGATCGGTTTAGTACTGGAATTGGGGTCTCCAAAGAGACACGGGAATAAAGCCGTTTAAAGTCAGAACAAATAACAAGAAATAGTTCATGAATTAAATAGTTGCTCGAGCAACGGTCGAGGCTAAGTGGTGTGAAGTAACGGTAAGATCTAATAGGGACAGTTAAATTTATGCGACTCAAAAGAACTGATGAGTCGATTTCACCGTTAATTAGGTTAGTGATAAATACAACTCCATGCATAATTCCACAGTTCAACAGAGAAAGAAGATTAATTAAAAGAAGTCTACTTGAATTCGGGTGTAGGTCTATCCCAGGAACCAAGCTAAAACTTCTAAGCGCAAACAGAAGAAATTTCTTCTGCACAGATTCAATTCTATCCTGGTGAATCCCGTATTGCGCGGACCACACCTAATATCAATACTACAGGATGGGACGTACTAGGGATGTATAAAGCGTTTTAGTAGTGCAGGGATCATTAAACTCTTTCGACCACCGTTTGATGAAGGCAATGACATTAATGGCCTTATTGACCATTGACAATATATGCGATTCAAACTTTAATTTACGATCAAGAATAATACCTAAATCTTTAAATTCAAGGACACGGTCAAGTGGTGAAGCATCAAGCATGTAGTGAGCAGTATACAAAAAGCCATGACTTTACGTTTTGAGCAATTTAAATAGAGTAAGTTATAACGGCACCAGGACGACAACGCACTCAAATCCGACTAAAGTGAGTTACACAGAGAAGTATCGCTGTAGGTAAAAGCAAGATGTTTTCTAGTACATCCTGACTTAGTCGATTTCGGTAATCAGTAAGCACAAGTCTTAACGTAGAAAACGCTCGTTCAATCGTCACCTGTTAGATAATATATGTATGAAACTGTGAGCATTTATTTATTAAAACATTCGTATTTATCGAGTTGGTGGTACCATGAATGAATAACATAAGGTGGTCCCGTCGGCAACAGCCATCCACTTATTGTATGCTTGCAATATGTGCGAGTTAAATGAACAAAGTACACTGAGTGTCGTATTGAGTGTGAGTGAGGCGGCAATGTGATTGTTGATTAACCCTTAGCATGTCCTAAGGGTTTGAATATGGCATTTATAATAAAAGATGAGAAATTTTTTTAAAGTTTAGTTTTTAATAGTTTTGAATTACCAATCAAACGCTGTTTTTGATTCTTAATGAAAATGTTGTGGTTTAGGTACTTAATTTTAAAATGTATACTTCACAGCAAAATTTGCAATATTTCATATTAATAAGTGTGCGCTTAAGGGTTAATAACCTAGAAAAAAAATCGTCCGCACACAGCCTTTCTCTTCAACAAGCAAACGTGCACTGAAATAAGTGGATACTTCGTAAAACTTCGGCTGCCGACGGGACCACCTTATGTTATTCATCATGAGCAGAAGCAAGATATACTTAAGAAGGTAGCATTACTCGCTCTCTCACACTCTTTTCATTCTTAAATTGTCAGTCTGTTAGCAGCAGTTGTGAGCGACGCATCTCCGCGGACGATTTTTTCGTGTAAAACTTCTTGTGCTACAGACTTTACGTGTTATTGCAATGGCGCCTCTCTCTCTTTCTATCTCTCTCCCTCTCTCTCTCTCTCTCTCTCTCTCTCTCTCTCTCTCTTCTGTCATTTTCACACTTAAGTAAGAAGTCGCGAGCGAGCAAGTGCGGCTACCTTCTTAAGTATACCTTGAGCAGAAGCAGCAGCAACATAAATGAAACTTTTTGCACTTTTTTAAACACTGGTCGTTGCCCGCCATGATTTATTTGCCATTCATTTGCGTAGACATTGTTTACATTTCGGTTGTGAATGACAATTTTTTAGTAGTGGAATCAAAAATATCGAATCTAACTAAATAAAAACACTTGTAACAGGATCATTTCCAGAGGATGTTTTAATATTTTGAGAAAACTTGGAACGGGTACTTCATACGTAACATCATTGATGTTAGATGTTAGATGTTAAATGTGCCCTAGTGTGAATTGGTTATAACGTAATGCACAAAATTTACTGACCGTAACGACAAGTGTTGAAAAATTCACATATTGTGGCGGTAGGTCGATTACTTTCTCTTAAAAAATCGGAAAAGCTACTGTGTTTAGTTGTTTGTTTACATTTAGAAATAATAAATAAATAATAAAGATGGAATCAGAAATGGTAAATGTACTGGCAATAACTTGCGCAACCAACACCAGTTTAAAAACAACCCAAAAGACTTTGCAAATTCTCCTAACGGACCTAAGCCCTGACATTACGAGAGTAATTGAGTTGAATAAAAATACATATGTTATTTAAATTGTATCTTGTTCTGAAATTATTTATTCCTTCTTGAGCAGCATTGACTGCCAACCCAATAGTTCTGGCATTGGATCCTGAATTTGGTCAATTTTGTAAATTTTTTCAGCAAAAATTTATAAACCGTTTTGTGTTGATGCCTTTTCGCTACCGTAAATAGGTGCAGTCAGCTATTTACGGCAGCAATAACATTTTAAAATTTTCATTGTTCAACACTGCCGTACGGCCCGTAACTAACAGAGCTGCGTATTGGGTTATGTTATTACTGTATGGCCGGTGTACGGGACCATTTTTTTTATACGAAGTTTTTACGATACGGGCGCTGTTTTGTCGTCTGCGTATTGGCCTTAAGAGTGCGTTCTTTCGAGTCTTTGAGTATATAAATGTTACATACCAGAGGCCTCCACTGTTAAGTTACAAGCTGTTAAGCACAGGTGTTATAACAGAAGAGCACGCGCAGCTAACTTACCAAAAATTGCGCGAGAAAGAACAGAATAAATAAAAGTAAATTTACAGTTAAAAATTGAAAACAACCAAATGGCTTGACACTCCTCCAAATCAACCTCCACCACTGTAAAGCGGCTGCAGCCGCCCTTCTGCTCCGCATAAGCCAATGCGGAGCAGACATTGTCCTCATCCAGGAACCTTGGGTGTGTGGTGGCAAGGTTTCTGGACTGGGGACTCAGGACTACAAGCTGCTTGTAGCCCACAACGAAGGTAAAGTCCGCACCTGCATTCTAGCAAGAAAACATCTAGACATTTTTCTGCTTCCTGATTTCAGCGATGGTGACAACACGGCTGTATGCCTTGAGCTAAAGTCTGGACAGGTCAGACTTAGCTCCGCCTACATGGCCCACGACCACCAGGGGCCCCTACCACAGCAACGACTACGGGCGTTAATTGCTGACTGCGAATTGACGCATACCGAGCTGATTATATGCTGCGACGCCAACGCTCACCACCATCAGTAGGGCAGCTCGGATATAAATGAACGGGGTGAGTTACTCTTCAATTATATCTTAACAACAAACTTAAACATTTGTAATATAGGTAACGACCCGACCTTTATTATAAAGAATAGGGAAGAGGTCTTAGACATGACGCTAGCCACAACCTCCCTCTATAAACAACTGACAAAATGGAGGGTACTCTTAGAGCACTCTTTCTCCGACCATAGGTATATCGACATAGAGTTCTGTCTTGACATACCCAGACCCAAATGGTGCAGAAACGTTAAACGTACAAACTGGACCAGATTCAAAGAATGCCTCGAAAGGCTAATCCCAGAACATCCCCCAGTTGGATCCCCCTCTACCGAGTACACAGAGTTACTCACAAGTAAGCTCACGGAGGCATGCAAGTCCGCCCTAAACATGACATGCCCCCAGAGCAAACCAAGAGGCAAAACAAAACCACCATGGTGGTCCTCGCAATTAGGCGAGCTTCGTAAAACTTCGCGAAAGCTCTTTAACAGAGCTAAATCGAAGGGAGACGACCAATCATGGAGTCTCTACAAAGCCAGCCTATCCACTTTCAAAAAGAGTCTTAGACAAGCTAAACGCTCCTCATGGCAAAACTTTTGCTCCAAAATAGAGAGCACTGCAGAAGCAGCAAGGCTCAGGAAGGTTCTCTCAAGTACTCAAGCAACCATAGGCTACCTCAAAAAACCTGATGACTCATGGACAACGACCAGTCTAGAGTCACTAGAACTTTTGATGGCAACCCACTTTCCTGGATGCTCAGTTGAAGTACCACTACCCCCTATCCAAAGAGAATTTCAGGAACACGTTTCCACCGACTTATTCTCCAGAGATATCATCTCGTGGGCTATTCGTAGCTTCTCACCCTTCAAGTCCCCTGGGCCGGACGAAATTATCCCAGCCCAACTGCAGTATGCAGGGGACATCGCCATAAACTGGCTTCAGAAAATTTTCTCCGACACCCTGACAACAGGAACGATCCCCAAGCCATGGCTCGAATCTAAAGTTGTCTTCATTCCCAAGGCGGGAAAAGCCTCACACACGACCCCCAAGGATTTCCGACCCATAAGCCTAACATCCTTCCTACTCAAGACACTAGAAAGGGTGCTGGGCTTATATATTAGAAATACGATCAAGACCGACAACTTCTCCCAAGCACAACATGCCTACCAAAAAGGTAAATCTACTGAGACAGCACTTCATGCTGTTGTCTCCACAATAGAAGCAGCACTCCACCACAAGGAGTATTGCCTTATAGCCTTTCTAGACATTGAGGGCGCTTTCAATAACGTCGTACCGTGGGCGATCACTGGAGCATTGTCAGGGCTGGGGACTGATTGATCAACTGCTCAAGAGCAGGACAGTCAGGGCCACTCTGGGGTCCTCAACCATATCCAGATCTGTTAATAGAGGCACACCGCAAGGAGGTGTCCTCTCTCCTCTCCTTTGGAACGTGGCGGTAAACAACCTGCTGCGCTCCATGGAGGGAGGGGGCTGTCGGGTGATCGCTTACGCAGATGACGTTGCCATAGCCTTCTCGGGCAAGTATCCCCAATCCTTGTGCGAATGCATGACCACTGCACTTAAAACATTGTCCTCATGGGCCACATCAGATGGATTAGGGCTGAACCCAGCCAAAACTGACTTAGTCCTCTTCACTAGGAGGTATAAGATTCCCCCCCTCAGGCCGCCGTCGTTGAATGGGGTGGAACTTTCCTTCAGTAAATCAGCCAAATACCTAGGGCTCACTCTTGATAGCAAACTAGACTGGAACCTCAAATCGGAGGAACGAGTGAAGAAGGCTTCAGTCGCACTATATACATGCAGGAAATCCATTGGATTAAAATGGGGAATGGCACCTCACATCACCCTCTGGCTGTACACAGCCATCGTAAGGCCTATCCTACTGTACGGAGTGTCGGTATGGTGGCCAGCTCTATCAAAGAAGAAATTAGTCCACAAGCTTGGCAAGGTACAGCGTGCCGCTGGACTGACCACAACAGGAGCCCTCAGTACGACCCCAACTGAAGCTCTTGACAACATACTTAATCTTCTACCAATAGACCAAATGGGGAAGCTACTAGCAACTCTCTCTGCCCTACGCATGAGAGAAACATAGCAGTGGTCCGAACAGACTTACGGACACTCCAAGGTTCTTGTGGGAAACCCACTTATTCCCAAAAACACGGACTATTGCCGTCCTCAGGAATTCCCCAAAACTCCATTCCATACACTTATCCCCTCCAGGGACGATTGGTGCTCAGGCACGCCAGGGCCGACAAACTCAATAAAAATTTACACTGATGGCTCTAAGCTAGACGACCGGGTAGGGGGCGGCGTCTTTTGCGATGAGCTATCCATTAACAAATCTTTCAGCCTCCCTGACCATTGCAGTGTGTTTCAAGCTGAGATCGCTGCAATTCACGAAGCACTCTCCTGCATATCCGAAATAAATTGCTCTGCAGCCAGAATCTGCATATTTTCTGATAGCCAGGCTGCTATCAAATCTCTCAAAGCGATATCATCTAACTCGATATTTGTCACAAACTGCCGCAGATCTCTGAAGGAGATGGCCGAGCAGTTCGAAATACACCTCATATGGGTGCCCGGACATAAAGGCATAGAGGGCAACGACAAAGCAGACGAGCTGGCAAGGCATGGTACTACCGTGCCTCTCCTCACAGGCAAGGAGAGCATGGGTATCCCCATGGCCAGCTGCAAGCTAAGAGTCCGATCGCACTTCGAACTTGAAGCAAACAAGAGATGGCAACTCACCACCGCCACGGGTAGGATTGCCATACAAACCTGGCCAACGCGCTGTAAAAAGCGGTCCTTAGGCCTTGTTCACTTAAACAGATTAGGTTGTGCTGCCGTAATCAGGGCCATTACGGGGCACTGGCTAGTGGGGACTCACGCAGCGAGACTTCTAGCCCCTTTCAATGACTTCTGCAGAAGCTGCCGAGACGAGGAGGAAGAGGAAACAGTCTCCCACCTCTTCTGCGACTGTCCAGCTCTCTGCAAAAACAGAAAGCGATACCTTGGTTTTTTCTTCTTATCGGACCTCTCTCAACTGGCGGACACTAAACCGAAAAATATCCTGTCTTTTATTCGAGCCTCGGGCTGGGACCACGCCCTCGTAAACGGTGTAACACACTCTACGTCTGGGTAGACGGTATCTGTGGACTATGTCCAAGAAGCGGCATCACAATGGGCCAATACATGGCCTACGTGAGTGGGGGGTTTTGTCTCAAACTGCTCACTACCGCTCTAACCTAACCTAACCTAAATGTTACATACCAGAGGCCTCCACTGTTAAGTTACAAGCTGTTAAACACAGGTGTTATAACAGAAGAGCACGCGAAGCTAACTTACCAAAAATTGCGCGAGAAAGAACAGAATAAATAAAAGTAAATTTACAGTTAAAAATTGAAAACAACCAAATGGCTTTCGATGGTGGGTGGTTTGTACTTTGTGTTTGCGAAATTAGAATGTAGATTGTGCTTGTCATGTCCCCGTATTTGTCTTAATTGTAAGTTGCCTAAACGAAAAAATTTTAAAACGAAAACTGAACTTTGAATGGACTAGCAAAGTGAGTTCCACATAGTCCCACCTTAAAATAAAAACAGTGTTTTAGAGTGTTTCATTACCTTTAAAATGAGTGTAGTCTTAATTTCCACTTTTAGCCACAACCAGACATATTTCAATTTACAGATCATAACCTTAAATTTGATAATGCGACGTTGTTTGCAAATTGGATTGCAGTGAGTGGAAAAGGGCAAAAAGAGGTTGCAATTTTTAACTGTTTTATGGCGAAAGTTCAATCAATCAATCAATGCAAAATGTAAGCCGGTTGGACGAACTTCTCTGGACTTCAGTAAAAAAAGCCGTAGGGATCGTGCAATAGCAAATGGAGGGAATATAGCTTATTGATTCAACCAGCAAGCGTGGCTGGGAAAAAAAAGGAAAGGCCGACCTAGCTTTCGTTTTAAAATTGCTTTCTATATGCCCTGAAAAAGCAAGATCAATTCGCCAGACATTGTCACAGCCAGTTATAAAGCCTAAAAAGATACCAAAAATTGAAGCGCTTGCTCTCCTGATGGATCAGGGCTTTACAAAACAGCAGTATAATGCAATAAGAGAGCACTCAAAACAGAGTGATTGTGATATAAGTTAACAAATAAGTATTGTACAACATATTTTACACACATAATACTATAATAACACATATTGCACTCACATTATATGACACTAAGCAACTAAGTAGTTTTGTATAAACAATGCTGACGCGCTTTAATTGAGTTCAGCGCTCTGCGCTAAGAACGGACGCGGCGGTAAGCTGACATTTCATATTCGAAATGTTGGCTGCTCCACATAAAATGCGGAATCGGCTTGCCGATTGTAGCCTGTGGCGTGATGCATTGTAGCGACAGGGTAAAGTTACATTCCATTCTGTATTTGTAGTTTTAGTCTTGATTCAATAGCGCACAATCCAAGTCGCAGAAATAAATGTACTCCGGCATAGCCGTTAACAACCATAAATATATCTTTGCATTATTGTCTAATCTAAGATTAGCGATAGAAGGCCAGTAAGCCTTCCAACATAATCTTCAGTGACATCGCTGGAGATACATCAACTTAAATAACAAGACGCCACCAATTGGTGATCAGCAGCGAGGGACGACCACGACGAGTAACTACGTGGGACGTGTGAGAAGCATCATCATACATCATCTCCATAACTGCATAATTGGCGCCCAATTAAAACAAAACTCACTCCCAAAAACATGTAAGTTCGAAAAAGTGAATTTATTTTCGGCATAATCCAAAAACATTCAAGTAAAAATATAAATTGCCACGCATATTTGCGTACTACCAAGTTATCTTTTCCAAGTGCATACTTTTACAAACGAAAAAAAATCATAGCATTCTTTTAAAATCAAAAAATTTTTTTGTGTTGCATACTTTTGCCAAAGAAAAACTTTTTGTAGCATAACCTAGTAGAAATTTTAAGAATAAAAATATTGCATACTTTTACTAAAATACAAATTTTGTAGCATAACTTAATAAAAGTTTTGAAAATAAAAAAAATTGCATATTTCTACTGAAGAAAATTTTACTGCACACCTTAAAGAAAAAACCCCAAAGAATTCAGTGAGAATTTCACAAGTAACATTTTATTTCTTGCATTTCCTAAATCACCAATTTACGAACCGAACGATAACAGTGTTGGCCAAAGTATATTTGAGTAGTGTCGACCAACTGTCAATGAGTTGGCCAGGCCCTTACAGGGAAGTAAAAGTTGAATACGATAGCGAGGATAGCTGGGATTCAGAACAAACCATTTCAACAGACCACCGGTTAGCAAGTTCCCCAATAAATAAAAACATGGAAGCCAGCCAGATCCAAACGCTCATTGAAAATGCCGTCAGACAAGCTTTGGCACAACAACAGACCCAATTGCAAGCTCAAATAAATTCTCTAGCCAGTCAGGTACAGAGTCTGCGGGTGGAAACACCTCAGTTCATTACTTATGAAAAAATATCTGTCACACCCGAAATAAAATGCGATATCCCTCTGGACATTATCAAATCTATACCAGAGTTCTCAGGCGTTCAAGATGAAAATGTATCTTGGAGGCAGTCAGCAACAGATGCTTACGACTTGTTCAAGCCCTATAATGGCAGCCATACCCACTATCAAGCTGTTGCTATCATACGCAACAAAATCAAAGGCTCAGCTAGAGGCGTGCTTGTTTCGCACAATACTGTGTTAACCTTTGACGCCATATTAGCTAGACTAGATTGCACTTACGCAGATAAAACGTCCTTGCGCTCTCTTATACATAACTTAGAGATGGTTAGACAAGGCGACATGTCTTTGATGCAGTACTACGACGATGTCGAGAAAAAACTGACTCTAGTTACCAACAAGATCGTTATGACACACGAGCAAGAAGGCGCCGTTTTGCTCAACGCTGAAGTTAGAGCTGACCCTTCATTTCGGGCCTTAAAAAATCGCTCCAGGCCATAGTTTTCCTAGCTCAGCCCAAAGATTTACCATCTGCTCTGGCATTGGCCAGAGAGGCAGATTCAAGCATTGAGAGAAGCATGTTTGCTAACTCTTACGCGAAGGCTGTAGAGGAACGGGCCCAAGTATCTGAAAACAACAAAAGCCGCCCCTAGGGAAAACCAGGCAGATTCAATAAGGATGATAAAAACCAAAACAAGAACCCGCATTTTGTAAAACGCCAAACGGGCAATCCCCAAGATCCGCCACAAAGAGACAACCAAGACCAAGCCCCACAACCAATGGAGGTTGACCCTTCTTCCTCCAAGTTTAGGCAACGCACTGAATACAGTAAGAATAACCCTAATAACTCGAACGCACCAAAACGTAGAAACTCTTCCGACCGTTCAACTGGCCAAAGACGCCAGCGCATTAACAATGTGGTACAAGAAGACTCGAAAGAGTCAAAGGAAGAATACGAAAAAGCAGCAAAGGCTGCAGTTGAGGATATTGATAGCGAAAACGAGTACGCCCCAAGTGACGACTCGGTTAATTTTTTAGGGAACACTCCCGGTTGCCGTACATCGTTCGGCGGCTATCCGGGAAAACATTAAAAATGCTGATAGACACAGGCGCGGCAAAAAATTATGTGAAGCCCGTAAAGGAGCTTAAAAACATAATGCCGGTCGCCAAACCAATCTCGGTGAACTCAATTCATGGTTCCACCGAATTTAAGGAAAAGTGCCTGATGAACATTTTTCATCACACTTCCCCTTTCTTTCTGCTAGATACCCTCAGCTCATTTGACGCCATTATAGGCTTCGACTAGTTAACACTGGCCGGGGTCAAGTTGAACTTAGCTCAAAACATTCTAAAGTATCAGTGCACTTTTGAAAAACTTCAGTATTATAACTGTGCTGATGTTAACTTTACCAATGTCAATGACATTGTGGTTCCTGCTTCTATTAAAAAGGAGTTTCGGAATATGATGCTCAAAAGAAAGAAAGCCTTTTCTACAGAAAATGAAGCTCTACCTTTTAACACCGCTGTCACTGCCACAATTCGGACAGTGGACAATGAACCGGTGTACTCCAGAGCCTACCCAAATCTTATGGGTGTTACTGACTTCGTAAACAACGAAGTCAAACAAATGCTGAAAGACGGCATTATCAGACCTTCACGGTCGCCATACAAAAGCCCAACTTGGGTAGTTGACAAAAAAGGAACAGACGTTCAAGGTAACCCAAAAAAAAGATTGGTAATCGACTTCAGGAAACTGAACGAACGAACCATCCCAGACCGTTACGCAATGCCCAGTATTCCCATGATTCTAGCGAACCTTGGGAAGGCAAAATTTTTCACCACACTCGACCTAAAGTCAGGGTACCACCAAATTTACCTTGCGGAACATGACCGCGAAAAGACTTCGTTCTCGTTAAACAGCGGCAAATACGAATTTTGTCGTCTACCGTTTGGCTTAAAAAACGCTAGCAGCATTTTCCAGAGGGCATTAGATAATGTTCTTGTATTGGCAAAATATGCTATGTCTATGTTGACGACGTTATCATCTTCTCTAAAAATGAGACGGACCACGTTCGCTACATCGATGCCGTGCTGAAATGTCTCATCGATGCTAACATGAGGGTGAGCCAAGAAAAAACTAGATTTTTAAAGAAAGTTTAGAATACCTTGGCTTTATAGTCAGCAAAGACGGAGCAAAATCTGATCCCAAAAAGGTAAAAGCCATTCAGGAGTACCCTGAACCAAAAAACGTTTACGGAGTCAGAGCTTTCTTAGGACTAGCTATCTATTATAGAGTCTTCATCAAAGACTTTGCCGCTGTAGCACGGCCAATAACGGACATTCTAAAAGGGGAAAACGGCTCAGTAAGTAAGCACATGTCAAAAAAAATTTCTGTTAAATTTAATGAGATTCAACGGAACGCATTTGAACGTTTGCGCAACATTTTGGCATCGGAAGATGTCATACTCATGTACCCAGACTTCAAAAAGCCTTTTGACCTAACTACTGATGCCTCAGCCAGCGGTATTGGGGCTGTGCTCTCTCAAGAAAATAGACCCATCTCCGTGATATCCCGTGCCTTAAAACAGGCAAAGTTGAACTACGCCACCAACGAAAGAAAATTACTTGCGATTGTTTGGGCCCTAGGCAAATTACAGAATTTTCTGTACGGTTCTAGAGAAATAAACTTTTTCACTGACCACCAGCCACTCACATTCGCGGTAGCAGATAAAAATACTAACGCCAAAATAAAAAGGTGGAAGGCTTACATTAATCAGCACAATGCTAAAATGTTTTACAAACCAGGCAAGGAAAACCTTGTTGCCGATGCCCTTTCCAGTCAAAACCTTAACGCTCTGCAAAATGAGCCTCAATCGGACGCTGCAACCATTCACAGCGAACTTTCACTGACATACACGATCGAAACTTCTGACAAACCTATAAATTGCTTCAGGAACCAAATCGTTCTAGAAGAAGCACGTTTCCCGCTAAAGCGGAACATGTTGCTATTTCGCAGAAAAACTCGCCATTTGATCAGTTTCACTGACAAAAACAGCATCCTTAAAAAGCTCAAAGAAGTCGTAAATACAGGGGTTGTAAATGCGATACACTGTGACCTACCCACGTTAGCAAGTTTCCTGCACGACTTAATTGCTCATTTCCCAGCAACTCAATTTCGTTATTGCAAAAATTTTGTGCAAGACATATCGGACAAAAGCGAGCAGTTAGAGATTATCACTGCCGAACACAATAGCGCTCACAGAGCGGCACAAGAAAACATAAAGCAAGTACTTCGCGATTACTACTTCCCCAAAATGAGCAACTTAGCCAAAGAAGTAGTTGCAAACTGCAGAGTTAGCACCAAGGCCAAATATGACCGGCACCCCAAAAAACAAGAACAGGCTACACAGACAAAATGTTGCACATAGACATTTTTTCCACCGACAAAAAGCAATTTCTTACTTGCATCGACAAGTTTTCCAAGTTTGCGGTTGTACAACCAGTACTATCCAGAACGATAGTTGACATCATAGGTCCCTTGTTACAATTGGTAAACATGTTTCCCAATACCAAAACAATATATTGCGACAACATTGTAAATGCGCCACCGCTCCACAGCTCTTCAAACGGCCAAGTTGAACGGTTCCATAGCACCCTAACAGAGATCGCTAGGTGCCTAAAGTTAGATAAAAAAATCAATGACACGACAGAACTAATCCTGAAGGCCACAATAAAATACAATAAAAACCTACACTCAGTCACCCAAGAAAAACCTATTGACATGGTGCACGCAAGTTTCAATGAGCGCCGCGTACACGTCAGAGAAAGACCGGTTAAAGCCCAGCATGAAAACATGAACAGGTGCAACAGTTCCAGGCAAAACCGTGTTTTTGAGGTAGGAGAAAAAGTATTCCAGAAGAATAACAAGAGATTAGGAAATAAACTATCTTTGCATTATTGTCTAATCCGAGATTAGCGATAGAAGGCCAGTAAGCCTTCCAACATAATCTTCAGTGACATCGCTGGAGATACATCAACTTAAATAACAAGACGCCACCAATTGGTGATCAGCAGCGAGGGACGACCACGACGAGTAACTACGTGGGACGTGTGAGAAGCATCATCATACATCATCTCCATAACTGCATAATTTATATACCCATTATACAATGAGGTTTCTGAGCAGAAGAAAGACTGCCGACCAGAAGAGATAATCGTCACTGAGACAAAAGCAGAAGTGTCTTTACAAGGTCTTCTGGTTCACACTGCTGCTCGGCTTGTTTGTCTGCAGGAAGACGTTATTTCGAATGTTATACAAGAACAAGGGACAGATTTCTTAACAGCTGATCTCATATTGAGTTACGGCTTTGATGGAAGCAGTGGACAATCCAACTACAAACAGGCGTTTAGTGAAGGACAAGCGTTTGATTTGGATTCAAGTATATTTGCGACTACTGTAACTCCACTAAGACTTGTTGATCCGTCTGGCAACATATTGTGGAACAACAGAACGCCACAGTCAATTAGGTTTTGTCGCCCCCTTAAATTAGAATTTTTGAAAGAGACACAAAAGCAATAATAAAAGAAAAGCTTAATATGGAAGAGCAGATTGCTAATTTATTTGAAGTTTAAAACTTAAGAGCTAGTGGGGTGTTAGCATGGCTGCCTGGGCCTTCAGCTGTGGAGTATTTGATATCTATGTGCTTATTGCTATGGGGTATTTCACAGGATTTTTGTGTTGTTAAAGTTCATGTTTTTGTACCAGCTTGATGTTGGGTATTTTTGTGGTAATAAGCAATAATAAAAGAAAAGCTTAATATGGAAGAGCAGATTGCGAATTTATTTTATTTATTTATTAATACTAGCTAAAAGTTTAAGACTAAGGAGCTAGTGGGGTGTTAGCATGGCTGCCTGGGCCTTCAGCTGTGGAGTATTTGATATCTATGTGCTTATTGCTATGGGGTATTTCACAGGATTTTTGTTTTGAAGTGTTTGTTTATGTCTGTCATGCTTATATTGTTTGTGGTGATCAGTTGGAATTCCACTGCATTTTTGGCGTGCGTGTCGGCGAACTCGTTGCCTTTTATGTTTATGTGGCTCGGGATCCATTTTAGTTTTACTTTGTTTTGGTTTTGGTGGAAGACGTTATTGAGATTTGCCAGGTTGAAGTTTAGTTTAGGTGGGATGTAGGCTGAGATTATTTTTATTTTTTTTTTTGGATGAGACTTCCACGCAGATTGCGTCAAAATCGTTTGGTAGGGGTAAAGTTTTTATTTATAGGGAGTTGTGGGTAAGTATTGCTACACCACCATAGTGTTGGGAGGTATTAAGGGAGTGTAGTGAGTAGTTTATGGGTATGGTATGTTTGTTGTGGATTTTCGGTGGGTTTCTTGTAGTGCTATTATGTTTGGGTTGAAGTTTTTTATTAGTGTTTTTAGCTCACTGTAGTTGTTAAGGTATCCACGTATATTCCATTGTATGCACTTTAGAGACATTTTATTGGATGTTGTTTAGGTGTTGTAATGAATGGATAGGGTATGTGTTGGGTAGTTTGCAGTGAGATTGGTTTTTAATGTAACTTTATGTATGTTTTTTATTTTGGGTTTCTTATTCTTAATATTCGTCATCGTCCGACATAGGTTGGAGGTGGTTGGATTCGTTTTGAGAATTTTTGTTTTTGATTTCGTTTTCTATTCCTTTTTTTAAGGTTTCTTGTTTTTTAATTGCAGCTCTTGTTCTTACCGATGTCTTGAGCGGCAATAATTTGGCTGGGTTAGTTTTTGGGCATGCTCTGTCGAATGATGAGTGTTCGGAGTTGTTTTTGTTGGCTGATTTGCAGTTAATGCAAGTTTTTTTTGCGTTGCATTGTTCGTTCTGGTTTTTGTCGCCTAATTTATCTTAGGATTTCTTCTTCTGCTATTCCTCTGAGGTCATTGGAGTACATTACTGCCTTCGTGGAGTTGAGAGAGTTGTGTTCGGTTATTTCAATTTTTATTTCTTTGTGAGCATAGTTGAATTAGCTTGGTTGCTTGGATGTAATATTTTGTTTTTAATAGAATTGTTCCATTTCGGAGTTCTTTGCAGGTTTCAAGCTCGCTGGAGCAAACGTTGTCGATCACTTTTTTTTATTATTATTTTTATTATTACGTGTCATAACAAGGTATTTGGGTCCGATGGATGTTGATTGGAGGTGCTTTGTTTTGTCGAACATGATTTGGTCATTGGCGGGTTGACTTCTACGGTCCGGCGGCTCGTTCATCGTGATGGGGTGCTTTTGCACCAGTAGTGATGTGGTGATTGTACTGGATCTACTTAGATTTGGTTTTGTTTGTTGTGGATGAGTTAAGTTAAGTGTTGTTGTGGTTGTTTTTGTTTTTACTGTGGTTAATTGTTGAGGGTAGTTAAAAGCACGTCTATGTTGAACGAAAGCGAGAGTCGAACTGAGATTGCGAATTTGCAATCATGTAAAATAACACTATATTCAGGAAAATTAGTCTATATTGTTAGGCTGTATTGGCCAATACGTGTATGCAGCGATGGTATAGTTAATACCATTGTATAATATAATCCCCTATCGATACTATTGTATAGTTAATAACCAGTTGCTCATCGGTACTATTGTACAACGCGATCGCCCTTCGATACCGTGAAAATACCGATATCTACAATAGTCAAGAAAGAGATATTGCGAGTCAATTGATCGACAGCATTGAAGAGACCATCAGTAAATCGTGATTGAATATTGAAATAATAAACATTAAAAGACATTGAAACCTCAGTAATAACTTCAGAAGTGGGATTAAAGCCCAGTGCGCCAAATATTTTCTCCCCATCTTGACAACAAGAACATAAGTCAATAAATTGCCAGTGCATATTTTACGTACGCACACACACATACATTAAAAGTGAATTGCGCATCTACGTACGTATAGGGAAGTGCTTCTTGAAAAACTGCAAATCAAAAGTGATGCGCACAAACACAAAACAAAAGTAATCCGCGTGTCTACGTACGTATAAGGAAGTGATTTTTGAGAAACTGCATATCAAAAATGAAGCGCACAAACACAACACAAAAGTAAACCGCGTGTCTACGTACGTATCGGGAAGTGATACACAATTTCTTGCCGCATGCAATATATGTAAATAAGCTATTGCAATGGATAAACAGCAACTTATAAACAAATTAAGTCACTTCAAAATTGAATTCCCAGTTAATGCAACATTAAGACAACTAGAAAAGATTGCTATGAAAAAAAAAATTAACATCGAAATTGAAACATTGGCCGACGGGGATATTGACAGCGACTCCGATTCGGACAACACCGTATTGGGACTTGGTGTATCAACCAAATTGAAACAACAGTGCCAAAAAACCCATACGAATGAAATGGAACTAGATGCCGCAATAAATATTGCTAAAAAGAGGACCATACTGGCGGAATTGACACAAAAATTGAGCGGGTCCGGTACTAATATTCAAGATGTTTTGCAGTGCATTGCCCCCTTCAACAGTGCAAAGAATAATGATGCAAACCAGTGGCTTATCGATTTTGAGCACATTTGCAGTGCGTTTGACGGCAGCGAGATGTTTAAGTTGCGTTGCGTCCGTCGATTAATGAAGCCGGGATCAGAGGGAGAATTATTTCTACGCGTTGACAAATCTACAATATTTGCTGAATTTAAAAATAACTTCCTCATGACCTTCGGCCGTGACTACTCAGTGTCCGAAATCATCGATTTGCTGAAGACAACTGTATTTGTGCCTGGAAAAATTTCAGTCATAGGCTACATTCTTCAGATGCAAGAAATTGCGGCACGTGCGAATATTGCTGAGTAGCAGACGGTTAAATTTATCATAGATGTCCTTCAAGATAATACCTCTAGTATTGCACTACTGTATCCAGCTAAGACGATCGATCATCTTAAGAAATTGTCACACAGATATATCGAACTGCGCAACAAAACATTCTATTCGTCTCATCAGAGGATTTCTTCGAGCTCGAAGACAACATTAGTAACAGGAGCGGGTGCAACTTCGACAACAACTAGTGGCAGTGACAAGGTACGCTGCTATAACTGTTCCAGCTTTGGACATTACTCTTCGTCATGCCCTGCACCTAAACGTGAGAAGAACACATGTTTCCGGTGCGGATCCTCTGAGCACAAAATACGAGATTGCCAGAAGGCGGTGGTGAAGACTACGCAACACGTGGCTGCGGCAAGTAAACTTCCGGGGATGACTGACGATGAAGAACTGTGGATGCCTGTAGTAAATCGGGTAAGAGTACATTTCTACACTGATGAAGCGCCTATATCTGATTCAAACTTTTGTTCTGCTTTGTTCGACACCGGTAGTTGTATTAACCTTATAAGATATTCAACATTGCCTCTCAAGAATATTGGAAAGAATCTGTACCCAATTGAATTTCGTGGTATTAGTGGATTTAAGCTGTAAAATTGAACTTAACATTGAGTTTAATGGAGTCAAAGAATGTTTATGGTTTTATAATGTACCAGATAAATGCCTTTCAACTGAATTGCTTCTGGGCAGAAAATTTCTTAGTTTATTTAATATTGTTCTAGTATCTGTAAACAAAATTGAAAAAGTTTTACAAAATAAATTTAATATATTGCCAACTGCTGACTTGATGAATAAGTGCTCGAATCTTAAGCCGAAAAATGAAGAAAAAATTTCAAACGCTCCTGCGCTGTCCTCCGATCTTTCTATTGAGAAACATATTGCACAAGAGACTAGTATTAGAAATAGTGAAAAAAAATTATACCTTACTGACAGTGTACTGAATAGTGACCTTAGCGACCGGATAATTATAATATTGACCCAAAGTTGAATGAATGCTATCACAATAAAATTGTTGACCTCATAAATGTAAATTATTTAGATTTGGAAAATATTTTGCCCATTAACCACAACTACGAAATTAAAATTAAACTTCAAGCGTACGCGTCGAATTGTTCAGGTCCAAGACGATTGTCTTATCAGGATAGACAGGAGGTGGATGCTATGGTGGAAGATTTGTTGGCTAAGGGCCACATAAGTCAAGTAACTCTCCATATACATCAGAAATTGTCCTTGTAAAGAAAAAGACGGGTGAAAAACGTATGTGTGTGGATTATAGACAGCTAAATAAAATCACTATCAGAGATGGATATCCATTGCCTCTTATTAATGATTGTCTGGAAAGGATGGAGGGTAACAAGTATTTTTCGTTACTTGATTTAAAATCGGGCTTTCACCAGGTAAAAATTCACTTCATTTGTCACACCAGGTGGCCAGTACGAATATATAAGAATGCCATTCGGGTTAAGAAATGCACCTTCAGTGTTTCAGAGATTCATTAATTTTGTCTTGCAACCATTGATTCGGGAAGGTAGTGTTATTGTTTATATTGATGATATTGCAATTGGTACTAAAACTGTTGAAGAGCATTTTATTGTTTTAGGTAAAGTACTTAAGCTACTTGCGCAATATAGAAAGGAAACTAAACTAAGCAAGTGCAAACTTTGCTTTACGAGTATCGAATTCTTGGGATATACAGTTTCGGGAAGTGGTATAAGCCCAAATAACGAGCATATTACTTTAATTAAACACCTTAAGATTCCGAAAAATTCTATTGATTTGAAAAAGTGCCTTGGTTTGTTCTCTTACTTTTGACGTTTTATTCCAGGGTATTCAAGTACAGTGAGACCATTGAATGATTTGGTTAAATTATATTGAAGATATGAAATGAATGAGAAGTGTTGTGCTATTTTTGAATATTTACGGGAAAAACTTATATCTGTCCCAATTTTAGTTTTATATAATATGGAAAGAGAAACAGAATTACATTGCGACGCTAGTTCCGATGGATTTGGAGGTTTCCTCATGCAAAAACAATCCGATAACAGATTTCATCCGGCTTGTTACTTTTCGCAATCAACAACAAAATCTGAAAGAGGATACCACAGTTTTGAATTAGAAACCTTAGCCATGATATATTCATTGAATAAATTTAGAATTTATTTGGAAGGAATCCCATTTAAAATAATCACTGACTGTAACTCTTTGGCTTTGACATTGAATAGAAAGAGCAACAATACACGAATCGCCAGGTGGGCTGTAGATCTTGAAAATTACGACTATACTATTGTACATCGAAGCGGCAAATATATGACACACGTTGATGCCCTAAGTAGATATACTACACCATTGCTTGAGGAATTTAAGTATGAGCCCAAAGTAACAATAACAGAATATGATGATAAAAATCAATTAATTGCAGTAATAGATTGTGATGACATTAATTTTCAACTTCAGATAACACAAAATAGAGATGAAAATATTGGTTCCCCAACATGACGGCCAAGGTTGATTCCTTTATACAAAATTGTTTAAAGTGTATTACGTTTACAGTCCCTTCCCATGCTAAAAATAGAACTTTACACAACATACCAAAGAAACCAGTGCCATTTGACACCCTGCATATTGATCATTTTGGACCTCTACCATCTATTGTTTCCAAGAAGAAACATATTTTGGTTGTTATTGACGGTTTTACTAAGTTCATTTAATTGTTCTCGGTAAATACAACTAGTAGTAAAGAGGTCTGTGCATGTCTAAGTAAATATTTTGAAAACTATAGTAGACCTCGTCGAATCATTAGTAATAGACGATCGTGTTTTACCTCTTTAGAGTTTTGGGATTTTCTACTTGAGAACAACGTTGAACACGTTAAGGTGGCTATTGCTTCGCCTCATGCTAAGGGTCAGGTTGAAAGAGTGAATAGGACTTTGAAAGCTATTTTAGCAAAAATTACAGAACCTGTACAGCATAAAGATTGGTGCAAATTGCTCAACAAAGCTGAGTATGCCGTTAACAATTCTGTTCATGCTGGAACTAAAGATTTACCCTCAGTTTTATTATTCGGAGTTCAGCAGCGAGGTAGTGGTATTGATGCATTGACAGAATATTTGGATGAAAAAGTGATTGTTTATCGCGATCTAGTTGAAATTCGTAAAAAGGCAATTAATAACATCGATGAAAGTCAAGATAATACCTCTAGTATTGCACTACTGTATCCAGCTAAGACGATCGATCATCTTAAGAAATTGTCACACAGATATATCGAACTGCGCAACAAAACATTCTATTCGTCTCATCAGAGGATTTCTTCGAGCTCGAAGACAACATTAGTAACAGGAGCGGGTGCAACTTCGACAACAACTAGTGGCAGTGACAAGGTACGCTGCTATAACTGTTCCAGCTTTGGACATTACTCTTCGTCATGCCCTGCACCTAAACGTGAGAAGAACACATGTTTCCGGTGCGGATCCTCTGAGCACAAAATACGAGATTGCCAAAAGGCGGTGGTGAAGACTACGCAACACGTGGCTGCGGCAAGTAAACTTCCGGGGATGACTGACGATGAAGAACTGTGGATGCCTGTAGTAAATCGGGTAAGAGTACATTTCTACACTGATGAAGCGCCTATATCTGATTCAAAATTTTGTTCTGCTTTGTTCGACACCGGTAGTTGTATTAACCTTATAAGATATTCAACATTGCCTCTCAAGAATATTGGAAAGAATCTGTACCCAATTGAATTTCGTGGTATTAGTGGATTTAAGCTGTAAAATTGAACTTAACATTGAGTTTAATGGAGTCAAAGAATGTTTATGGTTTTATAATGTACCAGATAAATGCCTTTCAACTGAATTGCTTCTGGGCAGAAAATTTCTTAGTTTATTTAATATTGTTCTAGTATCTGTAAACAAAATTGAAAAAGTTTTACAAAATAAATTTAATATATTGCCAACTGCTGTCTTGATGAATAAGTGCTCGAATCTTAAGCCGAAAAATGAAGAAAAAATTTCAAACGCTCCTGCGCTGTCCTCCGATCTTTCTATTGAGAAACATATTGCACAAGAGACTAGTATTAGAAATAGTGAAAAAAAATTATACCTTACTGACAGTGTACTGAATAGTGACCTTAGCGACCGGATAATTATAATATTGACCCAAAGTTGAATGAATGCTATCACAATAAAATTGTTGACCTCATAAATGTAAATTATTTAGATTTGGAAAATATTTTGCCCATTAACCACAACTACGAAATTAAAATTAAACTTCAAGCGTACGCGTCGAATTGTTCAGGTCCAAGACGATTGTCTTATCAGGATAGACAGGAGGTGGATGCTATGGTGGAAGATTTGTTGGCTAAGGGCCACATAAGTCAAGTAACTCTCCATATACATCAGAAATTGTCCTTGTAAAGAAAAAGACGGGTGAAAAACGTATGTGTGTGGATTATAGACAGCTAAATAAAATCACTATCAGAGATGGATATCCATTGCCTCTTATTAATGATTGTCTGGAAAGGATGGAGGGTAACAAGTATTTTTCGTTACTTGATTTAAAATCGGGCTTTCACCAGGTAAAAATTCACTTCATTTGTCACACCAGGTGGCCAGTACGAATATATAAGAATGCCATTCGGGTTAAGAAATGCACCTTCAGTGTTTTAGAGATTCATGCCCTAAGTAGATATACTACACCATTGCTTGAGGAATTTAAGTATGAGCCCAAAGTAACAATAACAGAATATGATGATAAAAATCAATTAATTGCAGTAATAGATTGTGATGACATTAATTTTCAACTTCAGATAACACAAAATAGAGATGAAAATATTGGTTCCCCAACATGACGGCCAAGGTTGATTCCTTTATACAAAATTGTTTAAAGTGTATTACGTTTACAGTCCCTTCCCATGCTAAAAGTAGAACTTTACACAACATACCAAAGAAACCAGTGCCATTTGACACCCTGCATATTGATCATTTTGGACCTCTACCATCTATTGTTTCCAAGAAGAAACATATTTTGGTTGTTATTGACGGTTTTACTAAGTTCATTTAATTGTTCTCGGTAAATACAACTAGTAGTAAAGAGGTCTGTGCATGTCTAAGTAAATATTTTGAAAACTATAGTAGACCTCGTCGAATCATTAGTAATAGACGATCGTGTTTTACCTCTTTAGAGTTTTGTGATTTTCTACTTGAGAACAACGTTGAACACGTTAAGGTGGCTATTGCTTCGCCTCATGCTAAGGGTCAGGTTGAAAGAGTGAATAGGACTTTGAAAGCTATTTTAGCAAAAATTACAGAACCTGTACAGCATAAAGATTGGTGCAAATTGCTCAAAAAAGCTGAGTATGCCGTTAACAATTCTGTTCATGCTGGAACTAAAGATTTACCCTCAGTTTTATTATTCGGAGTTCAGCAGCGAGGTAGTGGTATTGATGCATTGACAGAATATTTGGATGAAAAAGTGATTGTTTATCGCGATCTAGTTGAAATTCGTAAAAAGGCAATTAATAACATCGATGAAAGTCAAAGGAAAAGTGCTGAGCAATTTGAGAAAAAGCATAAGGCTCATTTGAAGTTCTCAGTTGATGATTTTGTTGTATTAAGAAACATTGATACAACAATTAAATAAAAAAATTTGTCCCCAAGTACAAAGGTCCATATTGCGTAACGAAGGTATTACCGAATGATCGTTACGTTGTTAAAGATATTGAAAATGGTCAGATCACCCAAGTTTCATATGAAGGTATAGTCGAGGCATGTCGGTTGCGAAAATGGGCAGATTGGCGTGATCAGTGTGGAGATTGCTCTGACTCTGAATAAATATTGTATTATTCTTATTATAATATTTATTTTTTAACTAGTTTTAATTATTAACGTATTTTAATTTGTTTACCACATATACTAATAATTTATGATTGTAATATGGAATATATAGATCGGGGTCGATCTAAATTGTCAGGTTGGCCGAGCTGTTAAGACCCAGTTACCCGAACTTGGCTTGAACTGAATTCGAATTGAACGCGAGCGTGAATTGGTATATGAAAACAAAGCGATTACCCAAACGTGAACTAGACTTGAAACTAAAAATGAACCTGAATATGAAATTGAACCGATTACCCTGAACATTCAATTATCGAACAGCTGTTTGTCATTGTTTTGATATTTTCACAATTGCGCGCGAACTTCTGTTTTCAAAAGAAAATAATAAAATAATTGAATATGGATGCTATGGTTAATATATATTACATGTATTTTGTACAAATCGGTTTAATAAGCATGGAAAAGCCGTACCAGTGATTCAGTACCAGTGAGATCAGATCCAGGCAGACAAAAGAGCGAAATGAGCGCTCTCTCGCCTCAAATTTTTGCCGACAAAGTGTGCAGCGCAAAAACTGCAAGTCATTCCTTTGCCTGCTTTGCTTGCGAGCGTTGGGCAACATCAGACTCGAGCCGCTGGATCCAATCGTTGTGCATATGTATGCGTTCATATGTGAGTGAGCTCGAAGCCAGTGTGAGCTGTTTGTAGATAGAGAGGGCGCGCGGGGGGTAGGCAACCAACCAACCAACCAACGGGCGTAATGCATTAGTATGTGAATACATGTGAGTTTGGTTTGGTCGGGCTACCTGCTTTGTGCTTTGCCTAGATTTTTTATATTTTTCTCTATGCCTTGCATTTGCATGTGTGTGTTCATGTATGTATATCCAGCTCATTTGTATGAGTGGTTATTGCTATGGCATTAACTGACCTGCCGCACTTTTAGGATTTTGGCAATTTATAAACAGGTTGAGGAACATAAAGAAGTGCAATGTTAACAATATGTGTATATTTATTATTAATTGCTATATTTGTTTCTATTTATTACAGGTTTCTTATAACTATTGAAATAACTTAGAACTAATAAAACATATACAAACATAATTACACTTAATCCGCAAATATATTAAAAATACAATGACACATTATAACCGATGTGATGATTGCATATAAATGTTAAAAATTTATAATCGAATCATATCAAAGCAATCCATGCAAGATAAAGTATTTCTCACAAGCAGCAACAACAATGTCTCGCCGCCCAAAATTTTATCAACGCATATTTCTTTGCCCACAAACAGCAAGTTTATACATATGTGTATACGCCGTGCATGGCTGCCAAAATGCAACAAAAAGTACAACAACCATAAGTAGTTTTTACTAGTTTTTGTTGCTTTTCGGCAACGCTGTAGGCGCGGTCTGTATTCTTCTTATTTTCACAAAATTGTAAATCGGCAGTTCTTGAGTTTTGCTTCAATATGCTTATTAAAGTCAAAGTTGGAAGGGTAGTATAAACTTAATATTAACCTTGTGCAATTGAATAGCTAAACTTGAAATTCGTTAATATTATTTCAATTCTACATGTTTATTCTAGCATTGTTTATTGTATATACACGCAAATATTTGAGTTTCTTTAGATTTAAAGTACTTATATAAGATTAAATTAAATTGTTACTGTTTTGTTAATACTATTTTGAAGATAATAGTTTGTCTAATGAATCTGTATTTTAAATTTCTTAATTTAATAACTATTTGTCGAAGCTACAGTGTTATTTGTGCAAATGTATAGGGGGTACGATGACTTTAGTGGCACACTGTTTTTATAATATTAACCTATAAAATGTACGTTTGAAAAAAGTTCTACGATGTTTAAGTGTTTATTTCTGAATAAAATCTATTTTATGAGAAGGAAAATAAATAATTTTATAAAACTTTTGATCTATTATGCGTTGTTTAATTGTTATTATTGGTAGGGGCTGGGGGCGGTATGAGGGCGTGGCATCAAAATTTTTGCTGAAGATCTGCGTATCATGTCAATAGCTATCCTCATACCAAATTTGGGGACTCTAGCTCAAAGTTAGAAAAATATGATGGATATGGGGCTGGGGGAGGTTTGGGGGGGCGTGGCATCAAAATTTTTACTGCAGATCTATTTATGATGTCAATTGCTATCCTCATACCAAATTAGGTGACTCTAGCTCAAAATTTGTAAAATTTGGTGGAAGGGGGCTGGGGTTGGTAAGGGGGGGGCGTGGCATCCAAACTTTTGCTGCAGATCAATTTATGATGTCAATAGCTATCCTCAAACCGGATTTGGTGACTCTAGCTCAAAGTTAGTAGAATATGGCTGGGGGCGGTATGGGTGATTGGCACAATCCAAATTTTTTGGGTTTCTTCACCTCTAATCTTGGCACCAAATTTGGCGGCTCTAGCTAAAAAGCTGTGGAAAATATAGGCGTTTTTGATTTAAAAATGCAGGGGGCTGGGGAATGGGGGAGGCGTGGCTCCAAATTTTTGATACAGTTTTTTGGGGATCGATAACAGCTATCTTCCTATTAAATTTTGCGACTCTAGCTTTAACGCTTTGGAAAATACACACATTTCCGTTTTTAGTGAAGCATTGGGGCGGTTTGGGGCAGTTTGGGCAGTATGGATTGGCGTGGCATCCAATGTTTTTATGATTTTGATTGGGGATCGTCAACACCTATCTTGGCACCAAAGTTGATGGCTCTAGCTCAAAAACTGTAGAAGATATAAGCATTTCTGTTTTTATGCTGCGAGGGGGTTGGTGGCAGAATGGGTAGGTGGGGCTCCAAAACTTTGATGCAGTTTTTTTGGGGTTGTTACCAGTTATCTACCTACCAAATTTTGTGACTCTAGCTCAAACACTTTGGAAGATGCACGCACTACTGTTTTTAGCGAAGCGTTGGGGCGGTTGAGGGCGGCTAGGGCAGTATAGATGGGCGTGGCATCCAAAGTTTTTGTGATTTTGATTGGGGATCGTCAACACCTATCTTGGCATTTTACTTTTATCGAAAAACACTTATGTATATAATAATAATTTTTAAATTTGACAGAGCAATAAATTATATATATAAATTGTATTATATATTTGATGATATGGGTTATTAAAATAAAGTATTTTTTAAAAGAAACAACAACAAATGTCTCACCTCCAACCACCCATAAATTTATCAACGCATATGTGTTTGACCACAAACAGCAAGTTTGTAAGTGTATTCGCGTGTGTATACGCGTGATGTGTATTCTTGTTTTTTTTTTCACTAAATTTTAAATCGTTAATTTTAGAGTTTTGCCTCACTCAGCTTGATACAGTCCAAGTTGTTAGGGTAGTATAAACTTATTATGAACTTTGTGCAATTGAATAGCAAAACATGAGATACTTCAATATTATGTCTATTTAATATGTTTGTTTAGATTTTAGCAATAAATTCATAATCAATAAAACAAGATTTATAAAATTGAATAAACTAACACTTAAATCAACGTATTTTGTAAGTTAGTAATTAATTAATATATATATAATTTATATATATCTAATTTTGAGTTTTTTTTTTTTTACTATAATTGAATACTTGAACAAGGGGTATTTTTAAATTAGGCATTTTGTGTGTCCCAGCTACGAGCCAGCACATGTTGTTGTTGGTTTTTTGGAATATTTATGTATGTAAGTGTTTTAGACTTCTTGCCTCTCTATCATTAGAGCCAGCATGTTGGTTAGAGATAGATGCTGGCCCGTTAGTTTTTCCACCACGAGACGTTCCTAGGCGAATCGCCCACAGTGAACGATGATGTGCTGAGTATCCTCCTCCCTGCCATCTCCACACCTGCTACACTCTGCACAGGAGTCGTGCTGAAAGCGCTTCAGGTGCCTTCTGAAGCATTCATCGCGCGTAAGGAACTGGGTGTGGTAGAAGGTAACCATTCCATGCTTCCTATCCATCCATCGACGTAAACATAAAATGAGAAGATACGTCCATCGCCCTTTGTTGGAAGAGTCCCACTGCTGCTGCCAGGCCTCAATGCTCCACTCGCGTGCAGCCGCCCGAACGGGTCTCCTCTCCAATAGAACAGCTTCCAGGACTGCCACGGCTTTCAAGGCAGAGATGCGGATTGGGGTCATCCCAGCAATCCCAGCTGATATGTTGACTCTATGCCCCTCATGTAGCTGGCCACCGACGTAGCGGCGACCCAGATTGGTGCATGCATTAGCAGCAACATCGTATGCTGCCTCGGACCTCGCGTGTTTGACATCATCCTTGTCAATGCGCGCCCGGTAACCGCCGCCTTCCTATGGACATACGCAAGATGCTCTCCGAAGCTGAGGCGCCTGTCAATGACCACGCCGAGGTCGTGGATCCAATTCTTAGACCTCATCGTGACGCCATCTACCGTATAATCTGCGTACTCCACCGTTTTCCTGCTGCTGATTAGGACCGCCTCCGTCTTATGGGCAGCCAACTGTAGACCCACGGATGACAGCCATTGAGTCACGGCGACCGTTCACCAATTGCAGAGCTCTGTGACTCGCCGTAAATCCTTAGCCACAAGCACCAAGGCTTGCCCCTGCTGAACTGGAAAGGTTCTAAAACAGATCCTTGAAGAACTTCTACAGAGACAGCATATTCCTTTTCGCCGTCAACCGTTTGATACCGAAGGATTCGGTTATCAAAATTGCTCCTCACAATCGCTTCTAGGTAATCCGGTACCTGAAGTAGCACCAGGGCATCCAGGATGCAGCTCCAGTTGGTGGTGTTGAACGCATTCTTCATGTCGATAGTCACGACAAGACAGTAGTGCTTGCTGCCGAAACGCCAGCGCGTTCCGGTGATAGCCTCAGCCGCTATGCTGACAACCGATATAATGGTAGTAGATCTTGCCTTTGTGAATCCATATTGGAATGGCGATAGGCCACCAGCGTTCTATACGGCTTCCTCCAGCCTGGCACAGATCAGCATCTGCATGGTCTTGCCTTCGTTATCGATGAGGCATATGGGCATGTATGCCTAGGGGTCATCGGGGGGCTTGTCGGGCTTTCCTTAGAGCACAAGTTTCTGTACCTTTCACCTGTCCGGAAAAGTACTTTCGCGTAGGCATTTAGAGTATAACTCTGCAAACAGACTAGGCTGCAAGTCGATTGCTATTTTGAGGCATTGATTCGTCACACCGCCTGGACACGTGGCCTTGTTGGCAGTGAGCTTGCGTGCTGCGCTCTTCAGCTCCTCCGTCGTGACCGGAGCGAAGCCCTCATCCGTGGTCCATTAACCGGTAGTAGTGGACTAACGCTCTGAGGAAAAAGAGTTTGCACTATGTCCCTCACTCGAGCGAACTCAGTAAGCGCTTCACTCCTACCTCTGCCAATGCGCTTGACCACCATTCTGTATGCTCGGCCCCAGGGATCCTTGTCCGCAGATTCGCAAAACTTGAGAAAGCACTCCTTTTTGCTGACCCTGATTTTGTTTTTATACTTGATACCGAAGGTAAAGAGTATATTGGGTTTGTGCAATAACCGTCATGGTGTCTGTCCGTCTGTTTGTCCGTATGTGCGCAACTTTTTTCCACACCCTTCAAGCTAGAGACTTGAAACTTTGCAAATGTCTTAATCTATGGCCTTGTAAAAAAAAGTGTTAAGATTGGGGTTCTACGATAACTAGGGGGCCAGCAAATCGATAAATTCGATAACTCAATATCGGTAAAGCCAGCTATTTCACACGCCCTTACAGCTAGAACTACCAAATTTGGAGGAAAGATAGCTACTAACAAGCTCCAAAAACTGCATACTGCCCTAGCCGCCCCAAACCGCCCTAACGCTTTGCTAAAAACGGGAATGCTTTTATCTTCAAAAGTGTTGAAGCTAGAGTCACCAAATTTGGTAGGAAAATAACTGTTTATGCAAAAAACTGCATCAAAGTTTTGGAGCCATGCCCCCCCGTTCCCCAGCCCACTGCATTTTGAAATCAATAACGCCCATATTTTCCACAGCTATTGAGCTTTAGCCACCAAATTTGGTGCCAAGATTGTTGATGAAGAGACCCAAAACATTTGGATTCCACCCTCCGCCGATACCGCCCCCAGCCACCCCTTCCACTATATTCTACTAACTTTGAGCTAGAGTCATCAAATTTGGTACGAGGATAGCAATTGACATCATAAATAGATCTGCAGCAAAACTTTGGTGTTAGGCCCCCATACCACCCACAGCCCCCGTTTCCCTACCTTTTACAAACTTTGAGCCACAGTCACAAAACTTGGAAGGAAGACAGCTTTTTGGCATCCCCATCTGTACCAGACAATCTTTGAGGCAGCGTACACCCCTGCCGTATCCGCACCCATTGCAATCTGGTTTTTTGTTATCTGTTTTATAGCTGGTATCGAGTATACCGCAGTCGGTTGCGTCCGACTGTAACGTTTCTACTTGTTTCATTCTGTCCTTGCCGACTTATACTCCAACTGCAATGCACCTGTTGCACTCGAGTCTTTTTGCGCTGCTCTCTGGTAGCGCTTTCTCGCTCCCAGGCATAAACGCCTAGCCTCGGCGATATCATCGTTCTACCAAACTATGCAGGTATGATGTCGATTGTACAACTTACGCAGGGGCATGCTTGGAGCGCAAACAGCGCCCAGCTACTCAGCTACCAGTTCCACCATAGACAGCGCCGGTCCCAGTGTTGTGAAGAGCCACGTCCAGATTTGCCATCGACTCCACAAGGTTTCTTCCGCAAGTTCCAAAATCACCGCCTCGAACGCTTCGAGCTTGACGCTCAATAGCAACAATAGAACCATAGGCCACCAACATGCAATCGCCAAGCTATCAGAAACTTACTGCCTGTAACTGCCAGTCGCGTGGACAGTCGTGCGCTCTCCTTTCCTTGTGCATAAGGCACACTTAGGTGGCTGGCTGCAGGCTCTCGCAACAAGACCAGGACCTCCGCACTTATAGCAGGCCTTGCTGTGGTTGGGTCCACTCTTGCAATGTGCAGCAATATGTTCATACTCCAGGCACTTTTAACAGCGCGTTGGCTGAATAAGGGGCCTAATGCGGAACACCGCCCAACCGATGCGGATCTTCACCATTTCGACCGCCTTAGCCGTTGGTAAGCCCAGGGTGGCTATTTGAAGGCCAGCCCTCATGTGCCGCAGCGATTTTACGACGCCGATATCTAGCGTTGTGTCATCCAGAGCAGACTTCACAGCGTCAAAGACCTCCTCCTTGGTCGCCACCTCATCGCAAATCTCCACCTGATTTGTCTCTGACAGGGCTTTAGCCGTAGCCCTATATCCAAGCACCTTGCCAACTGCGAGCTGAAGCTCGTTAGCACTGTGCGCTGGCTGTTTGCCAAGCCGCAGCAGTAGGTCACCCTTGGCGTCTTGCGGATGATCTCCACATCGCCTCAAAGATGTCCCAAAGATGGCTCGCTCTTGACTACATTCAGGATGTCAGCAAAGCTACAGACGCCCAGGCCAGACACAGTGACTGCCTTCGCTCGTGTGCGTGAAGCCTTGCATTTTCGTAAAACTACCTTAGACCAGGGGTTGTCCTTCGGCGGGGTTGAAACGCGGGGTGCCCCGAGTTTTTGGGGGACTCGGTGCTACACGACTTTTTTTTGGGGGGCGGCGAAATGACGAAGGCTCGCTTAGACGCTTCGGCGTTCTATCTCTCTTTGCTGAGCCCACCTTGCCTTGATTACGCCTAGCGACATTGCTGGAGCAGCCCGCAATCGATGGCGTCGTTTGTACCGCCGTTTCCAACATCTCCTTACCCACAAAGCGCATTGCGCGCCTTTGCGATTTGACGAGCTTTGCAAGCTCCTCTCGTTCGAGGTTGTTTATGTGTCGAGCTGGGCATGGAATGCATCTTTACACTCACCCATTATCTCCAGGATGCTCCTTAGAGAGACAGGTGCCCTCAGTAGAGGCGGGGCTGACACCAAATTAAGCTGCAGCGACTGTGGAGAACGCTGCAGCGCTGGCCTGCGGAAGAATGGCAAGGAATCATCCGCCATCGTGATGCCCGCGGTTACCTGCCCAAGAGTCTCTAACGCAGTCCCACGGTGACAGAAGGTTTCCCCTCGGTTTTCTGCTGGGGGTTACACCACCTTTTTTGAGGAGGTTTGGTAATGACCGGTTCTGTGGCCTTTTGCACTTAGCTACTGTGTGTGAGTGTATTTTTATTTTTTCTGCGTGCTATGCGGATCCGGTTCGTCTCCTCCGACAGGATGTCCACCGGCACCATCCCAGCCAGCAGGCTGCCATCTTATGGCATGCTAGGTCCAGTCCGGCCTGCACGAGCCACTCCGCGATTGTGTCGGCTGCTGCGCTTACGGCCGCTTAATCCTGCTCGACTTTTCTGGCCACTTCCACAAGCGCTAGGTCGTCTGCGAATCCGATTAGTCTGCACCTATCTGAAAGTTGCAGTCTCAGGACGTCGTCGTACATCAAGTTCCATAGGAGTTGTCCGAGGACCGATCCCTGTGGAACACCCTTCGTAACATTGTGTCGCTTCAAGCCATCGTCCGTGTCGTACTCGAGCACCCACTCCGACAAATAACTGCTGATTATTCGTAGAACGCAGTACGGTACTCCTATTCGAGCGAGCGCATTCTGGATCCTTGTCCATCTGGCGTTTCTTATGTCCAACGTTACCACCGCACAGTACTCCTTCGTCTCCCCTCGCCATTTCGCTCCTGCAATTGCATTTCAGGCTATCTCCACCACCATCTCCTCAGCTACTTTCAGCAAGCGACCGTAGATTATCTTCTCGAATACTTTACCCACCGTGCTCAGCAGGCAAACTGGGCGGTATTCTGAGGGTTCTTCTACGGGTTTCGTCCCCTTGGGCAGAAGTACAAGGCGTTGCCTTTTCCATTGCTTTGGAAACACTCCCTCCAGCAGGCAGTCGATGTAAACCTCCGCCATGATGTCCGGCCTTGCACACGTCTCACCGGCGCGTGGGGGAATATCATGCGTAGCGTGGTGTGGCCTCTCAGCCATCTAGTCACTTGTAGGCAGTACCCCACGGGTCGACCTTCGCCTCGTCGCAAATTCTCTGGAAGAACTACCTTTTACTGGATTTGATGCTCTGTTTAAGAGCACGTTTCGCCCCTTTAAACTCTTCCTCCTTGGCTCCTTGGTCCGGGTGTCCTCTGGCCCGTTGGGATTGCCTTCTCGTTCGCAGGCACTCTTTCCTCACTGAGATTATTTCCTCGGTCCACCAATAGCAGGGTGCTCCTCTTCTGCTTGGTTTTCTTTTTGGCATGAAGCAGTCACATGCTTCGTCTATGAGCTTGGAGAACTTGTCCGCCTTGCTCTCCCCCGGTGAGGGTGAGCAGGCAGCGTTCCGTACGAACTCCACTAACGTTTCCTCATCCAGGTTGCTGACCTTCCATTTCGGGCCCTTCAGTTTCGGTGGCTGCCTCTTCACTCCTCTAATCCTGTAGTGAATCGCATGGTGATCACTATGCGTGAATTCACCACCAACCGTCCACTTCGTTCTTCTACAGAGAGAGCTGCTGAGGTACGTTAAATCAATAATGTCTCCACATCCTGCCCTGTGATATATCTCCGTGCACCCATCGTTGGCCAAGACTACGTCCAGCAATGCTAGGGACTCCAACAAGTAGGCTCCTCTGGCGTTCGTCAGCCTACTTCCTCACTCATGCGCGCATGCGTTGAAGTCATCCGCTAATACCAGGGGGGTCCTTCCGCGTGCGTCTTCCACCAGGCTTGCTACCACTACTACTACTCCGAAAGCGGCCAAGATCCCAGCTCGGTGGTGCGTAGCAACTGTAAAAGGTGATGCCTTTGACCTTTGCCCGTACAAATCCCTCGCTTCTCCCATTCACGTCCTGTGGTGGTGACTCTACTGTCAATATAGCTGCCTTTCCGCATTTGCTGACTGCCCATCCGTTTCCTGGGATCCTCCTATACGGCTCGCAAATCAATGTGACATCCGTATGCTCGTCCCTCGCTGTTTGTCTCAGTAGTGCCTGAGCCGCCTCGCAGTGGTTAAGATTTAGCTGTACACAATTTATTTAGGTTTTTGAAGAGTTTTCCTGAATAGTGGACACACCACTTTTCGCCATGTGCCTCCACTTATTGTTCCTATCTTTGCAGAACATGCACTGAGGGTCGCTCCGACAATCCTTGGCTATGTGGCCCTCCTGTCCACACCTCCTGCACTTCTTTGATCTGTCTATTTCGCTGCTGCAGTTGCGGAACATATGTCCAAATTCTCGGCATCTAAAGCACCAGACCACCGTGCTCTTTCAGCCTGCACCTCACCTAGCTGATTTTCAGCGATCCCTTTTCTAGCGCCTTGCGCGCGCTCTCCGCTGGTATCCTGATCGTTGCTGCTTGGGTCTCCCCATAAACACTCCTCAGGTAGATATCCTCCAGCGCCACCTCCGTCATCAGCTGGTTCGTCAACGCCATGCATATCTCCTCCTTGGTGGTGCTCTCGTCCAAGTCGTGTCACTCGATCTCCACACGGTGTGAAAGGGTGCCCAGTGTCTCTCCAACCAGACTCTTATAGCTTTCCGCTGCTACTCCTGCTTTGGTAAGCTGTAAGAGCAACTCCCGCTTTTGGGTCCTCCTTATTCTCGACACTGTGTCTCCTAGACCCTGCATCTTTTCATCCGCCTTAATTTTCCGTAGAATTTCCGCGTAGCTGACTTCTCCCTTCGTCCTGATGACTATTGCGTCCGGTCTTATCTTCTCCGTCATTCCCTTCTTCTTTATGGGCGGCTTGCGCTTTGACGTCACCTTCTCCCATTCAGACTCTTTCCTCACAAGCATACCCTGCGCTGGTGTAGCCTCCTTGGGGTTGGTTACCACCTTGTCAGATGGGGTCTCCTGGATTCGTGCATCCTTATTTTCCCTGCTCTTCTTACTGGCTGGTGTGCAAGCTTCCGTCTCTTTTCTCTGCTTTGCTTCAACCGTCATATTGAAGAATGGTGATGTTTGCGAGGACTGGTTCGCTCTTATCACCGCCTTAGCTCCCTCGTCGTGCCTCTTGATGGCCACCAGCTCGAAGAGCGCATTGATGTTCTCTATCGCATCTTTCATTGGCTGGTGGATCGATCACCGCTTTCCATCCTCCAGCATCTCCACGAGCTTGCTTATCTCCTTTCCGATGTCCTGCAGTGGGCCGCTACTCGCCTGCTCCATTGGTTTCTCCGGACCCTTCGCCTGTGCAGCTGCTTTTGGTCCTAGCCATCCTTCGGCCGTTGGGCTAATTCCGTGCCTGAGCACCGGTGACCTTAGCAGCTTGTTTGTCATCATGTTTGTTAGTGAGGTTCATAATCAATTGTGTCCAAACTCTGTTATCGTTGGTCGAAGCACAATCGCGTTTAGTGGTCCCATGGTTGTCTATGCATGCAGGGAGGCCATGCGAGGGTTGACAGATGCCTTTATGAGGTTTTCTGTTCAGAGCCGGATCCATGCTAGTCAGGAATGGTACATCTGAGCTTGTGCTCCCAAATGAATGGGGACGGTCCAACGATCGTACTTGAAGTCCTGCCAAGGAATAATACAAACAAGCCGGGATCGGCTGAGGTGGTATTCTATGCGCCCCCACCGCTGTGTGTGTGTGTGCGTGCCTGTGTGTGTGTGTTTTTTTTTTTCATGGAACGCCATGAAGGTGGCCCGTATCACCAAGCATGCACGAACTCTACGTTCTAAACACACCTACGCAACAGCCCGCCGCATACCCAAGGGATCACGATTAAGTTCTCCCACGGTAGAGGTGTTGCTCCTGCTAGGTATCTCGGGCAGTGGTACAGGACATGCTCAGGATCTTCCCCGCAGGCCGGACGGACCGGACATTGCGGCGTCTTCTCTTGCCTGTACTTAAACAAGTATTTCCTATACCCTCCGTGGCCCGTTAGGAACTGCGTCAGATGGAAGTTAATAGGGCCTCTGCGTCGATCTATCCATTCCTTGATTTTTGGGATGAGCCTATGCGTCCACCTACCTTTAGCTGAGAATGTCCACCTGGCCGAGGATGCCTGTTTATCTGACCTCCTAATAGTTTCAGTCGGTGCGATGCCTTCCATCGATTCTCGCCAGGCGTGGATTTCCATCATCTCGCGAGCGAGCAGGTCCACAGGCATTATGTTCGCTAGCACAAGTGCTGCGTCATCCGAAGCCGTACGGAATCCCGATATCACTCTTATTGCGCTTAGTCGGTACGGCGCTGCCAGCTTCCTCTGAAGGCTAATATTTTTATCCAAGGCTGTAACCCATATCGGTGCGGCATACAAAGCTACTGACGCCACTACCTTTCCAAGAAGTAGGCACCTAGCACCCCTGGGTCATCCCAGGTTTGGCAGCATTCGGAAGAGAGCTGCTTGCAATTTTGCTGCCCCCACCGACAAACTTAGTATGAGGCCTGTTGCACAGCCTGTTGTCCAGCATGACTCCAAGATACTTAGACCCCTTTTACACGATGAACTTTATGCACCATGAAATTTTTTCATTCTGTTTTAAAAGTTCTTCGCAAATGTGGTCGCATTTACACGATGATGTTTTTTCATGAGGCTTTTTATGCAGTGATCTGTGTAAATGCAACTCTGGTTTAAATTTATGGTCGATAAACATTAATCGTTGCCATCGATTGTTTTATTTGTTAACAAATGATTATTGATTGAGAGAGAAACAAGTAAATAAAATGGATTTAGCAAAAGAACTTTTGAGTGCGACAGGTATGGCGGTTGAGGCATTGGATTTTGATTGTGAAGCAGATGTGCAAATCGTTTTAAAATTGCTGGATTGCTGCGAAACTGCGTTAGCTACGCCAAAGAAACGAAAGCGCAGGGAGTGGGTTAGACAATGGCGGCAGAAGAGGCCAGACCACGGCTCATTTTCATTTTTAATGAAAGAGCTCACAAGCGATTTGTCTTCTTTTTATTCGTATACACGGATGGATGAAGATACATTTAAGTTTATTTTAACGGCGATCCAAGGAGATATTGTAAAGCAAGATACAATAATGCGCAAAGCTATTGCCGCTGATGAAAAACTGGCTGCCACTTTGCGTTTCCTTGCAACGGGAGAAACGTATAGCAGCACCAGTTTCCAAACTAGGCTCTCGGAATCATTCCTGTGCCGTACAGTTCCTGAAGTGTGCTCTGCAATTTGGAAGCATTTTAAAGGCACTTACTTAAAGGTTTGTGATATAAAAATATTCTGTTAATTATTACAATTAATAATCTTAACATATGTGTTTATTTCAGTTCCCAAGTACTCCCCAAGATTGGGAAAATATTGCAGAGGAGTTTGCACTCAAATGGCAATTCCCCCACTGCTTGGGTGCGCTGGATGAGAAACATATTATCTTCCAAACCAAGCGATCTGACGGTTCATATTATTATAATTATAAAGTCACGCATAGCATTGTTTTGCTAGCATTAGTGGATGCAAGCTGCAAATTTATTTATATAAATGCGGGTTGTAATGGACGGACTCGTGACGCAGGAGTCCTTTTACAAAGCGATCTGAAGCCAATTTTGGACAATGCCAGCAATGCGTTTCCAGCAGATAGAATTATTGGAAATAATTGTTGCAGATGACGCTTTTGCTCTGGGAAAGCATTTGATGAAACCATATTCCAGTCGGACAAACGTAAAGGAAAGGCAAATTTTTAATGTTTGTCTTTCTCGTGCGCGGCATGTTGTAGAGCACGCGTTTGGTATACTATCAAACAGGTTTAGAATTTTTCAGCAACGTATAAACTTTTCGGTAGAAGGCGTGGAAGTATTAACTAAGGCATGCTGCGTCTTGCATAATTTGCTTATAATAAAAAAATGTGGATATGCTCAAATACCAGTGGAAGAAGGAGCTCGGGGTGACGATGGGCATACGTCCACTGTTATTGCCCGAAATGCCAGGGGTATTGGGAAAAAAGTCAGAGAGGGGTTCGAGGAATACTTCAAAAATTAAGGCCTAGTTGATTGGAAACAAAATAAATTGTAAAATTAAAATGCTTGTTAACAACAGTAATAACCTTTTTTATTAATAATAAAATAAATTGCTCCATGAAGCATACCTTTTAATTTCATTTTAATAACAAAAAATAACCAAAACATTAATAGAAAATTTTTTAAAAAGACTCATTTTGAGCCTAAAGCCATGTTTAAGCTGTTTTGCAGAACATCTCTTTCCTCAACAAACTCTCTATCTAGTACTATCGCTTCTCGCAAAACTGTTTGCAGTTTCCAGCAGGTGTCCTCGCGAATTCTCTCACTTTTAATTCGTTTGAGCTGTGGCGCTATTAGTGCTCCGAGTGAATCATATTCCGTCTTCGCGCTGATGCGGCTTTCAATCAACGCCTTCACTCCTTTAATATCATCCAATAATGGATTGCGTTTCTATGTTGATTAAGCAAGTTGAGTGAAACAAGTTAAAACACACACATCAACCTTAATTATTAAAACAAGCCTTTCCGGATGACACTTCTGGTAAAAGTGAAGGTGATCCACTTTCGCTGATTTCAGGGGAACAGGTGATCGCCATCACAGATTCCTCTGAATCAAAGTCTTCTTGATCCTGAAAACATTTAATTATTATACTAATGTTTAATATACATAGAATGAAATTTTACATACGTTGGAAAGGCTTGACGACGACTCCCGCATGTTTGAATGTACCCTCAAAAATTCCATTAAAGGAAAGCACCACAGTTTCGGCTTATGAACATCATCTCGGCCAGATCCACTTTTTTACTGGCCGCAATTGAACGACATTCCCTTAGGTACTGCCCACGCAAAACATGTATTTTTGATTTTAATGCCTCAACAGTCATTTTGGGCTCTTTCACCTTCAACGTTTCGCAAATTGAATGCAAACTGCTGGAGCGCTTTACCCTGTCCTTATAAATATCGCTCCGAACATTATATAAATGTTCGTGCTGCTCATATTAACTTAACAGCAGTTCAATCAACTCTCTTGTCCAAAACATTTTAATTAATAATTTTAAACCACAATAATGAACAACGTATTTACTAATTGCAGCACTAGTTGCATGTGCGATATTTCGTATCGATAATTTTATTATTCACATCAAACACTGTGCAACTCTGTGTTTACATGTAATCGGAATAGGGCAAAGCAAAATGAGAGTAGTAGGGAATTGCCGGTTCTGGGACACTTTAATTACACCCATTAATTTGATTTTTTGACATGTTAATTACCCCCCGCTGGTTTTTTTTTGACCCTTTTATTACCCCCCGCTGATTTTTTGACCCTTTTAAAAAATACCAGGGGTGGATAACAAAGGATTGAGAATTTCATCAGATCAAGCGTGGACACCTATAAGTGAAGCAAAGCCAAAGAAGGGTGGATAACAAAGGATTGAGAATTTCATCAGATCAAGCGTGGTCACCTGTGAGTGCATCAAAGTCAAAGGAGGGTTGAGAACAAAGGATTGAGAGTTTCATCAGATCAAGCGTGGTCACCGGTAAGTGCATCAAAGTCAAAGGAGGGTTGAGAACAAAGGATTGATAATTTTGTCAGTCAAAAATCAAAACACAGTCAAGGTTGGTTAGTACATCATAGTCAAAGGAGAAAACATTCCTATCTCGCATTGTTATTAACAATAGCAGCAACAAGCACACCAGGATTTGTGAGAATCGGTGCTCAAAGGATCTGTTTTGGCTATTTTAATAAGAATTGTTAGAGACAATTGTGTGCCTATTAATATGCTTTACAAAGCACACCTGCATGCAATAAAAAACGAATTTTTATGATAGTAATAATCAGTGAACAAAGAATGCAAGGATAGAGTCTAGTAAGTGCCTGTTTGATATGCGTTGTTTTGCACACCCGCAAGCAAGCCATAAACAACGATCATGATCGTTCATGATTTCATGATCGTAAGGGTCAGTGAGCAAAGTATGAGAATTTTCTTTCGCAGCAGCAGCAGCAAGGTCAATACATAGATTCTTAACAAGAGCATTGATACTTGTAGACAAAGATTTGAAAGTGTTAGAGGGGGAAGTGTTAGAGGGAGAAAGTGTTAAAGAGAGAAAGTGTTAGAGGGGGCAAGTGTTAGAGACGTCATGTCTGCGCCTGTTTAATGTGCGCACGCACATATTAGATAGGAGTCAAGTGTGCACCGGTTTGACGGCGCTGCTTTGCACTCCTGCAGGCAGATCATAAACAAGGGTAAGTAAAATCATAGAGCCGCTCGCATTGTTATGGTCAACTTCAATACCAAAAACAACATTCGTGAGGGTTATGCGAACAAAAGATGGAATTTTCTTGCGCAGCAGCAGCAAGATCAATACATGGGTTCTAAACAAGAGTATTGATACTTGTATATTAAGATTAGAAAGTGTTAGAGAGGCAATTGTTAGATAGAAAGTGTTAGGGAGAGAAAGTGTTAGAAGGAAAAAGTTTTAGAAGCAAGTGTGCGCATATTTCTTAAATATCATTTATATTTGCAAATTTCTATAGTATTTGTAGCTAAGACAGAGAGTATGCGCATGGTTTAAGTGCATTAGTAAAAGGAGGGGAAGTGCTAGTAGAGACAAGTGTTAGAGTCAAGTGTGCACCTGTTTGACGTGCGTTGCCTTGCGTACCTGAATACAGGTCATAAGCCTTCACTGTTATGAACGACAACAACAACATGCACAACATCATTCGTGAGGCTTATGTGAGCAAGGTATGAGAATTTCCTTACACAACAGCAAGATCAATTCAAAGGTTCTATACAAGACTATTGCTTCTTGTAAATTAAGATGAGAAAGTTTAAAAAACAAGTGGGTGCATATTTCCTAGCTTTTAATAAGGAGATAAGAGAGAGTGTGCGAATGTTTTACCTGCGTTGGTAAAAGGGGGTGGTCAGGTACTTTATACCTTATAATGAACACCTACAAGTAGGTAGGTCATGTACATTAGTCGGCTTCCATATAATTAGAAAAGAGAGAGCTGGTTTGATCTACATACGCAAATTCCTAAGGTAGCAATAATTACACTCCTGCAAGCAGGTCATAATTAATGGTAAAGTACAATCATAGAGCCGGTCGCATTGCTATGAAAATCTGCCACTCAGTAAAGAACAAAGGTCAAGTGTGAGCAGGTTTCTTAGCTACTAATAAGTAGATAAGAGACAGTTTTCTTAGAGCCGGTCGCATTATTTTAAAAAACTGCAATAACAACAGAATCAGTTGCTAGGAAAATTGTATGCAGTTAATTATAATACATTTTTAACAAGCTATTGATTATTTTGTTTTAATGATAATTTTATATAGATTTTTTGCATTAGGTTTATTTTTAGATGATTGATGTATACGCAAAAACATTAACCAAACATTCAGACTAAAGCCGCATACTTATAGCCGGTAGAACACAAAGGTAACACACCATGTTTTCTTAAGGCTTTATTAATAGCTTTATCAAATCAATCATATAAGCTTTAGTTCAAATACTCAGTATATGATATCTAAGAAAGCTTTTATGTATTTCACTATTTAAAAAGGTTGAAGACGTTCGTTTAACTGGTATTAAATTAATAATATTTTGTTTAACTTTATCATTGCAGTATTAGACAATACTTGATTAGATTATCCTTGACAAATAATGTCCACCTGCAGACTATAAGATTATTGTCCAATGTTTATGTGGTTTAATGACACTTTTTACACTTTAAGATATTCGTCAAACTATTTCTTATATTTGGCTATAATTCTTTCATTAAACTCATTTATCAAATCGACTTCTCAAATACGGAAAATGAAAACAGTTGGCTGACTGAAAGTATTACTATGTTTTAAGCTGCTTGATTATTGTTTTACTATTCTGTTTCCCAGAGTGTTATTTACGATAAAAAGATATTAAGAATGTGTTTGTACTCATTAAGTGACTTTAAAAATTGTTATTTTAGGTATCCTTTTGATGTTGTGATACCTTTGATCTTTCATGTTATGTATTAAGCTAACTTGACTAGGTTTTACGCTGAAAACGAGATAGATTGTATTATTGTCTATTAAATGCTACCTATAACTTAACAGGGAAATCGTTCGGATTTGAATTTTTTCTCTTTATAACTGATAGCTTAAGTATATTTTAATTGTCAACCTACATAACTTTTCCACAGAAGGTTCAGTAATTTATCAATGTTTCATTCAACTACTTTTATATTCAACATTACACTTTTAATGATTAGACTCGATTTCGGTACTATCCAACTTATTACTAAAACTAAGAATATTTCATAGTTAATTTCCATTAATTGATGGACGGTTATGATTTTATTATTTGTTTTCACACTCATTGTCGTATTTAATAACGAAGTGTATTAAACTGGCTTCAGTTTTGATTTATGAGTATCTTAACATTAAATAGGATTCTTATATACATGAAGCCGTTCTTATATGTTTTATTCTCATTAACTTTGTATTATTCCTAGATTGTGATATCAAAATAAGGTTGTGATGTGACAAATGTCAAGACTATGTAAAAAGTAGCTGTTTTCCTTAATGGGCGGTAAAGTACTAAATACTTTTAATTGTATTATGTTTTGATCATTATATAGGTCAATTTACACCGGGTTGGTTTAAACACACGTTGATTGCAAGTTGGTATTTGCAGAGGTTTCTATTTCCTTAGTATAAGTCGTTAACGTTTAAGGTAAGGACTTTATAGAGTATTGTTTGGGGAAGGCTCCAGACAAAAAGGTTTGGTTTAGATTTTAGTTGATTTTAAGAAACTGTATGATAGGATTTATCTTGCTTTATATGGTTGTATTGTAGAGCACTTCATGTGTATAGAAGGTTTCTTGTAAGAGTATGTACTTAATGATTTCACTACTTGCCTTAAGCCTATTTTAACTCTTAATTTCACTAACATAAAAAACGCAGTCATTTACAGTAATTAACAGTAGACTAGGAGTCCTGGTTCTAAGACCGTGTAGACTTCATTGTTCTTATGAATTTAGATAATCCAACAAATGTTCATGCTCGGATTCTGACAACTAATGCATTTGGACATTGTGCCAACATCATCTCAAGAGCAATACAAAACTATAATCAAAGAAACGTTCGGCTTTATTTTTTAAGCCACATAATTCGTGATAGTGCGCAAGAATAGTCCTATATTCATTAAGATAGCACAGAAAATTCTTTTAGTTCTTACTAAAGCGGTAATTGATAGGCTATAATCTTTTATGATTCTTGTGGTCTATAGCTCGGTCATTGAAAGAGCGAGATAACGTTGTTCTTTATATGAAAGATATTATAAAGGTTACTTCCAAAATTTTAGCTTCACTATGTTCTGATTGATTGCTTAATTATTTTTTGGGGCATCAATTTTTTTTTTTTTTTGACTTCATTTGCCTTGGTAAGTGTAATAGTGTAAAGAGCCATTTTGCCATTGTTTATTGATTTTGTTCTAATTATTTTTCGTATTTTTATTTTTATTTTTATTTATTTTTTTTTTTGCTTTTTGTTCTTATGCATTGGCTCTTAATTTAAGTGCAAGCCAATTTTAGGTCTGTTCGTCCGTTCCTATGCAATCTATTTTTATAAATTTTTAGCTATCGAGATTAAACTTTGTTCAGAATCTAGCTTTTTGATGGTTTTTGCTTTTTTGATTGCAGCTTATTCATTTTTCATATCCACTGTGTTCCGATCCGTGAATTATATAATTTAGCTAACATAAGTGTATACAATACATTCTGCCTTCCGATGATGGTTGCCTTGTTTGTTTATATCGTTTTATTTTTTAATTTCTAAGGTCATTTGACTTACCTAATTTAAATATAAAATTTTTTTTTTCTGATAGACGAACTTCGGTCGTCGTTTCGTTTTAAAACTGATTTGCTATAAGGCGTGTAATAGCGACCCCAAGATAAAATTTTGCTTAATAGGCTTCCAAAAGTTTTTTATTCTCATTTCAAGAATAGACTTCACATAAACGCATTCTATTTTAACTATAAACAGTAATATAGAGTTGAATAATCGAATTCAGATGTATTTCGCTACATGAAAATCATGAGTCTAAAAACTTTCACACTAAAGGAGCTTCATACGTTTTCGTCTTAGAGAGTTTAAAGACCAATTTGCTTGGCTATGCTTGTCAAGTTATACAGTTTACAATACTAATGGAAAGATAAAACTGCCTTATATAATTTCGTCTAGGTTCTTAGTTGGTTCTTTTCCTAAGGCTGTTTCTCACGCACTTTGAGATTGTATCATTACTTAATGAAATGGGCTTAACATACTCCTGTTTGCTTGCTGACTATTATTTTATTTAATTATTTCTGCTACAGCTCATGATTTATTTTTCTTTTCTTCTTTTTTGCTCCGCTTTACTTCTATATATTTTTTATCATGATTTATCACATGTTTCCTCAAATTGATATTCAATGACTATTTAACTTTTTAAAACCGGAACCGGTTAAGCTGTTAAAAGATCAATTCCCTCAATGCCCGATAGTGAGCCGCTGTTTACCGACGGTGGTGTAAATGAGGTGCCGCGTGGAACGCTTCTAATCACAATCGGACCGCCCCAAGATGGGGCTAAAACATGTTGTTGTTGGGCTGTTATATAAAAATAACATTTCAACAAAAAAATAGTTTTAAAACAGGTTTTAGATAGATGTTTGATTAGATGGCTGTTATATGCAAAGTATGCAGATATAACAGCCCTCCAATCAAACACCTATCTAAAACCTGTTTTTAAAACCGAAAAAAACGCTGATTTTTTGTCTAATTTATTTAAAACCAAAACAAAACAAGTAGAAACGTTGCAGTCGGACGCACCCGACTGCGGTATACTCGATACCAGTAGTAAAACAGATTACAAGAGAGCTGATTGCAATGGTGTGTGGATACGGCAGGGGTGTAGGCTGCCTCAAAGATTGTCTGGTGCAGATGGGGATGCCAAAAATCTATCTTCCTCCCAAATTTGGTGACTCTAGCTCAAAAATAGTAAAATTTGTGGGAAGGGGGGCTGTGATTGGTAAGGGGGGGCGTGGCATCCAATCTTTTGCTGTAGATCTATTTATGATGTCAATTGCTATCCTCAAACAGAATTTGGTGACTTTAGCTCAAAGTTAGTAGAATATGGTAGAAGGGGGGCTAGGTGCTGGGGGCTGGTATGGGGGGGCGTGGCGTCCAAAGTTTTGCTGCAGATCTATTTATGATGTTAATTGCTATCCTCATACCGAATTTGGTGACTCTAGCTCAAAGTTAGTAGAATATGGTGGAAGGGGGGCTGGGGGCTGGTTTGGGGGGGCGTAGCGTGGAAAGTTTTGCTGCAGATCTATTTATGATGTTAATTGCTATCCTCATACCAAATTTGGTGACTCTAGCTCAAAGTTAGTAGAACATGAGGGAAGGGGGGCTGGGGGCGGTATGGGAGTGGGGCGCCATACAAATTTTTCGGGTCTCTTCGTCATCAATCTTGGCACCTAATTTGGCGTCTCTAGCTCAAAAATTATGGAAAATATAGCCGTTTTTGATTTCAAAATGCAGGGGGCTAGAGAACGGGGTAGCGTGGCTCCAAAACTTTGATGCAGTTTTTGGGGGATCGTTAATAGCTACTTTCCTACCAAATTTGGTGACTCTAGCTTTAACGCTTTGCAAAATACACGCATTCCCGTCTTTAGTGAAGCATTGGGGCGGTTTGGGGCAGCTTGGACAGTATGGATTGGCGTGGCATCCAAAGTTTGTATGCATTTTTTTATGGGCTATAATCACCTATTTTGGCACAAAATTTGGTGGCTCTAACTCAAAAACTGTAAAAGTAATAAGCATTTATGTTTTTAAACTGCGGGGGAATGGGGGCGGAATAGATGGGCGTGGCTCCAAAATTTTCATGCTGTTTTTTGGGGAGTTGTTACCAGTTATCTACTACCAAGAGCGGCAATGGAAGAGAGTGGACATGTGTGCAGCTATTGAGCAAAACGCATTCGTGAGTCAATTTGGTGAACGCTTTCCATTTGTATACTCGATACCGAAGGTATAGAGTATATTGGGTTTGTGCAATGTCCGTCATGGTGTCTGTCCGTCCGGGGCGGTATGGGTGGGGGCGCCATCCAAAATTTTTGGGTTTCTTCACTTCCAATATTGGCACCAAATTTGGCGGCTCTAGCTCAAAAGCTGTGGAAAATATAGGCACTTTTGATTTCAAAATGCAAGAGGCTAGGGAACGGGGGGGCGTGGCTCCAAATTTTTGATGCAGTTTTTTGGGGATCGTTAACAGTTATCTTCCTTCCAAATTTGGTGACTCTAGCTTTAACTTTTTGGGAAATACACGCATTCCTGTTTTTAGTGAAGCATTGGGGCGGTTCTGGGCAGCTTGGGCAGTATGGATTGGCGTGGCATCCAAAGTTTTTATGCATTTTTTGGAGGTTGTAATCACCTATCTTGGCACAAAATTTGGTGGTTCTAGCTTAAATACTGTAATAGATATAAGCATTTCTGTTTTTATGCTGCGAGGGGGCTGGGGGCGGAATGGGTAGGTGGGGCCCCAAAACTTTGATGCAGTTTTTGGGGGGTCGTTTCCAGTAATCTACCTACCAAATTTTGAGACTCTAGCTCAAACACTTTCGAAGATACACGCACTACCGTTTTTAGCGAAGCGTTGGGGTGGTTGAGGGCGGATAGGGCAGTATAGCTGGGCGTGGCATCCAAAGTTTTTATGAATTTGATTGGGGATCGTCAACACCTATCTTGGAACCAAATTTGATGGCTCTAGCTCAAAAGCTGTTGAAGTTATGGGCATTCTTGGTTAAACTGCGGGGGGCTGGGGGCGGTATGGGAGGGCGTGGCTTCAAAATTTTTGATGCAGATTTTTGGGAGTTGGTAGTAGCTATTTTCTCCCCGAATTTGGTAGTTCTAGCTGTAAGGGCTAGCGAAATAGCTGCATCTATCGATTTTGCGTTATCGAGTTTATCGATTTGCCGGCTCCCTAGTTATCGTAAAAATTCAATATTGACACTTTAATTTACTATGCCATAGATAAAGAGATTTGCAAAGTTTGAAGTCTCTAACTTGAAGGGTGTGGAAAAAAGTTGCGAACATACGGACGGACAGACGGACAGACCCCATGACGGACATTGCACAAACCCAATATACTCATTACCTTCGGTATCGAGTATAATAAACAAATTTTTACACTTTAACAGTCTCTGGTTCTTAAAATCGGAAAAATAACAGCTCAATGTTATAAACAACCTTTTTTTAACAGATCCTTGATTTTATAACCTCGATAAAACCTTTTTAACAGCATAACAGACCCCTGTTACCAAAACCGGAAAAACAATAGCTCCTTGTTTTAAACAGTTAAATAAACAGCTATTAAAACAACAACAAAATAACAGCCTAACAACAACCTGTTTTTTAAAACAACGTTAAAATAATAGCCTTACAACAAGCTGTTTTTTAAAACAATGTTAAAGTAACAGCTTAACAAAAGCCTGTTTCTTAAACCGTGTTAAAATAACAATTTAACAACAAACGGTTTCTTAAAGCCATAACAAAATATCAGCTAAAGAGCATCCTGTTATTAGAAACAAAAATAAAAATATATAACAGCATAACAGCCCACTGTTTAAAAAATAACAGCTCCTTGTTTAAAACATCTAAAAAACCTTCTTAAAAACCGATATAACCTGTGTATCAGCTCACGGTTTTAAACAGCTACACCGCCATCTGTTCTCTGTTTTCTGGGCCTACCACTGTTCAAGGATATTGGTTTGGTACGGACCGTAGGTTTATTTATTTTTTATTTATTTATTTATTTAATGTCAGCTATGAGCAGCTGACAAATCAAAATTAACTAAATTATAATATTAAAATAATATAATATAAAATAAGTAATTATAATATCTGAAATACAGTTCAAAATTTAGATGAAAAATTTAAAAAGTTAACGTTAAAGATCTGGGAAATTCAAAACAAATATAACTGGTCCAACATTTGTTGCGTGGATTGGGAAAAACCCAATCAGACCAGTGGAAGATTATTGATTAGTGGTTATGATTAGATAAGGCAGAAAGGATAGATCGTTTTAGTACTGGAATTGAGGTCTCCAAAGAGTTACGGGAATAAAGCCGGTTAAAGTCTGAACAAATAACACGAAATGGTTCATGAATTAAATAGTTGCTCGAGCACCGATCGAAGAAAGAAAAGAAACTTACTACAAGCGAGTTTAAATTTAACAGTTTTATTGATAAGTTCGTTTTTAATTAAAATAAAAACATGTCTAATGTCTGTTAAAACCCTAGTCATCGATGAATAAGTTGGTATCCGCGAGGTCTATTGTGTCCCCTTCCAACTCTATAGCATTTCCATCAGAACCAGGTTCTATACAAAAGCATGTATTTTTGAAAAGTCTATGCCTCTAATTTGGTTTATATGTTGTTCTAGAAAAAGACAGTTCGTTTTCTTGCTAAGGATATGTACACTGCTATAATGTGTAAGGAGTATTCTTCCTCGTGAGCAACATTTGGCTCGCCTGAGGCCAGGTATCATTGCCCAGTTTGCCTCAAGCTACTCTCTTTGATCCTTAGTTCCTATCTTGTTGCGTCTCTTCCTACGTCGGCTCGAGCGCATTTAGGAGTGTTCTGCCCTCAATCATTGAGGTTAGCTACTCACCAAACCGAACAACTTTAATTTTGTTAATAATAGATATACAAACTGTAAAATCATCACAGCACACATATTGAATGACGAGTATGATGGTGCTGACCTGAAATACAGTTTCTAGAAGGTGTGTATTAAGATGATTAAACGGATACATTTTTAGGAATTTTAAATGAGAATAAATCATGCATATCTAGAAGTGAATTTTTGAAAATGAAAGGTACGTAGTAGGTTCGACTATGATATAAGTCTAAATGCAAACCCTAATAAATATTTTGATTATCATGTTTTGATCGAAGTCCTTCGAATACTTTATAAATTTTTTTTATTAACGTTTGGTGCTTGATTTCCATTTGTCAATTGTTTTTATATCCACTGCATTTGTTTTGTGGGCTGGTGTGTGAGATGTTGTAGGTGTGAGCACTGGAATAGAAATCAGGAGACATAAAGGCGGTGGAGAGTAAAACAAAACTTTCAGATGGTTACATGCAAGCCATACTTAATCTAGGTATGAGTTACTTATGCGTTTATGAGTGATGGTCCAGGTGATGTAGTTATCGCATTAAGGCCTCAGTGCAAAGCCTGAGGATAGTTTAGCCGTGGGGCCAAATGATGCGTCGAGTCTGTGAGTCTTAAACGAATGTGAGTGTGTTTGGTTTGGAGGACGCCAGGTTGTTGCAAACAGCGATAGTACGTCGTAAGGGCACTAATTTGTATGTTGGGCCGGTCCGATTGTGATTAGAAGCGTTCCACGCGGCACCTCATTTACACCACCGTCGGTAAACAGCGGCTCACTATCGGGCATTGAGGGAATTGATCTTTTAACAGCTTAACCGGTTCCGGTTTTAAAAAGTTAAATAGTCATTGAATATCAATTTGAGGAAACATGTGATAAATCATGATAAAAATATATATATAGAAGTAAAGCGAAGCAAAAAAGAAGAAAAGAAAAATAAATCATGAGCTGTAGCAGAAATAATTAAATAAAATAATAGTCAGCAAGCAAACAGGAGTATGTTAAGCCCATTTCATTAAGTAATGACACAATCTCAAAGTGCGTGAGAAACAGCTTTAGGAAAAGAACCAACTAAGAACCTAGACGAAATTATATAAGGCAGTTTTATCTTTCCATTAGTATTGTAAACTGTATAACTTGACAAGCATAGCCAAGCAAATTGGTCTTTAAACTCTCTAAGACGAAAACGTATGAAGCTCCTTTAGTGTGAAAGTTTTTAGACTCATGATTTTCATGTAGCGAAATACATCTGAATTCGATTATTCAACTCAATATATTACTGTTTATATGAGAATGAGAATAAAAAACTTTTGGAAGCCTATTAAGCAATAGGGGTCGCTATTACACGCCTTATAGCAAATCAGTTTTAAAACGAAACGACGAGCGAAGTTCGTCTATCAGAAAAACAAAATTTTATATTTAAATTAGGTAAGTCAAATGACCTTAGAAATTAAAAAATAAAACGATATAAACAAACAAGGCAACCATCATCGGAAGACAGAATGTATTGTATACACTTATGTTAGCTAAATTATATAATTCACGGATCGGAACACAGTGGATTTGAAAAATGAATAAGCTGCAATCAAAAAAGCAAAAACCATCAAAAAGCTAGATTCTGAACAAAGTTTAATCTCGATAGCTAAAAATTTATAAAAATAGATTGCATAGGAACGGACGAACAGACCTAAAATTGGCTTGCACTTAAATTAAGAGCCAATGCATAAGAACAAAAAGCAAAACAAAAAAAAATAAATAAAAATAAAAATACGAAAAATAATTAGAACAAAATCAATAAACAATGGCAAAATGGCTCTTTACACTATTACACTTACCAAGGCAAATGAAGTCAAAAAAAAAAAAAAAAAATGGATGCCCCAAAAAATAATTAAGCAATCAATCAGAACATAGTGAGCTAAAATCTTGGAAGTAACCTTTATAATATCTTTCATATAAAGAACAACGTTATCTCGCTCTTTCAATGACCGAGCTATAAACCACAAGAATCATAAAAGATTATAGCCTATCAATTACCGCTTTAGTAAGAACTAAAAGAATTTTCTGTGCCATCTTAATGAATATAGGACTATTCTTGCGCACTCTCACGAATTATGTGGCTTAAAAAATAAAGCCGAACGTTTCTTTGATTATAGTTTTGTATTGCTCTTGAGATGATGTTGGCACAATGTCCAAATGCATGAGTTGTCAGAATCCGAGCATGAACATTTGTTGGATTATCTAAATTCATAAGAACAATGAAGTCTACACGGTCTTAGAACCAGGAATCCTAGTCTACTGTTAATTAATGTAAATTACTGCTTTTTTTATGTTAGTGAAATTAAGAGTTAAAATATGCTTAAGGCAAGTAGTGAAATCATAAAGTACATACTCTTACAAGAAACCTTCTACACACATGAAGTGCTCTACAATACAGCCATATAAAGCAAGATAAATCCTACCATACAGTTTCTTAAAATCAACCAAAACCTAAACCAAACCTTTTTCTCTGGAGCCTTCCCCAAACAATACTCTATAAAGTCCGTACCTTAAACGTTAACGACTTATACTAAGGAAATAGAAATCTCTGCATATACCAACTTGCAATCAACGTGTGTTTAAACCAACCCGGTGTAAATTGACCTATATAATGATCAAAACATAATACAATTAAAAGTATTTAGTACTTTACCGCCCATTAAGGAAAACAGCTACTTTTACATAGTCTTGACATTTGTCACATCACAACCTTATTTTGATATCACAATCTAGGAATAATACAAAGTTAATGAGAATAAAACATATAAGAACGGCTTCATGTATATAAGAATCCTATTTAATGTTAAGATACTCATAAATCAAAACTGAAGCCAGTTTAATACACTTCGTTATCAAATACGACAATGAGTGTGCGAACAAATAATAAAATCATAACCGTCCATCAATTAATGGAAATTAACTATGAAATATTCTTAGTTTTAGTAATAAGTTGGATAGTACCGAAATCGAGTCTAATCATTAAAAGTGTAATGTTGAATATAAAAGTAGTTGAATGAAACATTGATAAATTACTGAACCTTCTGTGGAAAAGTTATGTAGGTTGACAATTAAAATATACTTAAGCTATCAGTTATAAAGAGAAAAAATTCAAATCCGAACGATTTCCCTGTTAAGTTATAGGTGGCATTTAATAGACAATAATACAATCTATCTCGTTTTCAGCGTAAAACCTAGTCAAGTTAGCTAAATACATAACATGAAAGATCAGAGGTATCACAACATCAAAAGGATACCTAAATTAAGAATTTTTGAAGTCACTTAATGAGTACAAACACATTCTTAATATCTGTTTATGCCAGAATTCACATTCCGAGGGGGTAACAATAACGTAATTTGCTCAGAACCATGATTCTTGCCGATTGTGTTATACGATAACTGCAACTCCATACTCACTCTCTGTATGTTACTTAACATTATAATGCTCATAGTTTTAAGCATGATACAATTAAGTAGGTAGTGTTAGTCGAGAGAGCGCTCTCATAATTTTGGTACCAATCGACAGTCGCAAAGTGCTTGTCGTTGTGGTAAGACGTCCGTGCGGACGAATTTCGTTCTGTTTGTTATGTTTGTTCATGTGTTTTTTTTTAGATTAGATTTTTACTTGTGCCTTTTTTGAAAATCGCAAATTATTAAAAATTTTACTATAAATTAGATAATTTTTTATATTTTTAATTTTAATATACTCTTTAGTTTAATATTGCTTTAATATAATTAAATGTTAATATAACTTTTAATTTTTGTTATTAAAAACTATCTAATTAATATAATCGAAAGCGTTTCATTTAGTCAAATATGTTTACGAAACTACAAAATTGCATGGCTGCATACAACCAGTGTTGCCAATTTGGCCTTTTTCCGGACAGATCTATCCTGTTTTTAACTGCTTCAGCCGGAAAAAATGTCAAACATCCCCTATCCGGAATTCTGTCCTTATTTTGGTTCTCTTATCTGGAAATCTGGCATTTTTAGACTAAATTGTTGATTTTATATAAATTAAATTAAAATTTATTTTTTACAAACTTTGTGGAATCTCTTTTATGCAAAATTTTATCTATATCGTGTATAATCGTACGCATATCGAAGCGTAATTTGCAAAAATTGAAAACGCAAAAGATATTTATAAGCAAAAATTCCGCGAATGCTGGCTACAGCAGCCAGATTTTAAAAACTGGTTGTGTCGCGATTCTTCGGATAGTAATAAAGCTTATTGCAAATATCGAGACAGTGCAGGAAACAGCCCTTTTGCTGTAGCTGGTAGCTTTTGCCCTGACTCTACTTTTCTTGCGATGGTCGAATGCGGAAGTAGAGAGGGCATTCAGCCAAGCTAAATTGGTTAAAACCAAGACCAGAAATCGGCTGCAAGTAGAGACGTTAAGTGCAATTTGGACAGTAAGGTAATTATATACGTATACATGTTTTTATTTAGATCAGTTGTATATATATTTAAGTGTATTTTATCTTTAGACTTGGATTGAGTCGGCATAAAATGTTTTACCATAATTACAATTTGCCGGACAAATATTAAAAATTAATTGGATCCACGGCGGCAACCGAGGAAAGGGATATGGACGATGAAGATGCTGTTGAAGAAGCTTTAAAACTATTAAACGTTTAAATAAATATATAAATAAAACTTTTTGTCCTGTTTTCCGCCTTTTTTTTAGTTTTTCAGCCTTTTTTTCCTGTTTTTTTTTACCAATCTGTCCGTTTTTTCCGAAAAAATATTGGCATCACTGCATACAACCAAAACACTTTTTATACCTAACTCTGTCGCACTAACAAAACAACCCCTTAACAGAGTCGAGAGAGTAAAATAAAGAGAGCAACTTGACTGTCTCCCTCGCACTCACGTGTTCTGTTCAGTTGGTACTGGCTCTCTCGACTGACACTACCTACTTAATTGTATCATGGTTTTAAGTCCAAGTTCTTGCATACGACAGTCAGTATTGTAACGAAGTCATTCCGCATATGAAGTGAAGCTTCCACTCCACATAAAAATACAATAAGTAACTTCACACCATACACATCACTACAATAAAAACGTACATCCGAACGCATATATAATCACTTCTACAATCGCGTTACTTATTTATTGGATCCTCCGCCACAAACATTGGTCCTTCGAGCCGGAGATCCTTCCACTCGCCCCAGCACGTTCTAGGAGAAAAAGATAAGTAATGAAATTTATGTATATATAAAAAGACTTGTTACATACCGGCTTCCCAGTCCGCCATATTGCCATATATTTCCAATATATTGCATGCATGTATGTCAATTCTCATCCGTCCACATATTTTAGCACCCGCTAAAGTATATTTCCACATTTTCTAAATTCTACATTAAAGTGAGAAAAATACACATCTATTTTCCTTTAAGTTAAATAAATATTAAAATATTTATTGGCATACATATGTATGTATGTATGTACTTACAAGATCCATTTCCAGTGTTCCGCTTTACATTGCAGCACCAACATACATATACTTACATACATATATATGTGCATTAATAATGTTTTATCCTAAACATTATTCACCCATTCTACAACTACAGAATAATATTTTATCCTAAATATTATTCAATTTAAATCTACACACTATTTCACACATTCCGTGTAACTAATTCAACAGAATTAATTGCAACCAATAAACCTACGAAAATTGTACAGTCCACCACACCTGTTGAGCATACAGATGTACATACACACATAATTGCTTACAAACATATTCGCGTCCAATCGATGTACATACATCTGCACATTCACTGCATATATTAATGTTCATAGGCCGGCTGCGGAAAACACACACAAATTCACTATTATCTTTCCAAATCCAAACACTTTCTAAATAAACATACTATTTAAATCATAAAAATAAAAACAAAGAAATAGCAGCCGCCGGCAATCTGCACTCAGCTGAACAGACACACATACATATGGGCATTTAACTGCGGGGAGGGTATGAATGTACGTACATGTTTTAATAAACATATGTACCAACATACTTATGCTCATTAATTCCTATGCTGGCTACATTACGCACAATATATATCATTTGCAAATAACACAAACATAAATCCAAAGCCGCCGGCAGCCCACAACAAGTCACATATGTATGTTTGTACATACATACATATGTGCATACAACAACATTGTCACCAAATTAGCTGCTGCTGCACAGAGGAAAACAAACTACAATAATCGATAGTCGGCACACCAAAATATCGTTTACACATTCAACAATTATAGAAATTCAACGTTTCCACCGGTACGCAAATGCAACGATTCCACCAGCAGCGCATCCTTAGCGTCTGCGTGTCATCTGCATCCAAGTTGTTTTTTTTAGCCAAATTCAAAAAAGCATCTATATTATTTTAGTAAAAATACACTGAGAAATGAGGTACTTAAGAACAGATTATAAAAATAAAAAAAAATAAAAACAAATACATACAACAAAATAAATAACGTATAAAGGTTAGGTTAGGTTAGACCGACTGACCCTCCCAGGGGAGTGTCACACATAGACCGCTAAAGGGTCCTTAGTGGGGCCGGTGGTCGGAGATGGTTGGGACTTTCTTGGTGTGAGGTCCTACGGAGTGTGTGTACTTCGTGCAAACGCAAGAAGCCTTCTGGGTTCCTGCTTGCTGGCTTCTTCGAGCGAAGCCAGAAATGGAATTCGGAAGTGGCGTAGTCGTTGTGCTGCCAGTGCGGGGCAGCTGCAAAGGAGGTGCTCCAGCGTTTCCTTGACACCTGGATCTTTGCATTTCCTGCATTCGTCATTGTTAGTTATGCCTAATCTTTTCGCATGTACTGCGACTAGGCAGTGGCCTGTCAGTAGACCCACTAGCCTCCGGCAGTCATGTCTTTGTAGCTTAAGCATATATTGCGCTAGTTTGTGGTTGTATGTTTTGCACATTATTTTAGAGATCTTGCAGTCAGAGGTGTTAGTCCACCTTAGATCTGCTAACTCCCGTGCTTTATTTTCCATGTAGGAGTGTAGCGTTCGCAGAGAGATTGGGACTTCCGCAGTTTCACTGTTGAGTCCCATTGCACCTTGCTTGGCTAGAGTGTCTGCTATCTCGTTGCCTTCGAAGCCCTGACGACTTGGAATCCAATAGATGCGCACTTTTTTGGAGGTGCTGAGTGCATCTAGTGTTTCTCTGCTCGCCAGGACATTTCGAGAGCTTATGTGGTAGGACTGCAGGGCTTTAATTGCCGCCTGACTGTCCACGAATATGTTTACTTGTTCCTGTGTTGTATTTGTTTGTAGGACTGCTTCTGCTGCTTTCCTTATTGCGAATATCTCAGCTTGGAATATGCTGCAGTGGTCCGAGAGTTTGTAAGTCAGGCTCATGGGTGGTTCGGCGCAGTACACTGCTGCTCCAACCCCGTCCCTCATTTTTGAGCCGTCTGTGTATATGTTAATGGCTGACTGCTCTGCTCCTGAGCGCCAGTCATCTTTTCCAAGGAGCGTGGGCGTGAAGTTAAAATTGTTTCTTGGGGTCATATAGTCCGTTTCGACTATGTTCGCCCGTCCAATTGTGCTTTGCCCGTAGTTGTGTATCGCCATGTTGCCTATCGTGCAAAGACGTTGTGCAGTCTTTTTTGCTACTAAGCGTGCCTGTATGTCCACTGGGTTGACATTCAGTATGGTCTGTAATGCTTTAGTTGGTGTAGTCCTCAGCGCCCCTGTGATGCATGCAAGTGCATGTCGCTGGGTTTTTTCCATTCGTTTCAGGTATGTGGACTTCTCTGTGGCTTTCCACCATACCAGTATTATATAGAGCAGTATAGGACGCACGATCGAGATTAGAATCCAGTGTTTCAGTCTAGGTGATAGTCCCCAAGTGCTACCCAACATCTTTTGCAATATATAGAGTGCATTGGTGGCCTTCTTCACCCTTTCCTCCACATTGAGCTTCCAACTCAGCTTGCTGTCCATTACTATCCCTAGGTATTTGATACTTTCCTTTGGTATCAGCGTTTTATCGTTTATTTTCGGTGGAGTCCAGCGAGGTACCTTGTATCTCTTCGTGAAGAGAATGAGGTCCGTCTTGTCTGCGTTGATACTTAGACCGGCTTCCGTGGCCCATGCTAGTATCTCTTTGAGTGTGTGGTCCATGACTGAGCTTATTGTCGATGGACACCTGCCCGTGATAATTATGCTTATGTCGTCTGCATAGGCGGTTATCTTCGGGGCTTTCCGTTTGAATTTTCTAAGTAGGTCGTTGACTACCAAGTTCCACAGTAGGGGTGAGAGCACTCCTCCTTGGGGTGTGCCGCAGTTTGCTTCCCTGACTGTGGTAGTGGTTCCCCATTCCGCTAGTATTCTCCTGCTGCACAGTAGGTTCTGTACCCAGGAGTTCACTGCTTCTGTTGGGGTCACAGCTCTTAGGCTGTGCATTATTGCTTCCGTTGACACATTGTTAAATGCGCCTGAGATGTCCAGAAATGCGCCTAGGGCGTATTCTTTTTGGTGTAGTGCTTTCTCTATGGTTGCTACCAGGGAATGTAGCGCTGTCTCCACTGACTTGCCCTTCGTGTATGCGTGTTGGTTCTGTTCTAGAGTCATCTCCGTGTTCTCTCTGATGTGGAGATCTATCAGTTTTTCTAGCGTTTTTAGAAGGAACGACGTCAGGCTTATGGGTCTGTAGTCTTTAGGCAGCACGTGGCTACATTTTCCCGCTTTAGGCAGGAAAATTACCTGTGCCGTCCTCCAGGCCACCGGCACATAGCCATAACTGAGGCATCCTCTGAATATTTCTCTCAGCCATGGAGAGATCACGTGTTTGACCTTCTGCAGCATGGCCGGGAATATCCCGTCTGGACACGGTGATTTGTAGCTCTCAAAGGAGTCTATAGCCCACATTATCCGTCGCGTAGATGTGATATCTTCAGGAATTTCCACCCTTGTGGTTGAAGGTATCGTTTGTGTGTTTGTGTTGACTTGTGTGCAGTTAGGGAAATGTGCCTCCAAGAGCACATTTGCCGCATCTTCACTGCTTTCCGTCCATCTGCCATCTTCGGTTTTTAATGGGCTTTGAACTGTCTGTTGGCGAGCTAGCAGCTTCCTTAACCTTGCGGTGTCAGCTGTCTTCTCAATGCCTGAACAAAAGTTTTGCCATGCGTTTCTTTTAGCTACTCGCACTTTTTTCTTAAAGTCACGAAGCCTTATTCTGTATTCTATCCATACTAGCTCTTCTTCCGCTTGTTTTGCGAGTTTGAAGAGTTCTAGTACGTCTTTCCGTTGTCCTTTGAGTTCTGGAGTCCACCATGGGGGCCTGTGTCTCTTCTTCTCTTGGGTCGGTGTGCATGTTTTATGATAGGCCGCCACCAAATTTTTATTGAGTGTCTCCAGGGACTTCTCTAATTTATCTAGTGTGGCTATCTTGGGTGGTCGTGGTAGGTTTCTTTCAACCTCTATACCGAACTGCTCCCAGTCGGTGTTTCGCGGGTTTCTATACACCTTCTTCTTCACTATTCGTTCAAAGTTTACACGGAATTGAATGTACTTGTGGTCTGAGAAGGAATGTCTACTAAGGACTATCCAATCTTGTACCACAGTATTCGTTACCGACGCTAGGGTATTATCTAAGACGTTGGAGGAGGTGGGGCCAACATATGTTGGTTCTTCCCCCTCGTTTGCTATCTTAAGATTAGTTTGTAATATGAAATCAAGCAGTGAAATCAAGTATAAAACAAATATATATATAAAAAAAAAATATATTAAAAATATTAAATTAATATAAGATTATAATTCGCATATTGTGTTTCGTTTTTTTTAATACTTATTACTAGCTTTCTCACTTCCGTTGTGCGTTCTCATATTGTTGCGCACAATATAAAGATTTCAATATAATTTTAAAAGCGTAGTATGTCCACAGGGTCAAAAGAGACCGATAAAAAATTAAATCTTGCGCCAAATTTTCCACTTTCCCAACCTGAACGTCGTCATTCCACTTCGTCCGCTCCATCTGGGTCGCAAGCTTCTCGTATTCCATTCAGGGCACCTTCACAAATTGACAAGAAGTCGAATCCCATCGTACGCGTGAAGAAAACTCCATCGTCGTCACCAGCAGCGACGTCATCGCGATTTCCTAGCGCACTTTCGAAAAAAGATTCAAAGTCAAAATTTCCGAATCGTAGTCCGATAAAGACAAGGTCCATCGCGAAGAATCAAAAAGAATGGCCTTAACCAATTTCATTTCCGCAACCGACAAACTGATCCAGTTTGAAGCCCGCATTATCCTTCCCGCTTCCGAAGAAGACACCATTTTCACGTATGAAATTCGCCGCGATCGTCTGCAAGCATTCTGGGATAAAGTTGAAACGGAATACGCCAAGTGTTCCGACGCACTCAGACCAGACGGTAGCAGTGATGATATGACTGCCATGGAGGCAAAGTACGATCTCTGCTACTCCGTTTATGAAAGGTGTCTTTCACGCCTGAAAGGGGCGATAAAGAGTGCGTCCGCATCCGAAAGGGTTGAAATACCCACTTCTCTACCCTTCTCCGGGGGCTGTCGCCTCCCTCCGTGTGACACAGAGGTGTTCCAGGGAGACTACCTGCGTTGGCCCACGTTCTGGGACCTTTTTACAGCAATATAAACAATCCTAGGTTGACCCCGGTTGCAAAATTGTATCACTTAAATTCGAAAACTGCTGGGGAAGCCAACGAGGTCATCGCGAAATTTCCACTCACGAATGACGGTTTCGCGTCTGCTTGGGCAGCACTCTATGAGCGCTTCGAGAATAAGAGGCTGCTGGTTACCAGTCAGCTGAAGATTCTTTTTAACCTGTCCACGGTTACAAGCGAATCAGGTGCTTCCATCAAGAATCTTCAGAGCACCATCCAACGATGTTTGACCGCTCTAGAACATTCGGGAATTTCCACTTCCTCCCCTTTTGCAGATTGCATTCTAGTTTTTCTGTGCTCGTCAAGGCTACCCAAACTCACGCTTTCCCTATGGGAGCAGTCAGTATCCTTAAAATGCGAAATTCCAGAGTGGCAAGATTTAAATGCATTCCTCAATGAACGCTACCGAACGCTCGAAGCGATTGAAGATGTGAAGCCCACTTCCACTTCACAAAGCTCTTCCACTTCCAATTCAAGTTTCCGTAATACCCAAGGCCCGAGGAGGGTAAATTCATTCGAAGCGCAAGTAAATCCGAAGAGCAAAACTTGTGACTTATGTTCTAAAGAAAACCATCCAGTCCGACTGTGCCCACGTTTCCTTCAGATGCCTGTTAGTGATCGGGCAGCGTATATTAAGCAGAAGAAGCTCTGCCTGAACTGTTTCGCACGAGGTCACCAATTACGAGAGTGTAGCAGTGCGCACAATTGTTTTACGTGCAAGGGTCGCCACAACACGTTACTACATCGAGGTGACACAGCTCAAGGCAGTTCCGCCAGTTCGAACTCCAGTATACAGTCCACTATCCCTCGTTCCAACGCAAATTCCGCTATACAGTCGTATTTCGCTGCCAACGAACAGAGCGTCCTACTCGGCACAGCGGTCATTAACGTATGCCATCGGGGAGCTACGTATACCGCTCGAGCCCTAATTGATTCCGGCTCAGAGGCTACTTTTATCTCTGAACGACTTTTACATTTGATAAAGATGCCTTTCCAGTCCGTGCAAGTTCAAGTCTCTGGGCTCAACAAAACAGTTGCAGCCCAAACGCAAAAACTATGCCACTTCCAAATAGGCTCTCCTACAAAGCCAAGACTTCATCTAGAAGTTTCGGCGTACGTTCTTTCCCAACTGGCCGGCAACTTGCCCACCGTATCGGTGCCTCAAAGTATTCTAAGAAACCTCCCAGCCATTGAGCTGGCCGATCCAACCTTCTTTCAAAGCTCGCAGATTGACATGCTTATTGGCGCGGATATCCTTCCGTCTATCATTCTAAGCGGCTCACTTCCTAATATTTGCGGCTCGCTCCTTGGACTGGAAACCATTTTTGGATGGATTCTCACCGGTCCACTTTCTAAGATAGTTCCGCAATCCGTATCTTCTTTTTCCACAAGAATTTCGTCCACCGAGGGGGTAAACCTGGACCATCTCATCTCAAAATTTTGGGAGGTGGAGGATGTTCCAGCGTCGCCGGTCAAGGCAGCCGACTCCATATGTGAGACCAATTTTGTTCAAACGACGTCACGCAGACAAAAGAACCACAACTACCCAATCGGCACCAACTCATTTCGATGCAGGGTGTGCCGAGGAGTGCATCCACTGAGGAAGTGCCACCGTTTCCTGCAGCTCGCGGCGGAGAAGCGCCTTCGGGCAGTACTTATCAACAAGTATTGCCCAAACTGCTTGGCTCACCAGCACTCCGGGCAGTCCTGCCGCAGCGCTGGAACGTGCAAGGTCTGTCACAAGGACCACCACACCCTGCTGCACATCCGCGAAGCCCGAACAAACATTCGCCCATCCACAAGGCGTGAGCGATCAGCTTCGCCTCGGGCTACCAGTTCCCTCCACAACCGGTCTACAAACCATCGTCGCCACCCGTCGCCACCACATTCCGGGTGCATCTAAACATCGCTGACCTCCATCCTGCAGCATAATGCTGTGAGCGTCCTGCCGACGGCCATGGTCAAGCTTGACACTGGGCTGAAGGTTTTTTGATATCCGGGTAATGATCGACCCGTGCAGCACCACCAACCGTATCACCACGTCTTTGGCAACGGCTCTTGGGCTATCCGTCACCCGTGTTGGTAAGGAGGGTGTTGGACGTCCAATTTTAGCCGAGAGGTTTTAGTCCATGTGGACCCGGACTTTCGCATTCGTACGCCAATCAGGCCTATCGTCGCTGATGCTGAACACTTCAAGAGCATTGTGTTGGCCGACGAGCGCTGGTACCACCCGTCAACGGTGTGTTTGGCTCTCGGAGCTGATGTGTATCCTCACATCATTCTCCATGGCATCCTCCCGAGCACAAACCATTATCCTATGGCCCAGCACTCCGTATTTGGCTGGATTCTGTCCGGGACTTGCGGCCAATAAATCCTTTTGCAATACTGCAAGGGGGGGAGGATGTTTATGCCAGAATTCACAATCCGAGGGGGTAACAATAACGTAATTTGCTCAGAACCATGATTCTTGCCGATTGTGTTATACGATAACTGCAACTCCATACTCACTCTCTGTATGTTACTTAACATTATAATGCTCATAGTTTTAAGTCCAAGTTCTTGCATACGACAGTCAGTATTGTAACGAAGTCATTCCGCATATGAAGTGAAGCTTCCACTCCACATAAAAATACAATAAGTAACTTCACACCATACACATCACTACAATAAAAACGTACGTCCGAACGCATATATAATCACTTCTACAATCGCGTTACTTATTTATTGGATCCTCCGCCACAAACAATATCTTTTTATCGTAAATAACACTCTGGGAAACAGAATAGTAAAACAATAATCAAGCAGCTTAAAACATTGTAATACTTTCAGTCAGCTAACTGTATTCATTTTCCGTATTTGAGAAGTCGATTTGATAAATGAGTTTAATGAAAGAATTATAGCCAAATATAACAAATAGTTTGACGAATATCTTGAAGTGTAAAAAGTGTCATTAAACCACATAAACATTGGACAATAATCTTATAGTCTGCAGATGGATATTATTTGTCAAGGATAATCTAATCAAGTATTGTCTAATACTGCAATGATAAAGTTAAACAAAAGATTATTAATTTAATACCAGTTAAACGAACGTCTTCAGCCTTTTTAAATAGTGAAATACATAAAAGCTTTCTTAGATATCATATACTGAGTATTTGAACTAAAGCTTATATGATTGATTTGATAAAGCTATTAATAAAGCCTTAAGAAAACATGGTGTGTTACCTTTGTATTCTACCGGCTATAAGTATGCGGCTTTAGTCTGAATGTTTGGTTAATGTTTTTGCGTATACATCAATCATCTAAAAATAAACCTAATGCAAAAAAACTATATAAAATTATCATTATAACAAAATAATCAATAGCTTGTTAAAAGTGTATTATAATTAACTGCATACAATTTTCCTAGCAACTGATTCTGTTGTTATTGCAGTTTTTTAAAATAATGCGACCGGCTCTAAGAAAACTGTCTCTTATCTACTTATTAGTAGCTAAGAAACCTGCTCACACTTGTTCTTTACTGAGTGGCAGATTTGCATAGCAATGCGACCGGCTCTATGATTGTACTTTACCATTAATTATGACCTGCTTGCAGGAGTGTAATTATTGCTACCTTAGGAATTTGCGTATGTAGATCAAACCAGCTCTCTCTTTTCTAATTATATGGAAGCCGACTAATGTACATGACCTACCTACTTGTAGGTGTTCATTATAAGGTATAAAGTACCTGACCACCCCCTTTTACCAACGCAGGTAAAACATTCGCACACTCTCTCTTATCTCCTTATTAAAAGCTAGGAAATATGCACCCACTTGTTTTTTAAACTTTCTCATCTTAATTTACAAGAAGCAATAGTCTTGTATAGAACCTTTGAATTGATCTTGCTGTTGTGTAAGGAAATTCTCATCCCTTGCTCACATAACCCTCACGAATGATGTTGTGCATGTTGTTGTTGTTGTTCATAACAGTGAAGGCTTATGACCTGTATTCAGGTACGCAAGGCAACGCACGTCAAACAGGTGCACACTTGACTCTAACACTTGTCTCTACTAGCACTTCCCCTCCTTTTACTAATGCACTTAAACCATGCACATACTTTCTGTTTTAGCTACAAATACTATAGAAATTTGCAAATATAAATGATATTTAAGAAATATGCGCACACTTGCTTCTAAAACTTTTTCCTTCTAACACTTTCTCTCCCTAACACTTTCTATCTAACAATTGCCTCTCTAACACTTTCTAATCTTAATATACAAGTATCAATACTCTTGTTTAGAACCTATGTATTGATCTTGCTGCTGCTGCGCAAGAAAATTCCATCTTTTGTTCGCATAACCCTCACGAATGTTGTTTTTGGTATTGAAGTTGACCATAACAATGCGAGCGGCTCTATGATTTTACTTACCCTTGTTTATGATCTGCCTGCAGGAGTGCAAAGCAGCGCCGTCAAACCGGTGCACACTTGACTCCTATCTAATATGTGCGTGCGCACATTAAACAGGCGCAGACATAACGTCTCTAACACTTGCCCCCTCTAACACTTTCTCTCTTTAACACTTTCTCCCTCTAACACTTCCCCCTCTAACACTTTCAAATCTTTGTCTACAAGTATCAATGCTCTTGTTAAGAATCTATGTATTGACCTTGCTGCTGCTGCTGCGAAAGAAAATTCTCATACTTTGCTCACTGACCCTTACGATCATGAAATCATGAACGATCATGATCGTTGTTTATGCAAGCAAGCCAAAACAACGCACATCAAACAGGCACTTACTAGACTCTATCCTTGCATTCTTTGTTCACTGATTCTTACTATCATAAAAATTCGTTTTTTATTGCATGCAGGTGTGCTTTGTAAAGCATATTAACAGGCACACAATTGTCTCTAACAATTCTTAGTAAAATAGCCAAAACAGATCCTTTGAGCACCGATTCTCACAAATCCTGGTGTGCTTGTTGCTGCTATTGTTAATAACAATGCGAGATAGGAATGTTTTCTCCTTTGACTATGATGTACTAACCAACCTTGACTGTGTTTTGATTTTTGACTGACAAAATTATCAATCCTTTGTTCTCAACCCTCCTTTGACTTTGATGCACTCACAGGTGACCACGCTTGATCTGATGAAACTCTCAATCCTTTGTTATCCACCCTCCTTTGGCTTTGCTTCACTTATAGGTGACCACGCTTGATCTGATGAAACTCTCAATCCTTTGTTCTCAACCCTCCTTTGACTTTGATGCACTCACAGGTGACCACGCTTGATCTGATGAAATTCTCAATCCTTTGTTATCCACCCTCCTTTGGCTTTGCTTCACTTATAGGTGTCCACGCTTGATCTGATGAAATTCTCAATCCTTTGTTATCCAACCCTGGTATTTTTTAAAAGGGTCAAAAAATCAGCGGGGGGTAATAAACATTTCAAAAAATCAAATTAATGGGTGTAATTAAAGTGTCCCAGAACCGGCAATTCCCTACTACTAATGAGAAAATTGAATCATTGCTACCATTGTCATGAAGCATTGCTTGCAGCTGTTTCACCACTACCCCTTTACCAACAAACGAATGCAGCAGAAGGAAAAAGTCCATCGTGTAAAAGGGGTCTAAATGTATGGCTCTGATTTGATGTAACATCACCAACCTTCACCTCCAGAAATTCAGTTTTTTTTCCAATCGGTTATTAGTACTGCTTCTTTTTTGTGCTCTGCTAGTTCGAGGCTTGCTTCCCGCATCCATGATGCTATTCTTATAATAGCTTTATTAGCTGCCGCTTCTATTTCTCCTATATGTTTTGCCACCACTACGAGGACCAGGTCATCTGAAAATCCTATAAGCTTACATCCCTGTGGTAGGTGCAGTCTAATTTCTTCGTCGTACATCACGTTCCACAGGAGGCGTCCCAATACTGACCCCTGTGGAACGCCTGCAGTTACATTGTATCGCTTAAGTCCCTCCTCTGTGTCGTATTCCAAAGTCCTGTCTGAAAGATAATGCGCTTGAATTCTCGTTAGATAGGATGGAATACCATCCTTTTATTCTTTTATATTCTTTCTTTTTAGGGCACTTAGGACGCGCGTCCAGCTCGCCGAGTTGAACGCGAGACGAATATCCAGCGTTACTACTGCGCAGTATTCCGTGTCGCCCCATCTCCATCGTGTGCCTTTTTTGTTGCGATGTCGATCAATCCGTATTGGGACTCTGAGAGTGCATGTCTGGCAAAACTCTAAAAATGCCCATATACAATTTTGGGAAAAAAAACAAGAATACACACCGCGCGTACAACGTTGCAAAATATCAACAAAAAATAGTAAAAAATACTTATGGTTGTTGTAATTAATGTTACTTTTTGTTACTAGTTGGCACCGCTGCGCGGCGTATACACACGCGTTCACACATACAAACTTGCTTTTTGTGGGCAAAGACATATGCGCTGATAGATTTGCGGGTGGTGAGACATTGTTGTTGCTGCTTTCAAAAAATACTTTATCCTACATGGATTGCTTTGATATGATTCGATTATAAATATAAGACATTTTATATGCAATCATCACATCAGTTATAATGTGCCATTGTAGTTTTAATATATTTGCAGTTTAAATGTAATAATGTTTGTATATGTTTTATTAGTTCTAAGTTATTTCAATAGTTATAAGAAACCTGTAATAAATATAGCAATTAATAATAAATTTACACATATGGTTAACATTGCACTTCTTTTCTCTAGCTATTTATGTTCCTCAACCTGTTTATAAATTGCCAAAATCCTACAAGTGCGACAGGTCAGTTAATGCCATAACAATAACCACTCATACAAACGAGCTGGATATACATACATGAACACACACATGCAAATGCAAGGCATAGAGAAAAATACAAAAAATCTAGGCAAAGCACAAAGCAGGAAGCCCAACCAAACCAAACTCACATGTATTCATATTCTAATGCATTTTGCCCGTTGGTTGCTTACCCCCCGCGCACCCTCTCTACAAAAAGCTCACACTGGCTGCGAGCTCGCTAACATATGAACGCATACATATGCACAACGATTAGATCCAGCGCCTCGAGACTGCTGTTGCTCAACGTTCGCAAGCAAAGCAGGCAAAAGAATCGCTTTCCTGCAAAATTTGAGGTGAGAGAGTTCTGCAAAGCGCTCTTTTCGCTCTTTTGTCTCCCTGGATCTGATCGCACTGGTACTGAGCGATAAGATTCGCCGTACTGAATAAATGCTCTATAATTTTTTCTGCTTAGTGGACCTACCATATTGCCAAAATATAAACAAACTTATAAAACATTAATAATGTTAATGAATCTCAAGTTTTGCAATCAATTGCATTAAGTTCATATTAAGTTTTCATTACCCTTCCATTTTTGACTGCATTAAGCGGATTGAGGCAAAAGTCTAAAATGGCCGATTTAAAATTTTGTGATAACAAGAATAGAAACATACTCGTGCACACACGCAAACGTACCGACTAACATAGCGAACTTCTTAAAAAAGAGAACAAAATGACGAATGATGACTTTTGGATACTCTTATACAATATAAGTGCTATTGTTGATATGTATTTCAATAATATATTTGCAATAATACCGTATTTTGATGAGCAAAAGTAGGAGCTTAGTAAACAACTGAGAAATCTACCTTCGTGTTTATGTATACGAGTCGTCTGAGTACAGTTGTTGCTTATCTACTCTCCCGCTGATACGCAACAACAAATCATTGACTGCTGATAAGCATCAACAAACTGTTGACGCTTTGTTGTTGTCACCATGAATGACAGCAACAAAGACCTTACGGTTTGGCACTGGCAAAAAGTAAAACCAAAGCCAAATAAACGACCAAGCCAATCCTCACCTCCAGTGGCAAGAAAATTAACAGCGCTGGACCCTGCACCATCCAACATCTTTAACAAATTTGCTATTTTAAGCAACACCTCACTGGATAAGATTGGGGACGATGATGACAGAAACGAAAAACTGGAAATGGAAATTGAAGATAATGACTCTCCCAAGCCGCCACCTATCTTTCTGTCCGACGTTAATGACATTAGTGCTTTGCTAAACTACCTTAATAGTAGAATTAATAAAGATAATTTCTACTATAAAAGTCAACGCGATGGACAAGTAAGAGTTATGGTTAAGTCTGTAGAAGAATATAGAAAATTAGTTAAAGTTCTAAAAGATGACTGCGTTAATTATCATACATACCAGCTTAAACAAGAAAGGGCATTCAGAGTTGTCATTAAGAATTTGCATTTTTCCACGAAAACTGAATTTATAAAAACTGAAGTTGAGTTGCAGGGACATGTAGTTAGAAACATAAGCATCATAAAAAGCCGTGCTACCAAAGAGCCATTGAATTTATTTTTCTTAGATATTGAACCGGACAATAAGAATGGGGATATATATAATCTTAAACGTATTGGTAACGCTGTTGTCAATATAGAGCCACCTCGGAAAACAAATGATATTGTGCAATGTTATCGGTGTCAACAATTTGGACACACAAAATCTTATTGTGCCAAATTTTTTAAGTGTGTGAAATGCTCACTTAGTCATCCAAGTAATTCTTACCCGAAAGCCAAAGAGTTGCCAGCAAAATGTGCCAACTGCCTGGACAAACATCCCGCTAGTTACAAAGGGTGTAGGATTTACCAGGAACTTGTATTGAAAAAGTCAGTAGATGATCGCAAAAACATTAAAAACACTACACGCGAAAGTAGAAACGACAACGGCATAACCCAAAGTTTTGCTCAGCCTAATAAAACAGACCATACCCAACAATCCAATGAGTTTCAAACCTATGCCCAGGTTACGGCAGGAAATAAAAATACAAATAACTCACTTGAGAGGATAGAACATCTATTAGAAAAACAATCCGAACTGACGAATAATTTACTCAATATGATTATGTTGCTCGTAAATAAGTTATGCAAGTAAATCTGAATATCGGAATATGGAACGCCAATGGGCTTTCCAACCATGTAAATGAAATATCCTTATTTTTAAAAACGAATGAGATTCATATTATGTTAATATCTGAAACACACTTTACCAGTAGATCATTCTTTAAAGTGACGGAATATGAAATAGTCAGAGCTGATCATCCGACCGGTAGAGCTCACGGAGGCGCTGCTATTCTAATTAAAAATGGCTTAAAGTATAAAATCATGGACAGCACCAGGGAAAACGCGATACAAGCCGCTACCATTGAGGTTAAATGTATTCATGCAGACGTGATAATAACTGCGATTTACCTTCCCCCAAGGTTTGCGGTCAAAGAATCTGATTTCTTCAATTTCTTCCAAAAACTGGGGACGAAGTTTATAGTTGGTGGCGACTTAAACGCCAAACACCCCTGGTAGGGATCCAGACTGATAAGCCCAAAGGGAAGCGAGCTTTACAAATGTATAAAAAATAATAACATCTCAACTCTTTCAACTGGCAAGCCCACATACTGGCCTACTGACAGCCGGAAAATACCTGACTTGATTGACTTTGTACTATACTCTGGAGTTCACAGCCACATATGCACATTAAAAATAAAAAATCTTCCAGGAAAATGCATTCGTTTTCTAACGTTTATATATAATGCTATGCTCAGACTTGATCACTTCCCAAATCAATGGAAATGTGCAGAAATAACCATGACTCTTAAGCCAAACAAACCAGAAAGTGAGCTCTCTTCGTACCGTCCCATTAGCTTGTTGTCAACATTTTCTAAATTATTTGAAAAAATACTTTTAAACAGAATGTTGCCAACTTTGGACGAGCTTGCCATCATTCCTGAACATCAGTTTGGATTTAGAAGAGGCCATGCAACTCCTGAGCAATGCCACAGAGTAATAAATGAAATAACAACAGCATTTGAAAACAAAAAATACTGCACTGCAGCTTTTCTTGACGTTCAACAAGCGTTTGATCCAGTTTGGCACAACGGTATCCTACATAAGATAAAAAAATGGCTACATGCACCATACTACCTATTATTGAAGTCATATCTGGACAATCGATACTTCTACGTGCAGCAAAAAACTAAGTCATCGCAACTCTTTCCCATAAATGCAGGTGTTCCGCAAGGAAGCGTCTTAGGACCCGTTTTATACACCTTGTTTACTGCTGACATGCCGACTACCAATGACACAACTGTTGCAACATACGCTGATGACACAGCCATTATAGCATCAAGCTCATCAAAAGAGGAAGCCTCTCAACATCTGCAATCAGAACTTAACCTTATTGAAGCTTGGTTTCTCCGCTGGAAAATCAAAGTAAATGCCCAAAAATCCGTCCAAATAACATTTACATTAAGAAAGAGCGACTGCCCAGATGTATTATTTAACGGCACAGAAATACCTCAAGCAAGCTGTGTTAAATATATTGGATTGCATCTCGATCGGAGACTTACTTGGAAAAACCATATTAAAGAAAAACGACAGCAACTTAAACTAAAAACACAACGAATGTCCGTGCTTATTGGTCGTAAATCACAAACTAGCCTGGAAAATAAAGTTCGCCTCTATAAAGCAATACTTAAGCCGGTGTGGACATATGCCATACAACTGTGGGGCACTGCTAGCAACTCGAACATTGAAATTCTTCAGCGCTATCAATCAAAAACCTTGCGTTCCATTGTTAATGCTCCGTTCTACATTTCGAATGCATGCTTACACAAAGATTTAAGAATTCCCTAAGTTAGGGACGAAATAAAAAAATTTAGTAAAAAATACATTGATAGACTTCATAGCCACGAAAATAACTTAGCCATAAATCTAACAGATAATACTCTAACAGTAAGAAGACTCAAAAGACTACACATCCTCGATCTCCCGAATAGATAATTAAAATTAATTATGGGTGAAAAGCCTATTTACAGGAATTATGTAGAATAAAAACAAAAACAAAAATAAATATAAATAAAAATAAAATAAACAAATAAATAATAAAAAATAAATATAAAAATGATCAGAAACAGGTCACCAATGCGGCTCGGGTCTGAAGGGCAAGTCCGTTTTAGCCGCCTTAAATGTTGGCTGTTGTTCAGCAGGTTTAAGGCCAAATGGTTAGGGTGACGCTCGAGCCTGGAGGAGTATCGTATACCGTATTTGCCTTTGGACGATTTCGGATGCCTCTGCGCGGTCCGTTGCTGAGGCGATGAAGGCTGTGTCGTCAGCGCAGGAGGCAGTATGGAGCTTATCATTTTGGAGCACTGACAGATCCGCGGTGAATAAGGTGTATAATATTGGACCCAGCACACTGCCCTGTGGAACGCCAGCCTGAACACGTTCTAGCCTCGATTTAGAGCTTTCACACCTTACATAAAAGAATCTGTCGGTTAGGTAGGATTTAAGGGTTAGGTAGTAAGGAGCAGGCAGCTGGAGCTTGATTTTGTAGAGGAGACCGGCGTGTCATACCAGGTCGAATGCCTGCTTGACATCCAGGAATACCTCAGAGGAGTACTTCTTTACCTCAATTGAGCAGAGGATCGCTTGAACAATGCGATGGCATTGCTCTGGTGTGCCGTGATGCTGCCGGAATCCAAATTGGTGGTCTGGGATCGAGTTGCCTTCGTCCAGTAGCGGCATCACTCTAGCTAAAAGTAATCTCTCGAAAACTGTGGAGAGTATTGCCAGCAGACTGATTGGACGGTAGGAGGCAAATTCATGTTCCGGTTTCCCAGGTTTCGGAATCATAATAACCTTCGCACACTTCCATTGGGATGGAAAGTGGTAGAGGTCAAATATTCCATTAAAGATGTTAGCCAACTGCTGGATCACTTTCTGCGGAAGGCTCTTGAAAGTGACTGAGTCGATTCCGTCATAGCCCGGGTTTTTTGTTACTTTCAGGCAGTCAATCTCGCTTTGCACCTTTTCCATCGTGACTCTGGTGATGGAGAGAGCCATCTGGCATGGAGTATCCAGAAAAGCCTGGGTGGCGTCAGCTTCTTCAGCGCAACATGTGCTAAAGGGGGCAAAGGTACTTGCCAGGTACGACACGAACTCCTCAGCTTTCAATTTTTCAAGCTTTCAACTCCTTGATGGCGCGTTTGAATGCCCTTTTGTCCAGAGGGTTGCGAGTTTGCTGCCAATTCTTCGCAGGCGTCTTTTCTCTCTCAGCGCGTTAGTAATTGCGTCAGACCGGGTGAATATGTCTCTCTGACTTACTGGAGGTTGAGAGACTCGTGCTGGAGGTGTGCAGGCGAAAGCAGATTCGCAGATGTCACGCGTGAGCTTCCCCATAGTTTTGTCGATGTCCTCTTCGCTGTTGAGGCGTTAGGCTCAGTAATCGCTTCAAGCATTGTTTTAAAAGAGTCAATGTTGGAGCTCTTACTGAGTAGCCTGGTGGTGCGTTTGATCAACTCAACCGGGGTGTCCAGCCAAACCTTAAGCGCCGTGAGGACTCTGCTGTGGTTGATTCCTCGGGAAATTGCTATATCCAAAACGTCAGTGCATTTCTGGGGATCCTTTGGCCAGTATGTTGGCCTGACGAGTGAGTGGTCAGATTGAGTATGCCAATGCACGGCATGAGGGCAATCCCCTTTGGGTTATTGCACCTTGAGCCCCACCACGTGTGTTTTGCGTTAAAGTCGCCTCCGACGATAAATCTGGAGCCAAACGAGTTTAAGATTTGCTGGAATGATTGGGTGTCGACTGTGTGTCTTGGAGAAGCATAGCAGGAGGCAATCGTTAGGATTCCAAGGGAAGTGGAAATACTCAGAGATGCATTCCGTATGAAAAGCTTGAGACCTACTTGCACAATTGGGCCAGGACCGTGTTCATCATTAGAGTCATTTGCTCCATTTGAGCCTGCAGTAGTTTAATGATTTGCTCCAGGTGAGCATGGGAGGGGCCGCTTTGCTGCGTGGTTGAGGAAACGTTGGGGTTTTCATAAGAGGGAGCGTTGAATTTTTGGAGACTCCAGCATACGTCATTCCCGGCTGAATATAGGTTGAGGGGGGATTTTGGGACACTGGGTTGATGAACCCGGTTCCCGGGCGGTTACGCACAGTGGCAGAGCGAGTTTGAGTCTTGCCTTGGTTTCTAAGCTTGACTATTTCCTTTTAGACCCTGCAGCCTTTGTAGGAAGCAGTGTGGCTTTCGTTGCAGCTCACGCACACTGGGGGCAGGTTCTTGCCTTTCAAGCACTTGTTTGTCTCGTGATTACCTGTGCACTTGACACATTTCCAGGGTTTGTTACAGAAGTTTTGGATGTGGTTAAACTCCTGGCATCTGTGGCATTGAACTGGTTCGTTTCTTTTCCTGGGAGGCTCGAAGACAACGACGGCTTTTGATGGAGAACACATCTTTGTTGTTTACAGCTGGCTCCAAGTCAACAAAGAACATCGGCAATGCCACTTTCGTAATTCTATGCTTTGCGTTGGTGAGACGGCGCACTTTGTGGCCAAGCTTGTTTATTTCATTACTGATTAGACTTATGGGAGTGCTGTGGTGCAAGTTCCTGATGACAGCTCTGTACGCTCTTTCATTCTTCAGTTGATAGCTGTGGTATTCGACCTTGCTTGATTCCAGTGCACAGATTAACTTCTTGTAGTCTTCGACGCTAGTGGTCATTACGCGAACCTGACCGTCTCTTCCTGCTTTATACGAGAAGCTATTGCGTTTTATGGTATCTACGATAAAGATTAGCATGTCAGAGATGTCGCCAATGGAGGAAATTAAGATGGGGGAGTCTTGGGGCCAGAGGTGCTCGGAGGAGGTGCGGCAGTTGGAGCGTTTAACTGGGGACTGTCATCATTCTGAGCGAGTAAGGAAAACTTGTTGGAGTTTAGAGCTGCACTTGCAGCTGGCTTGCGTCGGATATCACCGGCCTCAGCTAAGCTCTCGTCGGATCCGGATGATGCCGTATCAGTTGATGAATCGGACGAACGCTTCTTGCGGCTAACTACTGGATCCGTCTGCTTTTTCTTGAGAGGAGTTGACTTCCGGGAGACAGTCTGCCGAGACGGGTCCCGCAGCACAACCGCTCACCTCGATGTCTTTGGTCATTCTGCAGGCCAATATTGGCCGCAAAGTTTTACGGTTCACTTGAGGGCCGAAAAGCTTAATAAATGGAGTAACTTCACTTGTCGTTGATCACTAATAGTCACTTTTCACAATTTATGCCACTATTGTGGGCTCGTCTTTGATAATTTGCGAAAATTTAATTTTTTCTGCTTAATTTTTTTCACAAACACGTGCTGTCAGTTCGAGTGTGACCAGACGAGTCATAAATAAATTACTGATTTTTGAAATTATATAATTAATAAAAACTATATTATTTATTTATTTCTTTAAAATATTAAATCTAGTATATAATATTTGACTTAATAATCGTTTTAAGAGTTCTGACTGCTGGGGCCTTTGACCCGCACACAAAAAAACAATATTGCATAAATGTGTACACGTTTACACAATAACAACAAAAACCTCACACGCAAATCTCATATTCATATCAGCAGCAGACTTGCGAATATCACCAGTCACAGTCGGCTGCTCTGCATCTGTAAACCAAATTCTGAGCAAGAATGCGAGAGCGCACGAACTGCCAAGGGTTCAATTGTGCAAACTAACAGCAAATTCTTAGCGAAAAAAAACCCGCAAGCAGTGTTTCCTCCTTATTTACTTGATGTCTATGCATATTAAATCTGAGTGAAGAATGTTTAGTAATTCAACAATTGACAACGGCAATGACGAATTTGCTCCATTTGAAAACTCGATACTGAAGTCAAAGAATAAATTGGGTTTGTGTAATGTCTGTCATGGTGTCTGTCCGTCTATCCGTCTGTATGTACGTAACTTTGTTCCACACCCTTCAAGCTAGACTCTTGCAACTTTGCAAATGTCTTTTTCTATGGCATAGTAAATTATAGTTTCAAGATTGGGACTCTACGATAACTGGGGGGCTGGCAAATCGATACATTCGAAAACTCAAAATCGAATCCAGCTATTTCGCACGCCCTTACAGCTAGAACTACAAAATTTGAAAAGAAAATAGCTACAAACAACTTCCATAAAAACTGCATGAAAAATTCTGGAGCCACGCCCATCCATTCCACCCCCAAACCCTCGCAGTTTAAAACAAGAAACTATTATCGTATCGTCCATAGTTCCAAGATTGGTGATGAAACCCAAAAACTTTGGAGCTACCCCCACCCATACTGACTCCAGCCACCCTACCGGCACATTTAATTAACTTTAAGCTAGTCTAGCGCGTGAGTAATTTTATGCTCACGTCACGCACTCTGACGCAATTAAAAAGACGCGCGACTCACACATATTTTTAATTGATTAAAAGAAAACTAATTGAAATCAGAAAAACAAAATAATGAAATGTCACATATTTTTGTTTATAAATAAAATTTTGTCAAGACATTCTGGTAACATCCTGGTCCTTCTATCTTCTAATATTCTACTTAAAACTGAAAAAAACCTTTTCGCTTGTAGCGTACCTGGCTGCATTTCTCCAAAACAGCAGAAGGTTCGTGTTGTTTGCTACCTGCATTTGTTTGTAATTTTTGTATATCAACACCAATTATAATCTTTGTTAGATCAAATTCTTGCTTATTTGGGTAATCTAAAAACTCACGAAAATGAGAAATTGTCGGTTTTTTATTTAAAAGGCTTCATTGAATTTCAACACATTAAATTTTCACAGAAATCTCATCTGTCTGTATTTCATTAAGCATAGCTTTGACAGAAGCTATAGTATGGTCTTGAATATCCGTTGTTAAAAACTGAAGTTGTGTAAAAGGTGGATTCAAAAAAAGAGCGATGTAATTGACAGAAATCCTTGAAAAGACTTAGAAACTGCAGTAAATTTTCAAGCAAGCTGAAATCAATTTTTGCAATTAATCTACATTGATTTCTTAGAGTCAGTAAAATTTGTATTTCTTTGAAAAGTGTGTAAGTGCTGTCCAACATAATGTAGATTGAATTCCAGCGCGTTTGTTTTCGTGATTTGCGTGATTTAACTACAACTTACGAATAACAAGTTATTCCATTATGAACTTACATACGTGAGTCATGTTGCGTGATTATGAAATTAAAAAAACTCACGCACTGTCACGGCAAAAAACATGTCAGGAAAAAAGCAATCGACATCCCACAAAGATCTGCATAAATGGTTTGGATGCCACGCCCCCTATATCACCATCAAAACACCTCCACACCTTTTACAATCTTTAAGCTAGAGTCATCAAATTTGGTAGGAGGATAGCAATTGACAACCCACAAAGATCTGCATAAAAACTTTGGACGCCACGCCCCCCATACCAACACCAGCCACCCTTTCCAAACATTGAGTTAGTCACCAAATTTGGTAGGAGGATAGCACTTGACATCCCATAAAGCCTTGCATTTAAACTTTGTTAACACCACCAGCCCTCTTTTCCTCACCTTTTACAAACTTTGAGCCACAGTCACCAAATTTGGAAGGAAGATAGCATTTTGGCATTCCCTTCTGCATCAGACAATCTTTGAGGCATCGTACACCCCTTTGCAATCAAGTCTCTTTTTATCGGATTTATTACTGGTATCGAGTATACCGCAGTCGGTTGCGTCCGACTGCAACGTTTCTACTTATTAAGAGTTGTTCTAGGCGATTTTAACTAAAGAAAATTTTTAGGAATTTCCTCCAGGAAGATAGCAAAAAAATTGTATCCTGATACAAACATAAAGCTAATTTAATTGTCAGCAAACCGGCTCCGGAAATTTGATCGCGAATTCAGCAGACCTAAATAATAAATGGACATATTATTATATTTTCTTTATTCATATATGTAGAAGCATCAAAAAGGCGTTCACTTGTTTTAAACAAATTGTTTGCCTGATTGACAATGATAATTGACTTTAATGGTGCTTAAAAAAAATTACATTGAAGCAGACGCACGGACAGGATGACCGACATTACACAAAACCAACATACTCTTCAACCTTTGATATCAGAATAAAATGAGCTAAATTTTGTACTAGGCAACCTAATTTTGTCATGATGAAGGCTACCTTAAAAATGCATACAAATTATTGAAGGTAACTAACTCAGTAGTAAAAAACATTATAAGACTTCACTTTTAATTAAAGTCTTTAATATAATTATTCTACATCCATGCGTTTTATCCCTAACCGCTTCCGACTATCCAGCGGATTGAGTAGCACCTTTACCAAATGCTCGACCGTCGGTCTCTCAGCGGTGCAAAAGACCTTCAGGCTCAATGATTCAAGGACACGACGTGTACTCGGTCCAATTGCTACCAATTTCCACTGATTCGTCGCAATATTGTGCGCTTTAAAGTACTCATAAGCACAATTAACGCCCGACTGCGAAAAGAAGGCGAGGAACTCTTTGTTTTCCGATTTTAAAGCACGCTCTATGCACCCGGGTAATTTGGGGCTACACTTGGTTTCGTACACCTCGCAGGCGTCGACACAGAATCCATTCTCTACTAGCTTTGAGATTAGCGTATCAGTTGTCAGATTGCTTCAAGGGAGAAGAAAGGGCAAATTTCTCGAGCCGTCAAACGTGTCTACAATAAAGTCTGCCAAGCTGCGTGCGTTTCCCGTCTGCTTGCCATGGGTAAAGAGCTGCTGCAATGTTCTCATAGCTAGATTGTGTGTAACTTCGCCAACGGCATAGTTATGCAACAGTTTCCAACCGCCGGGTAGATTAGCCAGCTGCTGGGATTCGGCCACCGCCTCAACGCATCGGGGACTCATGAATATAATGCCAGCGTATTTGTCGGGTCTGGAGCTTGGTGTACAGCTGTTCGAGATTCTTGTACCCGAAGCTCAACGTCGGTACAAACAGCGGCTGAAAATTATGGCGCAGCAAGGTCTCCGCATACACATCTGTGCTTTCCGACTCGGATTTGAAAATAATCACAGTTCGCTGCTGATTGCTCATCGTGCCAAATGAATGACTAGTCTTGCGGACTATGTGATAATGTTTATGCACTTTGATATCTGTAAAACCTGTGATGACTGCGAATGACAGTTCTACTGTGCAGCCCGCAGCGCTTTTGTTTTCCTGGCCGGTGGCCCAACACTATTTCTTGTTAATGCTCCCTCGCACAGCTGTTTTCTTAGGAGGACGCAGCGATGCCACCTGACTGGTGCAGTTTTCTGGCAGCATTCTCAATGCCTCTTCTTTTATATATCTTTGTTTTGAGCATTAAGGAGCGTTAAAAATGTTAGCTTGGCTTTTATTGAAGATTTTAAAAATCTTAAATGTACGCTGATAGCTTTTAATGTCAGCGTGAACAATATGTTCAAATTTACGAAATTGTATTACAGCTGTCTATGAGCTTTGAACAGCTGATATTTGCTTTATATTTTGGACACAAACGATTTGTTTTTTATTGTTATATATTCGTTAATAAGTACTAAATATATATTAGATAGTAAATTCTATTATCATTTACCTCAGTATTGAGTAAAAAAAAACAAGTATGAAGGCTATTGTCGGGAGAGCCCTTTTAGAAGATACCCTGAACCCAATTGCAATATATACATATATACAATTTATAAAAGACTTTGGTTTTCCTTGCTCCTTTAAAGTATGCTTTGCTATTAAAAATAATGATCAATGTACACAAAACTTACTTACTGACTTAAGTTAACGATATTTCCGGTGTTTCTGAACCGATTTGGAAAGATTTTGAGAAAAGTTCTACAGTTACCCATTATTTCAACCTAAATTTTTACATTTTCCAAATTCGATATTTTTTGTAATCGATTCCATGTGTATATCGGAAACCAGAATAGTTATCGAAAATTTGAAAAAATCTATTTAACATTTCGTAACGGGGTTGAGTGGGCATGTGTTGTTCACAAGCCTGGGTTTATTTTTTAATATTTATGGTTCTTGGATATGAATGAAAATAGACTCAAAATATTTAAAAAATAAAAAATACCAAAATAACTTTTAAACAAGTAGAAACGTTGCAGTCGGACGCACCCGACTGTGGTATACTCGATACCAGTAGTAAAACAGATTAAAAGAGAGCTGATTGCAATGGTGTGTGGATACGGCAGGGGTGCCAAAAAGCTATCTTCCTTCCAAATTTGGTGACTCTAGCTCAAAGTTTGTTAAAGGTAAGGGCTGGGGCGGTATGGAGGCGTGGCATTAAAATGTTTCTTGCAGATCTATTTATGATGTTAATTGCTATCCTCATACCAAATTTGGTGACTCTAGCTCAAAGTTAGTAGAAAATGGTGGAAGGGGGGCTGGGGGCTGGGGGCTGGTATGGGGGGCGTGGCGTCCAAAGTTTTGCTGCAGATCTATTTATGATGTTAATTGCTATCCTCATACCAAATTTGGTGTCTCTAGCTGAAAGATAGTAAAATATGAGGGAAGAGGGCTAGGGGCTGGTATGGGGGGGGCGTGGCGTCCAAAGTTTTGCTGCAGATCTATTTATGATGCTAATTGCTATCCTCATACCAAATTTGGTGACTCTAGCTCAAAGTTAGTAGAATATGGAGGATGGTGGGCTGGGGGCGTTATGGGTGAGGGGCGCCATCCAAATTTTTTGGGTTTCTTCATCACCAATCTTGGCACCAAATTTGGCGTCTCTAGCTCAAAAAACGTGGAAAATATAGGCGTTTTTGATATAAAAATGCAGGGGGCTCGGGAACGGGGAGGGGGGGGAGTGGGCGTGGCTCCAAAACTTTGATGCAGTTTTTTGGCGATCGTTAACAGCTTTCTTCCTACCAAATTTGGTGACTTTAGCTTTAACGCTTTGGAAAATACACGCATTCCCGTTTTTAGTGAAGCATTGGGGCGGTTTGGGGCAGCTTGGGCAGTATGAATTGGCGTGGCATCCAAAGTTTTTATGCATTTTTTTGGGGGCTATAATAACCTTTTTTGGCCAAAGACTTTGATGCAGTTTTTTGGGGATCGTTAATAGCTATTTTCCTACCAAATTTTGTGACTCTAGCTCAAACACTATGGAAGATACACGCACTACTGTTTTTAGCGAAGCGTTGGGGTGTTTGAGGGCGGATAGGGCAGTATAGATGGGCTTGGCATCCAAAGTTTTTATGAATTTGGCTGGGGATCGTAAACACCTATCTTGGCACCAAATTTGATGGGTCTAGCTCAAAAACTGTGGAAGATATGAGCATTTTTAGTGTTAAACTACTGGGGGGCTGGGGCGGAATGGGTGGGCGTGGCTCCAAAATTTTTGATGCAGTTTTTTGGGGATGTTTATTAGCTATTTTCTTCCCAAATTTGGTAGTTCTAGCTGTAAGGGCTTGCGAAATAGCTAGATCTATCGATTTTGCGTTATCGAGTTTATCGATTTGCCAGCCTCCTAGTTATTGTAGAACTCCAATCTTAACACTTTAATTTACTATGCCATAGATAAAGACATTTGCAAAGTTTTAAGTCACTAGCTTGAAGGGTGTGGAAAAAAGTTGCGTTCATACAGACGGACAGACACCATGAAGGACATTGCACAAACCCAATATACTCATTACCTTCGGTATCGAGCATAAAAATATTAGTGAGTGTTTGAACTCACGGGCAATGTGTTTTTACCTTTTTTGTTACAGGGTACCTGTTCAAATTCTATAAAAACATCAGTATAAATAACTATATCTTAAATGAGATGATTGATGATTGCATTAAAATGTCACCACCCAGAAATCTATGAATGCATTATTTTATGCCCACAAACAGCAACTCAAGAAAATACTATTCAAACAGGCTTATTTGCTAAATAAACTATTTAGCGGCTTGACTCTTAAATAACACTGGAACCATATTTACAATTTCTCAATTGTTATCTAAGCACCAAATTATGCGAATCAAAATTTGCAATTATTCCAAAAAACGTAGTACAAGTAACCATATTCATGGTTAATTCAACTATTTTCGTACATAATTTCATTCCTTATATGAATTTGCTTAATTAGACTAGTTCACATGTTTAATCAAGAATTACTAAAAGTAGCAAAATCAAAATTTTTCATAGCTGATTTAAAGTGTTAACGTGTTAATATTGATGCACAAAAATATTAGATTCAAAGTTTTATTGTACTGGAACTGAACATGAGATTTTTTATTTTAACATTTCGCGTACATCAAACCCAAGTATGACATTTTTCATTTTTTATTTACTCGTGTTAATTATTATTAAGTATAATGGGTATAATTATTCGTTAAAAGAACGATGATTTACTTATTTCGCGTTGATTATTCTTCCAGCTCGCACTAATACGTGCGCTTGGCGTAAGGGTAACCGGAAAGAAGAACGAGATCAGTTAAGTGTGTCCAAACCACACTTAATACTTAAAAACTTAGCACTTAAAACTAACATCGGTACTTAAATACTATCTTACAAATATCGATACACTAACATAAAATAGGCAGGTTTAAAATAAATACAATAACATAAATACTTTACAACTCGGCCGTCCTGACAACGGAATCGAGCTCGATTCCACGAACAAGGCTCAGGGCCATACCAGACGGTGGGTACAAACATCAAAAGCACACTTTTCATCAGGAGTAAGCCACAATTTTAATTTTGATGACTCCAGCACACCGTCATACGGAAGTTGTGTGAGCTGGGAGCCTTCGACATCCCGGATGACATACCGATCATTCGGAAGTTTCTTATGGATGACATAGGGACCACGGAATCGCTTAATGAATTTTTTGTTTACACCAGCCGTCGTATCAACATTTTTGATAACGACAAAATCACCTTCTTCAAAATCAACGGCAGGGCGATGATATTTATTAAAATACTCGTTGTTATACTCTTGAGATTTGACAATACTCTGCAGGGCAGTCTTACGGATATCCACTGGGGACACTTCCACTGTAAACCTCTCATCTAAACGCTCAGTTATCTCGTCTATAACAGCGCCAGGCTGTTCGACACCAAACAGCAGGACGGAGGGTGCAAATTTAGTTGTGGAATGGACAGAATTATTCAAGGCGAACTCAATTTTCGGAAGTTGTTTCACCCAATCGGCATGGTCCAATGGTTCAGCCAATTTAGCAAGCATGGGACCTAAGACACGGTTGACACGTTATACTTGACCATTAGCCCGAGGGGAGGCAGTGGCATTCTGGACATGGACTATATTATGCGATTGCACGAATTCAGCGAATTCGGCGGAGGTAAAGCATGTACCTTGATCACTAATAATTCGGCGGGGTCGACTATAGTTGGAAAAATACTGTGTCTCTGGGGTGTGACATTCTTCCAGGGAAATAGTAGTAGCGGCAGGGTACAATTTGACAAACTTCGTAAAGGCATCAATAACGACTAACAGATATTTTTTCCTGGACTGTATGGACGGAAGGGGTCCTAAGTGGTCGATATGAAGAGTATCAAACGGCAGAGGGATTTTCGGAATAACATGCAGAGTAGCCTTATTACTGTGAGCGGAAGCGTAATAGTAAATGCATTTGAAGCAGTTCTTAATGATATTATTAACGTAAGATTTCATATACGGAAACCAATAATGCTTGTTAATCTGGGTACAGCCTTTTTCAGTGGGCAAATAACCTAACTTCTCATGCACTGTTCGTATGACACTGTTAATCATTTCGGCAGGGACATAGAGCTGAAGTACGTTGGTAGGCGATCGGCGATATACGACGCCATCTTGCAACTCGAAACCAGCCAGCTCTTGGTTCTCCAAGACACTCCGAAGTTTGACAATTTCTGGGTCACGATTTTGCGTCAGTTGTAAAAGGAAATCTAGGTTTACATCATCCACATAAGAAGCAGGGTCCACGGAATGAACTTCAGGTATGTCTCAAAACGCTTTAAGGCATAGACAATGGCCAGGGTATCTAGTTCATAACTGGGTAATTTGGATTCAGGGGCGGAAGCGGTTTTTGAAAAGTAGCACACCGGGTGAAATTTATCATCAGTTTGTTTGTTGCAGGAGCATTGCTCCGAAACCGGCTGAACTAGCATCACAATGTAGTTCAGTTTCTGACTTCGGGTTGTAAATAGACAGCACAGGTGACTCGATCAGTTTTGACTGCAGTGTATGGAAGGACTTAAGACACTCATCGGTAAAAACGTAAGGGGCATCTTTTTTCAGCAGACGCGACATCGGATAAGCGATTTGGGCAAAGTTGGGTACAAAACGGCGGAAGTAAGAAAAGAGACCCAGACAGCGTTCCAATTCTCTCCTATCCCGAGGTTCCGGCAGACTCTCTATGGCTTGAAGATGAGCTGGTTTTGGGGTGATACCGGAAGAGTTCGCTAAATACCCCAAATACTCTAACTCTTTGTGCGCAAAACGACACTTTGACAATTTAAGTTGTAGCCCATTCACTCGTAAGGTATAAAGTGTCTCCTTCAGCACTTGCAGATGGGTTTCAGCATCAGCACAAAGTACACAAATCTAGCGAAAACTGGGGGACCATTACATAGTCCAAACGGCATGTGAACGTACTCAAATTGTCCGTCGCGTGTTACAAAGGCAGTGTATTCTTTCGAATCAGGGTGCATTTTGACATGGTGAAATACACTTTCTAAATCTAGTACAGTAAAGAACGATTTACCCCCCAGATGTTCGACACAATCCTCTAACAGCGGGATAGGGAAGTGGTCACGGACGGTAATTTTGTTCAGCGGGCGATAATCAACACATTTTCTTAAGGTATTATCTTTTTTTCTCACGGGCACTATAGCGGAAGCGTAAAGGGCATCTAATAAGTCATCACGTAACTGGCGCACTTCGTTGCGCTCATGATTGTTTGAATATAAATACGGAAGGCACCTCGGATTGTCGAATAAAACTTTTAGGACTACCCGAGTCAAGGAGAAAGAAAATCTTTGTAAACTCACTGCTTTTCACTTGATTTGACACAAAGGCAACACTCACCATCTGTAGATGTTCAATTTTATCAACTAACGTATCCCCGCAACTCGTATGGGTGACGTCGTCAGCAGCGGCAGCATTGGAAGCGATGGCGTTCATCACCTTAAACGGGCAGTTTTTGTAGATGTGGCCTGTCTTCCCACACTTAAAACAGGAGTTGACTGCTCTGATCGGCTTCTTGCACTGCGACTTGTAGTGCCCAAATTGAGAGCAATTGTAACAGCGTACCTCACTCGCGGCAGGGGCGGCAGTTGTGTACGGCAGGGGGACACTCTGGACGGCAGGCGGTCGAGGTAGAGGCTGGGTTACCGCATTTACTTATCTGTTGGCGCTGGATTGGATGCACCGTCTTTCATACCGACCCAGCAGCGTCTTAAGATCACCGATGGTACGGGCTGCGTAGAGCATACCCACTGCCGGCGAGTTGTCCCTAAGCCCGTCGATTATTAGGTCAACCAATTTGGACTCTGGAATCGAGCCATTCATTGCGATCTCCTGCATCTCAATGGCGTATCTCAGATATCCCTCTCCAGGCTTCATGCGTCGATTTTGAAGAGCCGCATAAACCTCCTCGGTGCTCCTGGCCCTTCCAAACTCGAGTATTAAAACGCTTTTCATCTGTTCATACGTACGCACCGTTAATGTGCGCATGAGGACTGCTGCAGTTCCTTCTAACAACCGACGACATACAACCAGTCGCAGGCGGTCATCCAGTTGGAGCAGCTCACAAGCATCCTCCAGGTCGCTGATCCATTTATTTATGTCATACGCGTTGTATGCGGAAAACCGAGGGACCATTGATTCTATGACACTGATGTCGGTGACTCGCTGACTGGGTACATCAGGAGAACTGCCGATCTGCTGTTGCAAACTTGCAATTTGCTGTTGCAATTCTAAAACTTCCTTCTGTTTGCGCAAATTGTTTAATTGCTCGTTTAGGCTTAGCGACAACATAGTTGACGGCAACATTAAATTTGGCACCGCAGACAGCGAGGCGGAAGCAGGCGCATATGACGGCGAAGTTGCTTTTCGAATGGCAGGCAGCGGGGCAGCAGCAATAGGAAATGACAATGGAGTGGATTCTGTGACGGCAGACAGCGAGGTGACGGCAGGCGTGTATGACAGCAAGGGTGACGCTGCAACGGCAGACAGTGAGGTAGCAGCAGGAGCCTGTGACGGCAAAGTTGACACTGGAGCGGCAGACGGCGAGATAACCGCAGGAGTTTGTGACGGCAGAGTTGACTCTGGTTCGGCAGGCAGTGAGACGACAGCAGAACTGGTCGACGGCAACATCGACGCTGGAACTGCAGGCAGCGAAACAGCAGCGGAAACGGTTGACAGCTGGGTTGTTTCTGGGACAGCAGATGACGAGGTGGCAGCCGGTTTCGCTAAATTAGATACTAATTTTCTGATCTGGACTAAAGTGGCCAGCGGCGGCACCTCCACGTTATGTGCCTTCAGCACTTTCAATAGTTCTTCTTTTGTCTGGCCCATTGTGGTGGAAGGCGTTAAATCTGTCTAGGGTGTTGGGCGAATCTCACTTCTGAGTTATAATGGGTATAATTATTCGTTAAAAGAACGATGATTTACTTATTTCGCGTTGATTATTCTTCCAGCTTGCACTAATACGTGCGCTTGGCGTAAGGGTAACCGGAAAGAAGAACGAGATCAGTTAAGTGTGGCCAAACCACACTTAACACTTAAAAACTTAGCACTTAAAACTAACATCGGTAATTAAATACTATCTTACAAATTAAGTGTGGCCAAACCACACTTAACACTTAAAAACTTAACACTTAAAACTAACATCGGTACTTAAATACTATCTTACAAATATCGATACACTAACATAAAATAGGCAGGTTTAACATAAATACTTTACATAAGTATTAAAATTGTCAGATATACATTTAAAACTTATTTAATCAAACTTAGCGATTACGAAATATGATGGGCCTTAGCCGGAATTCGAGCACGAGGTCTTTTGTTCATGGAGCGGATGCCTTAACGCCCAGTTATTCGAACTTGAATTGAATTGAATTTTACGTGAGCGTGAATTGGTACATAAAATCCAAGCGATTACGCAAACGCGAACATGTGTGACAAGTTAGGAACGGTTCGCCAGCAACGATTTTTGGAACTAAGTTCATGAGTCGGAACCACGTATGATCATTGGTATTGTTAAACATTTTTCTGAATGCAACCTAATAAATATTGATGCAGAAAAGTTGTAAAATTAATTATTTATTGTTTTTATTTACCGTTTGGCATATTCCAGCTTCATATATGGGAAAAACAAGTAATTGAAAAATCATACTAGCATTTCTTAAATATCTCAACTCAGAGATAAATTCTGTTCCTATGTTTTTGAAAAATTTTTAAAAGAGTGCAGCTACCTCAGTACAATCCCCATACAAAATGACCGCTAAAATATATGCGTGGTCCTCAAGCCTTAATCATTTATCTCATAGATGATGGCCTCATAAGAGGCATATACCGAATTAAAGCTACATTTTTGGAAAAGCTCTAACAAATAATAAATATACATCATACCTATACATAAAGACAAATAATTGCCGCCATTATAAAAAGGCTGCCGGACTAACAAAAAATTGCTAAATATTGACTTTCTTCAATTAAAATTACCACATATTGACTAAAATCATGCATAAATAACACTACTCTAACATTCTTTAACCATTTACCGCGCTCTGTAAATATTATTATGTACTTTTTGACTTTTCAGCCAAAGAAACATGAAACCATTTATGTAACTAGGTGGCAGCCTTGCATATTTTCTTTGAATAACGGAACTTAGCTGTCATTTTTATTATGCTACTACAGCAAGAAGTGAAACACGAAATTTATATCACGCAAAAAAATATAAATTAAAAACATAAAATGGCTCCAAGATGGTAAGTCAAGGAAATTTTTAGGATCGAAATAGGTTAAAAACGCCATAGATATTAAAGCTTGAAGTTCTTTCGTTAATCAATTCAATGGGTATAAAGATGCTATTGAGTATGCCATAGCTGTGAACAAAATATCTGCATTTAATGATCTAAGACCGCAAGATTTTTAACTTATTATTATGGCTATTAACAATAAGCTTAAAGAGAAAAATTGGGCTGGTCACTAATTGATAGATAATGTTCGAAAAAGGAAAACCATCCAAAAACGTTTCAACCGAGTAAGTAAACTTATTATACATAGGTAGAATATGTATAATAAATTATTTTTGTTCAGATTCGTGAGAAACACTTAAAACATATTCATGACAGTGCAGAGGATAAATCTAGTAATATTATTAGTTCAAAACTAAGCAATAATGAGAGTAATAATATTTGTCATGATAGTTTTATTATTAGTGATATGTCTAACATATGCACTAATAATATTTCTAATGATAGTAATATAATTAGTGATATGTCTAACATATAGATTTATGGAAATTGTTCAGAAAACGATCCTAATAGAAAAAGTGCGGTAGCAAATGATAATAATTGTTGCAAGGAACTTTAACTTAAAATAATAAACAAGCTGTTCAGCAAACTTCGAAAAAAAAAAAAAAAAGTGGACAGCCTGTGTAAGATCACACGGGCGCATAGGTTAACCATAGAATACGTCAGTCCTTGTGCAACAAAAATTATGAAGCGGTAGCCTAATAACAACAACCACATAGATGTTTTATTTTAACTGTGTTTGTTGTCATTTGGCTAATTTTTTGCTTTTTACTGCAACACTAGTTAGCATCTCTGATATAAATAATACAAACATTGACTTGAAATATAAATATGATATAACTAGCAAACCTGAAGAACTCCGTTTCGCCACCAGATGGCTTCGTTTTATGTAACATTTCGTGATAAACGATGAAGTAAAGTAATTTTTTGTTCTTATTTCAAAAGAAAAAATTTTATTTCATTTCACAACAGTAATGAATTCATTATGATTACAAAAATGAAGTGTTATTTAGTTGAACTTCTCTAAGTAAATGAAAGTAAATCCAAAGTAAATACTGAATCGAAGCGTTATACGTGTCCGCAAATTATCAATTTCATTGAAGTGCTTTTTGGAAAACCAGATTTAACACAAACAAAGCGGATGGTTTTCCAACTCGTGAACACGCAACGCACAGCTGCTCATGTGAAAAACAATGATTTTCTAAATTTATCCCGAACACTTTTAGCGATAGGCCTGCGACTTGTTAATTGTCATTGCGAACGCAAGGCGAACTGGAAATAGCAATCGTTTGAAGTCAAACGAAAGATCAGTCGGAATCATTGGTATTCGAGGAATACATACATTTTCACCTGCGTACTTTCCGTTAATAATGGTTGCCTCAATCAAATTCGGCATAAGTCTTTTTAAAAAAGTCGAAAATCGAGTACCGTTGCAAACTTGCGGTGGATTCAAATTACGCAATATCATAATAACTGTACCAACTTTGAGTTGCAAGTTATGTGGTGGAAATCCTGGTAACTCCAGAGAGTTTAAAAACTCCGTTGAATAATTTACTACATCATCGGGATTTGTTATGAAATCAACGGATTTGTATGTCACCAAATCGCCAGCAATTTTTGATTTAATGGTGAAATTCAGTGTGTGTACATCATTATTCTTTGCGGCAAGAACTGCTCGTTGACTTAACCAAGCATAATTCTCACTAATGTTTGGACAAAACATTTTCAATAAGCTAATTGAGAGTCTACAAATCGGCAAAAGACGTTGGTAAGAGTAATTAATCCATATGTCGCATCAACTCGGACTTTTCCATTTTCAACAGCTAACAATTGTTTGGAAAATTGTGCAGCACTTTGATCATTTTGAAGTTGAACTCTCATATAGTGGTTAGCGATAATGTTTTTACGTTATTCCATAAAGGTAATGCCTTCAGGCAAGCATTCAATTCATCTGCAGGCGTTCCTCGGGGAATTACTGGCAACGTCTGCCTGAAATCGCCTGCCAACAATATCATCAAGCCGCCAAAGGTGTTGTTATTTCGCCGAAGATCCTTCAGTGTGAAGTTAAGTGCTTCAAGTGATTTCCTATGTGCCATTGTGCACTCATCCCAAACAATGAGCTTGCATTGCATCAACAATTTTCCCATTGCACTGGATCGGGAAATATTGCATGGTGGAGTATTAATTGTGTTTAAATTGAGTGGCAACTTAAGCGCAGAATGTGCAGTACGACGGCCATCTAGAACAATCGCCGCAATTCCAGATGATGCTAACGCCAAAGCTATGTCACATCTTGATCGAATAGTGGCTAAAATCAATGAAATGACAAATGTTTTCCCTGTTCCTAAAGGAGAGTCCAGGAAGAATAGACTACCAGTATTATTGTCCACCGCTCGCATTAATGTTTTGTATACTTGTTTTTGCTGTTCATTTAGCAACGGCACATTATTTCGAACGAATTCCTGCAATGTATCAAGATTGTATTGCAGCATTCGATTTAATTCTTGGTTGAATGCATCGTGCATCGATCGATTTGTCGCAATCATTTCTACTTCAATCAGTAGCTTGTTTGCAATAGTCAAGCATCGATTGCAAGTCGGCATGAAGCCGCCTTTTCGAATGATATTAGCTCCAAAGGAAGTCATGCGAAAGCAGTAATTGTATTCAAGAATGTGTTGAAGAAAATGGCTGGAATCGGGTTCACTTCCATCGAACAATGGTTTCAGTGGCTGTGGTGGTGTAAGTAATAAATCCAGTTTGACTTTTCCACTTGCGCAGCACAATCCAGCCGTTTCTCTTTTGAACTTGAAAGTATTGCAATATCGGCATATAGTCCTCATTGGTCCAATATCTAAATTTTCATCATCACTGTAGTTATCATTGGGATCATATTGGAATGCTAAGCGATTGTATGATGCCAATGATCTTCGTGTGCTCACGCGTTGTCTCAATCGGGCATTTTCTCTTATTATATTTTGTATTTCTTCGCTTAAGTTCTGTGAATACACTTGTTGCTGGCTTGCATGTCTTGTGCGGCAGCCGATGTTCGCACGTCGTCCTCTAGGCATTTGGACTATGGACAGAGTGGTGAATTTAACCTCAAATTCACGATCCACATAATTTACACAGTTGAACTTACCACTTTAAAGACAAATGCCTGCTGTTGAAATTGAATAAAAATTTTCACAAAACACGTGATTGGTTTGATGGTTTCCAATTGAAATGTTAGGAAACGAGTAACTTTTTTTTACGTTTCTTTTCACAATTTCACAGTGAACACAATACCGGTATGTCACATGAAATTAACTGAGCAGAGAACAATGAGTAGTTGTCGAACAATGTATCACGCCCCGGCGCCATCTACTTAATAATAAAGGCAACACTCACCATCTGTAGATGTTCAATTTTATCAACTAACGTATCCCCGCAACTCGTATGGGTGACGTCGTCAGCAGCGGCAGCATTGGAAGCGATGGCGTTCATCACCTTAAACGGGCAGTTTTTGTAGATGTGGCCTGTCTTCCCACACTTAAAACAGGAGTTGACTGCTCTGATCGGCTTCTTGCACTGCGACTTGTAGTGCCCAAATTGAGAGCAATTGTAACAGCGTACCTCACTCGCGGCAGGGGCGGCAGTTGTGTACGGCAGGGGGACACTCTGGACGGCAGGCGGTCGAGGTAGAGGCTGGGTTACCGCATTTACTTATCTGTTGGCGCTGGATTGGATGCACCGTCTTTCATACCGACCCAGCAGCGTCTTAAGATCACCGATGGTACGGGCTGCGTAGAGCATACCCACTGCCGGCGAGTTGTCCCTAAGCCCGTCGATTATTAGGTCAACCAATTTGGACTCTGGAATCGAGCCATTCATTGCGATCTCCTGCATCTCAATGGCGTATCTCAGATATCCCTCTCCAGGCTTCATGCGTCGATTTTGAAGAGCCGCATAAACCTCCTCGGTGCTCCTGGCTCTTCCAAACTCGAGTATTAAAACGCTTTTCATCTGTTCATACGTACGCACCGTTAATGTGCGCATGAGGACTGCTGCAGTTCCTTCTAACAACCGACGACATACAACCAGTCGCAGGCGGTCATCCAGTTGGAGCAGCTCACAAGCATCCTCCAGGTCGCTGACCCATTTATTTATGTCATACGCGTTGTATGCGGAAAACCGAGGGACCATTGATTCTATGACACTGATGTCGGTGACTCGCTGACTGGGTACATCAGGAGAACTGCCGATCTGCTGTTGCAAACTTGCAATTCGCTGTTGCAATTCTAAAACTTCCTTCTGTTTGCGCAAATTGTTTAATTGCTCGTTTAGGCTTAGCGACAACATAGTTGACGGCAACATTAAATTTGGCACCGCAGACAGCGAGGCGGAAGCAGGCGCATATGACGGCGAAGTTGCTTTTCGAATGGCAGGCAGCGGGGCAGCAGCAATAGGAAATGACAATGGAGTGGATTCTGTGACGGCAGACAGCGAGGTGACGGCAGGCGTGTATGACAGCAAGGGTGACGCTGCAACGGCAGACAGTGAGGTAGCAGCAGGAGCCTGTGACGGCAAAGTTGACACTGGAGCGGCAGACGGCGAGATAACCGCAGGAGTTTGTGACGGCAGAGTTGACGCTGGTTCGGCAGGCAGTGAGACGACAGCAGAACTGGTCGACGGCAACATCGACGCTGGAACTGCAGGCAGCGAAACAGCAGCGGAAACGGTTGACAGCTGGGTTGCTTCTGGGACAGCAGATGACGAGGTGGCAGCCGGTTTCGCTAAATTAGATACTAATTTTCTGATCTGGACTAAAGTGGCCAGCGGCGGCACCTCCACGTTATGTGCCTTCAGCACTTTCAATAGTTCTTCTTTTGTCTGGCCCATTGTGGTGGAAGGCGTTAAATCTGTCTAGGGTGTTGGGCGAATCTCACTTCTGAGTTATAATGGGTATAATTATTCGTTAAAAGAACGATGATTTACTTATTTCGCGTTGATTATTCTTCCAGCTTGCACTAATATGTGCGCTTGGCGTAAGGGTAACCGGAAAGAAGAACGAGATCAGTTAAGTGTGGCCAAACCACACTTAACACTTAAAAACTTAGCACTTAAAACTAACATCGGTAATTAAATACTATCTTACAAATTAAGTGTGGCCAAACCACACTTAACACTTAAAAACTTAACACTTAAAACTAACATCGGTACTTAAATACTATCTTACAAATATCGATACACTAACATAAAATAGGCAGGTTTAACATAAATACTTTACATAAGTATTAAAATTGTCAGATATACATTTAAAACTTATTTAATCAAACTTAGCGATTACGAAATATGATGGGCCTTAGCCGGAATTCGAGCACGAGGTCTTTTGTTCATGGAGCGGATGCCTTAACGCCCAGTTATTCGAACTTGAATTGAATTGAATTTTACGTGAGCGTGAATTGGTACATAAAATCCAAGCGATTACGCAAACGCGAACATGTGTGACAAGTTAGGAACGGTTCGCCAGCAACGATTTTTGGAACTAAGTTCATGAGTCGGAACCACGTATGATCATTGGTATTGTTAAACATTTTTCTGAATGCAACCTAATAAATATTGATGCAGAAAAGTTGTAAAATTAATTATTTATTGTTTTTATTTACCGTTTGGCATATTCCAGCTTCATATATGGGAAAAACAAGTAATTGAAAAATCATACTAGCATTTCTTAAATATCTCAACTCAGAGATAAATTCTGTTCCTATGTTTTTGAAAAATTTTTAAAAGAGTGCAGCTACCTCAGTACAATCCCCATACAAAATGACCGCTAAAATATATGCGTGGTCCTCAAGCCTTAATCATTTATCTCATAGATGATGGCCTCATAAGAGGCATATACCGAATTAAAGCTACATTTTTGGAAAAGCTCTAACAAATAATAAATATACATCATACCTATACATAAAGACAAATAATTGCCGCCATTATAAAAAGGCTGCCGGACTAACAAAAAATTGCTAAATATTGACTTTCTTCAATTAAAATTACCACATATTGACTAAAATCATGCATAAATAACACTACTCTAACATTCTTTAACCATTTACCGCGCTCTGTAAATATTATTATGTACTTTTTGACTTTTCAGCCAAAGAAACATGAAACCATTTATGTAACTAGGTGGCAGCCTTGCATATTTTCTTTGAATAACGGAACTTAGCTGTCATTTTTATTATGCTACTACAGCAAGAAGTGAAACACGAAATTTATTATCACGCAAAAAAATATAAATTAAAAACATAAAATGGCTCCAAGATGGTAAGTCAAGGAAATTTTTAGGATCGAAATAGGTTAAAAACGCCATAGATATTAAAGCTTGAAGTTCTTTCGTTAATCAATTCAATGGGTATAAAGATGCTATTGAGTATGCCATAGCTGTGAACAAAATATCTGCATTTAATGATCTAAGACCGCAAGATTTTTAACTTATTATTATGATTATTAACAATAAGCTTAAAGAGAAAAATTGGGCTGGTCACTAATTGATAGATAATGTTCGAAAAAGGAAAACCATCCAAAAACGTTTCAACCGAGTAAGTAAACTTATTATACATAGGTAGAATATGTATAATAAATTATTTTTGTTCAGATTCGTGAGAAACACTTAAAACATATTCATGACAGTGCAGAGGATAAATCTAGTAATATTATTAGTTCAAAACTAAGCAATAATGAGAGTAATAATATTTGTCATGATAGTTTTATTATTAGTGATATGTCTAACATATGCACTAATAATATTTCTAATGTTAGACATATCATTTCTAATGATAGTAATATAATTAGTGATATGTCTAACATATAGATTTATGGAAATTGTTCAGAAAACGATCCTTATAGAAAAAGTTTCCTGTGCGGTAGCAAATGATAATAATTGTTGCAAGGAACTTTAACTTAAAATAATAAACAAGCTGTTCAGCAAACTTCGAAAACAAAAAAAAAAAAAAAAAGTGGACAGCCTGTGTAAGATCACACGGGCGCATAGGTTAACCGTAGAATACGTCAGTCCTTGTGCAACAAAAATTATGAAGCGGTAGCCTAATAACAACAACCACATAGATGTTTTATTTTAACTGTGTTTGTTGTCATTTGGCTAATTTTTTGCTTTTTACTGCAACACTAGTTAGCATCTCTGATATAAATAATACAAACATTAACTTGAAATATAAATATGATATAACTAGCAAACCTGAAGAACTCCGTTTCGCCACCAGATGGCTTCGATTTATGTAACATTTCGTGATAAACGATGAAGTAAATTAATTTTTTGTTCTTATTTCAAAAGAAAAAATTTTATTTCATTTCACAACAGTAATGAATTCATTACGATTACAAAAATGAAGTGTTATTTAGTTGAACTTCTCTAAGTAAATGAAAGTAAATCCAAAGTTAATACTGAATCGAAGCGTTATACGTGTCCGCAAATTATCCATTTCATTGAAGTGCTTTTTGGAAAACCAGATTTAACACAAACAAAGCGGATGGTTTCCCAACTCGTGAACACGCAACGCACAGCTGCTCATGTGAAAAACAATGATTTTCTAAATTTATCCCGAACACTTTTAGCGATAGGCCTGCGACTTGTTAATTGTCATTGCGAACGCAAGGCGAACTGGAAATTGCAATCGTTTGAAGTCAAACGAAAGATCAGTCGGAATCATTGGTATTCGAGGAATACATACATTTTCACCTGCGTACTTTCCGTTAATAATGGTTGCCTCAATCAAATTCGGCATAAGTCTTTTTAAAAAAGTCGAAAATCGAGTACCGTTGCAAAGTTGCGGTGGATTCAAATTACGCAATATCATAATAACTGTACCAACTTTGAGTTGCAAGTTATGTGGTGGAAATCCTGGTAACTCCAGAGAGTTTAAAAACTCCGTTGAATAATTTACTACATCAACGGGATTTGTTATGAAATCAACGGATTTGTATGTCACCAAATCGCCAGCAATTTTTGATTTAATGGTGAAATTCAGTGTGTGTACATCATTATTCTTTGCGGCAAGAACTGCTCGTTGACTTAACCAAGCATAATTCTCACTAATGTTTGGACAAAACATTTTCAATAAGCTAATTGAGAGTCTACAAATCGGCAAAAGACGTTGGTAAGAGTAATTAATCCATATGTCGCATCAACTCGGACTTTTCCATTTCCAACAGCTAACAATTATTTGGAAAATTGTGCAGCACTTTGATCATTTTGAAGTTGAACTCTCATATAGTGGTTAGCGATAATGTTTTTACGTTATTCCATAAAGGTAATGCCTTCAGGCAAGCATTCAATTCATCTGCAGGCGTTCCTCGGGGAATTACTAGCAACGTCTGCCTGAAATCGCCTGCCAACAATATCATCAAGCCGCCAAAGGTGTTGTTATTTCGCCGAAGATCCTTCAGTGTGAAGTTAAGTGCTTCAAGTGATTTCCTATGTGCCATTGTGCACTCATCCCAAACAATGAGCTTGCATTGCATCAAAAATTTTCCCATTGCACTGGATCGGGAAATATTGCATGGTGGAGTATTAATTGTGTTTAAATTGAGTGGCAACTTAACGTACGACGGCCATCTAGAAGAATCGCCGCAATTCCAGATGATGCTAACGCCAAAGCTATGTCACATCTTGATCGAATAGTGGCTAAAATCAATGAAATGACAAATGTTTTCCCTGTTCCTAAAGGAGCGTCCAGGAAGAATAGACCACCAGTATTATTGTCCACCGCTTGCATTAATGTTTTGTATACTTGTTTTTGCTGTTCATTTAGCAACGGCACATTATTTCGAACGAATTCCTGCAATGTATCAAGATTGTATTGCAGCATTCGATTTAATTCTTGGTTGAATGCATCGTGCATCGATCGATTTGTCGCAATCATTTCTACTTCAATCAGTAGCTTGTTTGCAATAGTCAAGCATCGATTGCAAGTCGGCATGAAGCCGCCTTTTCGAATGATATTAGCTCCAAAGGAAGTCATGCGAAAGCAGTAATTGTATTCAAGAATGTGTTGAAGAAAATGGCTGGAATCGGGTTCACTTCCATCGAACAATGGTTTCAGTGGCTGTGGTGGTGTAAGTAACAAATCCAGTTTGACTTTTCCACTTGCGCAGCACAATCCAGCCGTTTCTCTTTTGAACTTGAAAGTATTGCAATATCGGCATATAGTCCTCATTTGTCCAATATCTAAATTTTCATCATCACTGTAGTTATCATTGGGATCATATTGGAATGCTAAGCGATTGTATGATGCCAATGATCTTCGTGTGCTCACGCGTTGTCTCAATCGGGCATTTTCTCTTATTATATTTTGTATTTCTTCGCTTAAGTTCTGTGAATACACTTGTTGCTGGCTTGCATGTCTTGTGCGGCGGCCGATGTTCGCACGTCGTCCTCTAGGCATTTGGACTATGGACAGAGTGGTGAATTTAACCTCAAATGCACGATCCACATAATTTACACAGTTGAACTTACCACTTTAAAGACAAATGCCTGCTGTTGAAATTGAATAAAAATTTTCACAATACACGTGATTGGTTTGATGGTTTCCAATTGAAATGTTAGGAAACGAGTAACTTTTTTTTACGTTTTTTTCACAATTTCACAGTGAACACAATACCGGTATGTCACATGAAATTAACTGAGCAGAGAACAATGAGTAGTTGTCGAACAATGTATCACACCCCGGCGCCATCTACTTAAAATATTGGTTTTTAGTACATGCTATGTATTAGAGATGGCGCTGTATGTGAAAAAAGATTTTCCCGCCTTTCTGTTGAAATTTTTCCTGAATTTTCCTTGCTATAAACCTCACGGAGCCCGATACCTTTCCAACGAATGCAAAACCGTGGAAATCGGTTCGTGCGTTCTGGAGTTAAAGCGTCAGTATATAAACTATCAGTCGATTGTTTAGTTCCCGGTAGTCTATATGATATTTTTGCACGGCATATTAATTGTTTTGGTGCAAAAACATAAATAAATGTGCAACAAAAACAATAAAACATGATTTCGAAAACATGCACGCAAATTTCTGAATTTATAAAATTGGGGTAAACATATTTTAATGTGATATAATTGTTAAAGCTGAGCTTGTTCATTTACACCCCTGGCACGGAAGAATTTATGAATACAAATTTAATTATGCCCGAATATTTTAATGAAATTTCAACATTTTCTATCTTCCATTAAATTAAAAATTAAATCGACTCTATGGTTGGTATTTTGAGCAATTTGCAATTGCAAAAGTAGTGATTTTTTCACTGATTTTTTGCCTTAAAAAAATATATATTTGGCAAAAGTATTAAAAATTTGTATGTGGGAATGTTAGAAAATTAGAGTAATTGATTGGTTATTGAGATGGCTAGAGCAATTTAAAGTCATCAAAATGAAGCAAAGCTTTGCATGGTTTTGGTCCTATTTTTTGAATAGAAAATGTAATCACTACATAAAGATATATATATATATATATATATATATATATATATATATATATATAGTTTAAAATAAAGGTTGAAGCCTTGGCTTTAAAATTAAATTAATTTGAGGAAAATCTACACATTAGTTCATGAGCAATGAGCGATTTTGTGAAGCAACCATATTACAACAACAACTTTTTTTGGATATCACACTCATTAAAACTATACGAACACTATTGACAAGACACCACAACAAAGTAAAACTAAAATGGATCCCGAGCCACATAAACATAAAAAGCATCGAGTTTGCCGACATACATACTAAAAATGCAGTGGAATTCCCACTGATCACCGCAAATAATATAAACATGACAGACATAAACAAACACCTCAAAGAAATACTATTACCACAGAAATTCCCAACATCAAGCTGGTACAAAAACATAAACGCTAACAACAGAAAAATTCTACAAATCCTCAAATCCATAAATCAGAGTGAAATACCCAGACTCGATCAAATAATACTAATAAGACTACGACTGGTACACACAAAAATCACAAACCAACACTACACAGACAAAAATATAACCAACACTTGCCCCCTTTGCCAAAACAATTCCCCAATAGAACTCAAACACATCCTAAGCCAATGCCCATCTCTAACAACAGCCCGAAACAAAATTCTCCAAAACAAAAACCCAATATCTTATCTTATCTTAACAAACCCATCCATAGACCACATCAAACTTATAATAGATTTCCTTAAAAACCAACCTCTACCACAAAATATAAAAACAACGAAATAAATAAAACACAAATACCACCGATCTATCCAACCCAAGTAAATAACAAAATTAATAATTAAGCACACACACATCTAAATAAAACAATAAGTAAATAGATATTAAATACTTCACAGCTGATGGCCGAGGTAGCCATGCTGACACTCCACTAGCTCCTAAGTTTAAACCTTAAGCAAGTATTAATAAACAAAAAAAAAAAAATCTGGTGGTCAAGGTGCATATCAGTTGCTAGTGCAATTGTTTTGTGGGTGTCAAAAGGTCACAAAATACGTAAGGCAGGCAAGATATCATTCATATCTAAGAACCATATTCTTTAAAATAATGAATGATATAATTGCAACTTCAGCTAATATGTGGTCAGTTATGTCTTGCTCTTATTAATGCGCTTGAGTATAAAAAACACACTATTTTGTCTAACAAGGCAGGCAAATATCAGTTTTGATGCTACGCATCATATATAATATTTCCAATTTTTACTCTATGACACTTTTCCACATTTTTTGGCATCACAACGTCCAAGTTTCTTCACAAATAGCGAAAGTGTATTTAGTAATGCATATGTAAAATTAAGTAGCCGAAAACTCGGAGTATAGTAAAGCAAAATACAATAATGTGCCGGCAGGCCTAGCCAAAGACACTGACCAAATTTGCTAGACGCTTGCTTTTTAAGCTGTGCGCCTATTGCTGGCTTGTCGGGTACCTACGTATGTTGATGTATTAAAGCACTCAATGCAGGGCAAATAATAGAAAAACATCAAAAATCTCGACCGAGCAAGAAATTAAACAAACATGTATACTAACAAATTTTTTACCGTTTTTGCATTCTGCTAAACTGCCGTCTCTCCTTTAATCGACGAGCCGGTTAACGCAAAGCTCAACTGAAACAAACTAACTCGGTTCTGGCTTGTCCTTGCTGAGACGCTCATGCTGCTCTATGAAAAAATACCCTTTGTACCAATATGCAAAAACGGTCAATGAAGTTTCTTACGCTTAGCTACAGAATTTCACAAGATTCATATAAGTCGATAGCACCCTTCCATAATGGGAAGCAGCAGGTATATATAAGCAAAAGTCTAAAATTGCAAGTTTCACAACTTTATAAAATTTTGTGGCAACAACAAAAGAAATGAAGTGTGGCAACAATTTATTGGGCCGTACGCATCGCACACTTTGTTTTCACAACAAAAGGTAAAACAATGATGGATGCCTTTGCACTAGCCTTTGCACATTGTAGCGAGTAGAATTGGTAAACAAATGAAAAGAAATACTAACATTCCGTATTTCCTCGGCTGTCCGCTAAGAAGTTGCGACTCTGCTAGTTAACATAACATTCCAGCTCCTATAATCTGGTTAAGGCCTGTACGCAGACGACTGAACAGCGCCCGTACCGTAATGCACAAACTTTACTGACCGTAACGTCAAGTGTTGAAAAATTCACATATTGTGGCGGTAGGTCGATTACTTTCTCTTAAAAATCGAAAAAGCAACTGTGTTTCGTTGTTTGTTTACATTTTGAAATAATAAATAAATAATAAAGATGGCAACAGAAATGGTAAAAGTACTGGCAATAACTTGCGCAACCAACACCAGATTTAAAACAACTCAAAAGGCTTTGCAAATTCTCCTAACAGACCTAAGCCTTGACAGTACGAGATTCCTCGAGATGAATAAAAATAAATATGTTATTTAAATATTATCATGTTCTGAAATTATTTATTCCTTCTTGAGCAGCATTGACTGCAAAACCAATAATTGTGGCATTGGAGCCTGAATTTCGTCAAGTTTGTCAATAAGGGTATTCAGTAGCTATGCTATCGTCGTTAAGTACTAAGTTGTTATTTGAAATCTTTACAACAAACACACGGAAGCGAGTTTAACACAGCAAACATGCCCCTGGGTATGTTTGCTTCTATTGTACTATATGTGTTATTGAGTGGTTGCCAGACTATGTATGAAAACAGCTACCTTCGAGATTAAGCATTTAATGAAATTAGGTCACACTAGGCAAGTTTTGGTTGTAAATTTAGGCAAATTTTATTATTTATTATTTTAAAAGACTAAACTGATGTTTTTAACAGTGGCCGAAGCGCCACAAGCAAAGTTTTCTTCGTTTCGCTGCTGTTGGTCTGTTATCATGCCTATTGTTCCACCATCTCTTATTCCAAACAATGTTGCAACTTTCTTGCTCAATTCAATTTAACTGTCGATTGTATTGTCATCGAGCAGCTGACAATCAGCTGACTTAGCACAAATAAGACAAAATTAACGTAAAAAGTGCACTCACTAGCTACACTGTATTATATATTACACTTTATGACGATAGCATAGCTACTGAATACCCTAAATATTTTGTTGGTGCGCAACTTTTTTCCACACCCTTAAAGCTAGAGACTTCAAACTTTGCAAATGTCTTTATCTATGGCCGTGTAAGATAAAGTGTTAAGGTTGGGGTTCTACGATAACTGGGGGTCTGGAAAATCGATAAACTCGATAACTTAATATCGATAGATCCAGCTATTTTACACGCCCTTGCAGCTAGAACTACCAAATTTACAGAGAAGATAGCTACTAAAAATTTCTAAAAAACTGCATCAGCCCCCAGCCTCCCCGCAGTTTTAAACCACAAATGCCTATATCTTCTACAGTTTTTGAGTTAGAGCTACCGAATTTGGTGCCAAGAAAGGTCTAAGCGTTAAAAAGCAAAAAAACGTTGGATGCCACGCCCATCCATACTGTCTTAGCCGCCCCAAACCACCCTAACGCTTCGCTAAAAACGGGAATGCTTGTATCTTCAAAAGTGTTTAAGCTAGAGTCACCAAATTTGGTAGGAAGATAACTCTTCCCTCATATTCTACTAACTTTGAGCGAAAGTCACCAAATTTGCTAGGAGGATAGCAATTGACATCATACACAGATCTGCAGCAAAATTTTTGCGATTTTGATACTGGTATCGAGTATACCGCAGTCGGTTGCGGCCGACTGTAACGTTTCTACTTGTTTTAAATTATGTTTTTCCGGTACGGGTGCTGTTCAGTCATCTGCGTACAGGCCTTTGTATACAACCTGTATTTAACAGTTCCTTGGTTTTAAAACAGATAAAAACCTTGTTTTTAACAGAATTACAGCCTTATGTTATTAAAACCGGAAAAACAATAGCTCCTTGTTTAAATCAGCTAAATTAAAAGTAATTAAAACAGCAACAAAATAACAGCTAAACAACACCGTGTTATGAGAACCATGTTTAAATAACAGCTTAACAACAACCAGTTTCTTTAAAACCACAGCAAAATAACAGCTTAAATACAATCTGTTAATAAAACCACAACAACATAACAGCTAAACAACAAGCTGTTGCTTAAAACCAGACTAAAGTAACAGTTAAAAATAATCTGTTTCTTAAGAACATGAACAAAATAACAGCTAAACATGGACTGCTTTTTAGAAACACAACAAAATAACAGCAAAGCAACACCTTATAAATAGAAAAACAAATACATATATAACAGCCTACAAATCCATTGTTTGAAAAATAACAACTCCTTGTTTTAAACATCGGAAAAACCTTCTTATACCCTAATTCCATTAGGTTGCATCCGTCATTAACAGCAAGTCGCGGATGTAGGTGATTCCACTACAAATCCAACTCATCCACATCCTGTTTTAACAGGGGTTTTGTTTTTTTTTTTTTTCATGCACTTGATGACCAGCTGCTGTTTTACGAAATCGGCACTGTTTAAACCAAGTATCGATAGAAAATTTCATACTATCGACTATGTAAAAGTGCTGTTCAGTGCTCTGTTATGTTAAATTCTAACATACGTCGAAAACCGACCAACTGGGAAATGCAACCGACCAACGGGGAAATTTGAACAAGATTCTAATTGTGCATAGGGGAATCTTATACAAACGGAAGCAACATTCCCGAGTTCCAATTACATACTTACATTCGGCTTGTAGGGGAATCGGGGTATTAGCTACTTTCCAGTTTACATTAAATCATCTTATTAAGCGCCTTGTAGAAACCGTCTTTCAGGTCAGCACCCTCATAGTCGTTATTCAATATGTATGTTCTTATGATTTTAACTTATATATCTATTATTTACAAAATTAAGGTTTTTCGGTTTGTAGAGTAGCCATTCTCATTTTAAGATTATGTTTGCTTTAACAAACATAATCATTTGCATGAAATTCAGATTTTTATATAACTTAAGAAAAACTTTTCAACTATTATGGTAACTTTTATATATGTATGTTAATTTGACTGCTCTTTTATATTTCTGATTGTTACCATTAAACAATTGATTGAACATTAGCAACATAATGTTTTTAAACCGTTCCATTGATTGATTTTTTTTTTTATAATCCCTATTTATTCAATCCTCTTTGTCCTTAATGTATCCTAAGGTTGGAACATGTTTATAAATCAGGCTAAGAAAAGACGAGCAAGCAAGAAAGGTTGTGGCCAGAACACTTATTAAGAGGTTCGAGCAATAAGACAGGAAAAAAGAGAGTCGCTTGAGGCAAACTAGCTGGGCAATGACCCTGGGCTCAGGTAAACCAATTGTTTCTCAGGCGGAAGAATAGTCCTTAGACGTTATAGCAGCATGCATAACCTTAGCAATGAAACGAACTTTCTTTTCTAGAACAACATATAAACCAAATTAGAGGCATAGAAGACCTCGACCTTTCAATATTAAAAGCTTTATAGACCTCGCAGCTACCAGCTCATCCATCAACGACTAAGGTTTTTACAGACAGGAGTCATGTTATTTATTATTAATTCGCTTATATGTTTTTTTCTTCCTATTAAGACCGAACTTATCAATAAAACTGTTAAATTTAACGTCGCTTGTAGTTGGCTTTTTCTTTTCATAAACCAACTGGAGTACTGCTACTGTTACTGCTACGTATCGTACTATTACTTTGATTTAACATGAAAATGAAAGGACTACTTACAAAGTGAGGCAGCGGTGACTAACCGGCGCTCGCCAGGCAATACATACGTTCTCATTCAACTGCAGTTCTAGAACCAATCCAATATCATTGAACAGTGGTAGGCCCAGAAAACAGAGAACAGATGGCGGTGTAGCTGTTTAAAACCGTAAGCTGATTAACAGGTTTTTTCGGTTCTTTAATACCCCGATTCCACTACAAGCTGAATGCAAGTATGTAATTGGAACTCGGGAATGTTGCTTCCGTTTGTATAAGATTCCCCTATGCACAATGAGAATCTCGTTCAAATTTCCCCGTTGGTCGGTTGCATTTCCCAGTTGGTCGGTTTTCTACAATTTAACATAACAGAGCACTGAACAGCATTTTTACATAGTCGATAGTATGAAATTTCCTATCGATACTTGGTTTAAACAGTGCCAATTTAGGTAAAACAGCAGCTGGTCATCAAGTGCATGAAAAAAAAAAAAAAAAACCCCTGTTAAAACAGGATGTGGATGAGTTGGATTTGTAGTGAAATCACCTACATCCGCGACTTGCTGTTAATGACGGATGCAACCTAATGGAATTAGGGTATAAGAGTAATATAATATAGGGAACTTAAAAGCGGTACAGAGTAGAACAAAACATTAAAATAAGAGGGTTACATGCAAGCCGTACCTCATCTAGGTATGAGTGACTTATGTGTTCGAGTGATGGTACAGGTAATGCAATTATTGCATAAAAGCCACAGAGGAAAGTCTGAGGATGATGACGACGAGTGTGTGAGTTGTAATCAAATATGAGTGTGTTTGATTTGGAGGACGCCATGTTGCTGCAAACAGGAACTAATTTTCATCGTCGGGCGAACCAATTGCGATAGTGAGCGACCAAGCGGCACCTCATTTATACAACCGTCCGTAAACAGCGGCTCACTATCGGGCATTGAGAAACTTGAGCGTTAAACAGCTTAAGCGCTCCCGGTTTTTAAGAGTTAAACAGCCATTCAATATCAATTTGAGGAAACAGGAGACAAATCATTAAAAAAAAACAAGTAAGAAGGCTCTAGTCGGGATAGCCCGACTAGAAGATACCCTGAACCCAGTTACAGTCCTTGCGTCCTAAAAGTATGCTTAAAATTATGATCACTTTAAACAAAACTCATAGCTGACTTAACTTTACGATATCTCTGGTGTTTCTTAACCGATTTGGACGAAATTTTGAGAAAAGTTCTATCGTTACCCATTACACTAATCCCCATTTTTACATTTTCCAAATTCGATATTTTTTATGTTATCGATTCTATGTGTATATCGAAAACCAGAGTATTTATCGATAATTTAAAGCGAACTTGTTCTGCTTATGGTATAGGAGAACTTATATTCAAAATCTGAAGTCTCTAGCTCTTGTAGTCTCTGAGATCTACGCGTTCATACAGACGGACAGACGGACGGACAGACGGACATGGCCATATCGACTCGGCTATTGATACTGATCAAGAATATATATACTTTATGGGGTCGGAGATGCTTCCGTCTGCCTGTTACATACTTTTGCACAAAACCATTATACCCTGATTTACCCATTTTATGGGTTCAGGGTATAAAAAATATAGAACCAAAAAAGAAGAAAAGAAAAATAAAACATGAGATGTAACAGGAATAATTAAATAAAATAATAATCAGCAAGCAACCAGGAGTATTTTTAGCCCATTAAGTAATGATATAATCTCAAAGTGCGTGAGAAAAAGCAAAGACGAAATAATATACAGAAGTTCTTACTTAAAACTAGTTTTAATAACTGTATAACTTGCAAAGTATAGGCAAGCACATTGTTCTTAAAACTATTTAAAACGAAAAGCATTTATTTAAAGCCTATTATTGTGATGAGAATAAGAAGCTTTGGAAGCTTATCTAGCGAATTTTTACCCTGGGGATCGATGTTACAGGTCTATTAGCAAATCAGTTTGTAAAAAGAGACAAAGGCCGGAAAAAATAATATAGAGTTGTTGATACTATTGTGAAGTAGTTATTTATGCCGAGGTAAAGATCTCAATCTGTCCAAGGCCTACGTCACAAGATATTTTATTTAACATCAGCGACGCTCCGTGTTATGGAAGCAAGCGTTGTAAAAGTCGTTGGACATTCGGGAACGTGTTGCCAAAACGGCTGGGCGACTTTGGAGGTATACAAGGCAATCCTTTGCAACAACGCCTTAAGTCGTGCAGACCGTATTCCCGGCGAATAAGGGGTAGCTAATACAAAACTTTAATATATGATATGAATATACATATATTGTTTATGCTAGAATATAAACAATAAACAATGCTAGAATATAAACAAACATGTAGAATTTAAATTATATTAAAGAATCTCAAGTTTTGCTCTTCAATTCCACAAAGTTCATATTAAGTTTATACAACCCTTCCAACTTGGACTGTATCAAGCAGATTGAGGCAAATCTTGAAAATTTGTATTTACAGTTATTCTCTGCCGCTACACTGATACAATCATACTCAGATTAATATGTATATGAAATTTTTCAGACGGTCCACGGCAGCACTCTAAATTTGTTCGTAGGTCGAGATCAGCGCAGCACAGCACGCTGCATGTGTTTGCATATATTCAACTGGCAGAAATAGATACCCGTGCCTATAGATGTTAACACATCAAAAACCAATAAAAAGAGACCTGATAAGAATGGAGTGTGGATACGGCAGGGCTAAGCCCTGCCTCAGTGACCTTAACTCTATCAAGCCCGGTTTCTTGCCTGGTCCAGATGGAGTGCCAGGTTTGATAGTTAAACACTGTGCTGATTCACTTTGTAAACCCTTATATAAATTATTTTACTTGTCAGTTGACTCAGCTGTGTTTCCTGGAATATGGAAAGAATCTTTTTTTATTCCACTACAAACAAATTCTTCTAAGTCTAACATTAAAAACTAAAGGGGTTAACATTATACACACTCAATTACAGCACATGTGTAGTTCAACTTTGTCCCCTTATCAACACGGTGTTGTTAGGCGAAGATCTACTACGGCTGGCCGCACACCGGAGCACAGTGGGAGAAATATCCAATTTAGCTCGGATTAATTCAATTTCCAAAATAATGATTGGCGCCAATATCGTTTTGTATTCGATTACTAATATATCCGATAAGCCAAAAATATTTTGGTTCTTGTTTTGCTCACAATGTTCGTTCAGCTGATAGGTGTTAAACTCACATTTGTTTGCAACACTGTAATCAAAAGCATTCCCGCCTTTTCCGAGTGGCTACTGCAAATTTGTGTACAACTTTTAAAATTAGAATTAAATTCAATTTAAGTGTTTGTGATAAACAAAAAAGGTACGTTCTTACTAAAAAAATATATGTTTATGATCTGTTATTGTGTTTCGTCCCGATATTCTATGTTGATTGTGGTGTTATAAGGAGGTATGTAGTTTACTAATAAGATAACCTTTCGCAGAGTGGAAGTTTCCAGATTTGACTGGATTCGCACTAATTGTTTTCTGTAAAAATTGTAGAATGTCTTGTGAATCTAAAAGCTAAAAATGTGTAACCACTTTCGCCCACTTACAAAAGAAATTTATTTTTTTAGTCAAAATGTCCGTGACCAAGCGAGATTTATTTTTCGTGTGGCGCATGGAAGCTGACACCTCCAAAAAAAATTTGGCTGTGGATAACTATGTATATGCGAATATTATAGATAAATCCAACCATGACAATAATCAATGTGACCAAATTTCAAAGCGAATTCGAAATTTCACTTCAAAAATGGCATTAAAATGGAGGGAAAACAATTATGACATGAGCAAATTTGAAAAAAAGAATAAGGTCTGGTTGGATAGCGAACTTATTTTGATAGACTTAAGTAGCTCACATACTGGGAGGCCTCTTATGAGTTTTAGTGAATGTCAAGACTATACAAAAAAAAAAAAAAGCAAGTTAGAAGGCTCTAGCCGGGATAGCCCGACCAGAAGATACCCTGAACCCAGTTTTGAGAAAAGTTCTATAGTTACCGATTACACCAACCCCCATTTTTACATTTTCCAAATTGGATATTTTTTATGTTATCGATTCTATGTGTATATCGAAAACCAGAGTATTTATCGATAATTTAAAGCGAACTTGTTCTGCTTATGGTATAGGAGAACTTATATTCAAAATCTGAAGTCTCTAGGTCTTGTAGTCTCTGAGATCTACGCGTTCATACAGACGGACAGACGGACATGGCCATATCGACTCGGCTATTGATACTGATCAAGAATATATATACTTTATGGGGTCGGAGATGCTTCCTTCTGCCTGTGACATACTTTTGCACAAAACCATTACTCCCTGATTTACCCATTTTATGGGTTCAGGGTATAAATATCTGACATTGCCAAAAAAATACCGTGCGAGGAGCTCATGTCTGCGGCAAGCACAAGCTTATACAAGGCTGGCAAAAGAAATGCATCTAAGGTGGTATGAACAACTGCCGAAGCGATTAAAATGAGTCATTCCATCTGAAGATATATAACCGATCAAGTAAACAGCTGAGGAAGCTTTAGCTTTTTATGTTGATGGTAGTTACACCAAAAGGGTTTATTTGGATTTGGTAAGTGGTACTATAAAAAGAGAAACGCATACATATTACCCACATATGATGTACTACGTGGTGCTAAGAAACTGTGCTACCCCAATGAGCTATCATTTGAGGTATCTTTGCAAACCTTGGTTGACCACACGGTGTCCAGAGTTTTTATAGCGCATAGGCAAGAGCTTCAATTTTCAGAAATCAATGATATTGCTGAGATTACTGCCATATACAAATGGGGCTGTGATGGAAGTAGTGGGCACGCAACTTATATGCAAAACTTTGATAACATTGAAGCTTGCATGATTGACCAAGATATGTTTGCAGTGTGCTTGGTGCCATTAAAAATAATTTCCGGATCTAATATACTTTGGGAAAATACGAAACCTTTAACCACTTGTTATTGCAGACCATTGAAACTACTGTGTCAAAATATAGATATATATATCGTTTGTCTTTCGTTGGTGACGGTTGTGTTTTTGAGTGCTCTCAGTAATTTATTATTTTTCTGTGTTGTTTACGGTGTGTATTTCAGCTTTATTTGGTAATAAATACTAGCAGTGATCGCAGATATACTTTGTATATGTTTACGTGTGAATAACAAAATATTGCAAACTTAATAGTCATTTCAATTTGCAGCTGAACTGACGCTGCATTGCTTTAAAATAAAGAAAACATACGTACATACATATATACATTCGTTTTTTCTGCTCTTGTCTACTCTGTGTTTTCGTCCACTAACAACAAACAGCTTGTCTATTTTTCTTGCTCTCGCTCCCCAGCACTCAGTCTGCTGCAGCTTTCGTCCGGTCTTATCCGGCGTACTTGCCGTTGCATTTGCTTTTTACCTTTTTGTCGCGCTCATTGCCTCGAAACTGTCTTACTCTTAAATTTGCACATTACCTTGTTTTGATATTGCATATCAATTGTTATAATTAATTAATCTTATTTTTATTTTTTTATTGTATAAAATCATAATGCTGGTTTGCTGCAGTACCAATTGCAAGTTGGTTGGAACAACCAACCAAGATTTTATATTGTGTAGATTGTGCGATAACATGATACACATGAAATGTGCTGGCTTTACAGCCAAAATTAGGGACTGCTTGCTGGCTGACACAGGCCTGAAGGCCTGCCTACTGTGAGCCACGCAACGAGGTGGTGAAGGAAACTTCCCAATTTATGAGGCAGACTCATGCCGGTTTAAAGGCTATGCATGTTGCTTTTAACAACCTGCATATGTCATTTAAAGACCTAGAGTCTAACTTCAAAAATGGCAAGGTGATAACCGAATCTCCGAAGCGAAAAAAGTCTTCGGGTCCTAGCGCTACTTGCTGTCCCAACTCTTCCGCCCACTAAAGCCCTTCTAGTGCCGAGCATTAATCCCCCAGCGGGTCAGGGCTCAGCTAGCCCGCTTATGTTGTTTAGCTCGCCTATCCCAATCTTTCTGTTTCAACAGCCTGTGTGCCAACTGATTCTACTTTAGGTACAGCACGGGTCCACAAGCCTCTTGTTGTTGTACCCGTAAATAAGTTCATATTCGTGTCAAGGCTTGCCTCCGATACTTCATTGGAGGATGTAAATGCCTACGTTAAAAGTAAAATTGATTCCCCGCGTATTACTGTGAAAAAGTTTGAATTTAAACACGCCCGAAGCATATCTTCTTTCAAGTTGGGTGTTCCGCCCGAATTTTTCACAACAATTTGTTCTGAAAAGTTTTGGCCACCAAAGCTCGTGGTAAAGGAGTATGTTAATCAGGCGAAACAATGTTAATAATGGCATAAGAATCAGTAGTGCACCGCCGGTTATCCATCCTGTTGCCTCAACTTCGACGGCAAAAAACTAATTAAAGTAGTTAGCTTGGCCTATCAAAATGTTCGAGGCCTTAACACTAAACTTTCTAAACTTTATGTAAACAGCTTATCCTTTGATTCACAGATAGTTGCATTCACAGAAACCTGGTTAAAACCTAATATATCTGATTATTCCGTTTTGCCTAATAAGTATAACTTGTACAGATGCGATCGCACCACCGGCAAGGGGGGCGGGCCATGCATTCTCGCATCAGATCATCCGGGTATAGAGTTTCTATGTGTTAAAGTTATGCAGTGGCCGCTCATTGTATATTACTTGCTCATATATTCCTCCCCATTCTGATAATAACATTTGCATATCCCATCTGAATGCACTACAACTTGTAGCGTCGTTGTTGACGGATATGGATCAACTTATAGTTGTTGGTGATTTTAATTTGCCACATGTTGTATGGTCTGTGAATGACACATCTTCAGCGCAATTACCGGCCACTTTTGATGATTTTATCGATGGCCTTTAGAGTTAGGCCTATCACAAGTTAACAGGGCGCATAACAGTAGTAATAAAATGTTAGATTTGATATTTGTTTCTGATTCTGATTGTAGTAATGTTAGTAGAGTATCCCCTCTAGTGCTTCCTGAAGATACCTACCATCCAACCTTAGAACTTTCCTTCGAACTTCTTAACCTTAGACCAGCATCTAACAATTCTTTAAAGACACGTTGCTTTCGTAAAACTGACTTTACTAAATCAAATGATTTGCTTCAGCATACTAATTGGTCTCAACTTTATTCTTGTAGTGATATGGATACTGCCATCACCATTTTTTACAAGACCTTGAATTCGCATTTGGATATCTGTGTTCCCCTCACTGTTCCTTCAAGTGAAAATAAACCACCTTGGTTTACGAGGGAACTATAAAAATTAAAAAACGTGAAAACAAGATCCTTTAAAAATCTGGAAATACTATAGATTTATCCTCGTATATAATTGCAAAGTCAAATTTTATTTCCGTAAACACTTTTTGTTATAACAATTATCTCAATCGTTGCAGATCAAACTTTTCCCGCGATCCGAAACAGTTTTATAAATTTGTAAACTCAAAACGTAAATCTTCATGCTTGCCATCCTCGGTTTACCTTGATAATACAAAAGCAAGTTCCGATCAAGCAGTGGCTGATCTATTTGCGGAGTATTTTCAATCAGTATACTCATCGAGTTTGTATAGTCGCAATAATTCCTATCCTTTTCAAGCGCAAACGTCAAATTGCATATATGTCCCAGTTATAACTGAGTGTACGCTGCTAAGTGACCTTAACTCTATCAAACCAGGCTTCTTGCCTGGTCCAGATGGAGTGCCCGGTTGTATACTTAGATACTGTGCGGATTCACTTTGTAAACCTATACATATATTATTTAACTTATCGGTTGACTCAGCTGTGTTTCCTGGTATATGGAAAGAATCTTTTATTATTCCACTTCATTAAAATTCTTCTAAGTCTAACGTTAAAAACTATAGGGGTATATCCAAGTTGACTGCCATTCCGAAAGTCTTTGAAAAAATTATATGCTCTCAATTGCAGCACTTATGTTGTTCAATTTTATCCCCTTATCAACACGGTTTTGTTAGGCGAAGATCTACTACCACTAACCTTCTTGAGTTCACCTCAATTGTTATCAAAGGGTTTCAGGCTAAAATGCAAACTGACGTCGTTTATACAGATTTTAGTAAGGCATTCGATTCCGTAAGTCATTCTTTGCTGCTCGAAAAATGAAATATTATTGGATTTCCAGCGAAACTCTTGTCGTGGCTTTCTGAGTACTTGAGTGGCCGAACACAAAAAGAGGTTTTTAAATCTTCTGTATCCAAATCTATTTTTGTTACCTCCGGTGTCCCTCAGGGGAGTCACCTAGGACCATTGCTATTTAATCTCTTTATTAACGATCTTCCTGCTGTTATTACTAATTCTCGTGTATTTATGTTTGCTGATGATGTAAAGCTATGTTTCACCTATAATGATGATTCTCTATGTAACCTACTGCAGTCGGACTTGGGTGCACTGTCGGCTTGGTGCCGTTACAACTTACTAAATTTAAATTGTTCAAAATGTAAAATCATGACATTTTGTAGAGGTACCCCTTATACTGCTCACTACGTGCTTGATGCTTCACCACTTGTCCGCGTTTTTGAAATTAAAGATTTAGGCATCATTCTTGATAGCAAATTAAAATTTGATTCTCACATATCGTCGATGGTCAATAAGGCCATAAACGCTCTTGGCTACATCAAGCGGTGGTCAAAAGAGTTAAATTATCCCTACACCACTAAAACGCTATATACATCCTTAGTACGTCCCATCTTGGAGTATGGATCTTGTGTGTGGTCCCCGCAATACGGGATTCACCAGGATAGAATTGAATCTGTGCAGAGGAAACTTCTTCTGTTTGCACTTAGATGTTTTAACTGGGTTCCTGGAATAGACCTACCCCCCTATTCAAGTAGACTTCTTTTAATTAATCTTCCTTCCCTGTTGAACCGTAGAATTATGCATGGTGTAGTATTTATCACTTATCTACTTAATGGTGAAATCGACTCATCAGTTCTTCTAAGTCGAATAAAATTAAATGTTCCCATTAGATCCACACGTAACTTTTTACCCCTTAGCCTCGATCGTTGCTCAAGCAACTATTTAATTCATGAACCATTTCGCGTATTATGTTTTGACTACAACAAGCTTTATTCTCTTGTCTCTCTGGAGACCTCGACTCCAGTACTAAAACGATCTATACTTTCTGCCTTATCTAATCGTAACAACTAATCACTAATCTACCACTGGTCTGATTGGGTTTTTCTGGGTTTTCCCCAATCCACGCAACAAATATTGGGCCACTTATTTTCTTATTTTCTTGTTGAATTCCCCAGAGCTTTAACGTTAACTTTATAATTATTTCAACCTTAATTTACTTTCAGAACTACATATAATTTTAAATTTTACTTTAAACTTAATTATTTTTATTATAATTATTTTAAATTATTATTATTTTTATTTTCATGTCGGATGCTCATAGCTGACAATAAGTAAATAAATAAATAAAAGGAAACAGCAGACTTGCTTTGTAAAGAAGTGAATAATATCAAAATTCAAATAGCCCAATTGCAGCCAACTAGAATCGAAGACCTCACAGTAAATCATCAGTTTCATATGACCATGATTGATGGGAAAGTATTTAGTGTAATCGCGAAATCGTCCTCTCAAAAATGAGGAATATGTGATACATCGCCAAAAAATGTGAACGATTTAAACATGATTACCAAGTTACTTTGCAAAGTTAATTTATTTGAATGCGGATTATCAACTTTGCACGCTTGGATACGGGTTTTTAAGTGTATTCTGCTTATCGCCTACAGAATTCCAATCGAAAAACGGCAAGTCCGCGGCTCGGATAAGGAAAAAGTCAAGAAAAGTGAAATTCAAAACAAACTGAGGAGAAAAATGTCTATATTGGTTGATATCCCTATGCCCGGATCAGGTACAAAAAATAATGGAAATACAGCTAAAACAACCTGAACTAGCTGCTCAAATAACTGGTGTTCACTTTTCTCTAATTAATCGTTTTAGTGTTATTTTACGCACAATTTCTTCTAGTCATGAAATAAATATAGATGCCACTTAACTTAATGTATAGGGAACTGCATTTCTATTTGTTGACCTATACCCATGGTTTTATATGCTTGCATCTGTGCATAAAATTTTGATTCATGGTGTAGATATTATTAAACCTGTTTCTTTGCCTATAGGTATTTTTTCTGAAGAAGCTCTTGAGGCCAGAAATAAAGACTTCAGAAATTTTCGCTTATATAATTGTTGAAAAAATTCCCGCAAAAATACCATGGAAGACTTGTCACATTCCTTTTTTATTTCTTCTGACCCTTTTATCACCATGTTATCAAAAGGTCCAGCGAAGTCTAAAAAACAGATTGAACATATAGGTAAAGATGCTTTAATTCTTCTTTTAAATTTTAATGAAGGACAATATATGTCAGATTATAGTGCATCAGATACTGAATAATTTCAACTTTGATGAAGTTTTTTTGGGGATCGTTAACAGCTATCTTCCTACCAAATTTGGTGACTCTAGCCTTAACGCTTTAGAAAATACACGCATTCCCGTTTTTAGTGAAGCATTGGGGCGGTTAATGACAGTTTGGGCAGTATGGATTGGCGTGGCATCCAAAGTTTTTATGCATTTTTTTGGGGGTTGTAATCGCCTATCTTGGCACAAAATCTGGTGGCTCTAGCTCAAAAACTGTAAAAGATATAAGCATTTCTGCTTTTAAACTACGGGAGGCTGGGGGCGGAATGGGTAGATAGGGCTCCAAAACTTTGATGCAGTTTTTGGGGGGTCGTTACCAGTTATTTACCTACAAAAATTTGTGACTCTAGCTCAAACACTTTAGAAGATACACGCACTACCGTTTTTAGCTAAGCGTTGGGGCGGTTGATGGCGGCTAGGGCAGTTTTGATGGTTGTGGCATCCAAAGTTTTTATGAATTTGGTTCGGGATCTTCAACACCTATCTTGGCAGAAAATTTGATGGGTCTAGCACAAAAACTGTACAAGATATGGGCATTTTTTTTTGTTAAACTGCGGGGGGCCTGGGGGCGGAATGGGTGGGCGTGGCTCCAAATATTTTGATGCTGTTTTTTGACGGTTGTTAGTAGATATTTTCTTCCCAAATTTGGTGGTTCTAATTGTAAGGGCTTGCGAAATAGCTGGATCTATCGATTTTGCGTTATAGAGCTTATCGATTTGCCAGCCCCCTAGTTATCGTAGAACTTCAATCTTAACACTTTAATTTACTATGCCATAGATAAAGACATTTGCAAAGTTTCAAGTCTCTAGCTTGAAGGGTGAGGAAAAAAGTTGCGTTCATACAGACGGACAGACGGACAGACACCATGACGGACATTGCACAAACCCAATATACTCATTACCTTCGGTATCGAGTATAAAAAAATAAAAAATTTAGGCTATGAAAAATTTATAAATGCATAGAATTTTATTTATTGCGATATTAGCTGTAAATTCGGTCCATTTTTGAGGGAGCTATCAATAAGTCCGGAGCCGACAAAACGTTTTTCTATGTTTAAGTGTGTCGCATCTAACATAAATGCATTTGTTCTTATGGCTGCCCGCACACTGTTTTGAGAAAACATTGTCGAATGCCGAATTTATATAGAGTTGCATACGGGCCGCGCACACCAAAGGCATGTTTTCGTGACGAAAATTACACGCTTGCTTATGCAGTATCGCCCACCGAATTAATCAAGCAAAACAGCATACAACAAAGCCCAACAAATGTTTTTATTTTGTTGAATTCTGTTAGCTGGAAATATGTATGGCTACGACAAAAATATATTTCCAAACCAAGAACCCTGCAACTGCATATTAACCAGCGTTTGAAAACGCTACTCCGTAGTTTTTTGTTGTGCTCGTTATTTTTATACCCTGAACCCATAAAATGGGTAAATCAGGGTATAATGGTTTTGTGCAAAAGTATGTAAAAGGCAGAAGGAAGCATCTCCGACCCCATAAAGTATATATATTCTTGATCAGTATCAATAGCCGAGTCGATATGGCCATGTCCGTCTGTCCGTCTGTCTGTCTGTCCGTCTGTCCGTCTGTATGAACGCGTAGATCTCAGAGACTACAAGAGCTAGAGACTTCAGATTTTGAATATAAGTTCTCCTATACCATAAGCAGAACAAGTTCGCTTTAAATTATCGATAAATACTCTGGTTTTCGATATACACATAGAATCGATAACATAAAAAATATCGAATTTGGAAAATGTAAAAATGGGGATTAGTGTAATGGGTAACGATAGAACTTTTCTCAAAATTTCGTCCAAATCGGTTAAGAAACACCAGAGATATCGTAAAGTTAAGTCAGCTATGAGTTTTGTTTAAAGTGATCATAATTTTAAGCATACTTTTAGGACGCAAGGACTGCAACTGGGTTCAGGGTATCTTCTAGTCGGGCTATCCCGACTAGAGCCTTCTTACTTGTTTTTTTTTAATGATTTGTCTCCTGTTTCCTCAAATTGATATTGAATGGCTGTTTAACTCTTAAAAACCGGGAGCGCTTAAGCTGTTTAACGCTCAAGTTTCTCAATGCCCGATAGTGAGCCGCTGTTTACGGACGGTTGTATAAATGAGGTGCCGCTTGGTCGCTCACTATCGCAATTGGTTCGCCCGACGATGAAAATTAGTTCCTGTTTGCAGCAACATGGCGTCCTCCAAATCAAACACACTCATATTTGATTACAACTCACACACTCGTCGTCATCATCCTCAGACTTTCCTCTGTGGCTTTTATGCAATAATTGCATTACCTGTACCATCACTCGAACACATAAGTCACTCATACCTAGATGAGGTACGGCTTGCATGTAACCCTCTTATTTTAATGTTTTGTTCTACTCTGTACCGCTTTTAAGTTCCCTATATTATATTACTCTTATACCCTAATTCCATTAGGTTGCATCCGTCATTAACAGCAAGTCGCGGATGTAGGTGATTTCACTACAAATCCAACTCATCCACATCCTGTTTTAACAGGGGTTTTTTTTTTTTTTTTCATGCACTTGATGACCAGCTGCTGTTTTACCGAAATCGGCACTGTTTAAACCAAGTATCGATAGAAAATTTCATACTATCGACTATGTAAAAGTGCTGTTCAGTGCTCTGTTATGTTAAATTCTAACATACGTCGAAAACCGACCAACTGGGAAATGCAACCGACCAACGGGGAAATTTGAACAAGATTCTAATTGTGCATAGGGGAATCTTATACAAACGGAAGCAACATTCCCGAGTTCCAATTACATACTTACATTCGGCTTGTAGGGGAATCGGGGTATTAGCTACTTTCCAGTTTACATTAAATCATCTTATTAAGCGCCTTGTAGAAACCGTCTTTCAGGTCAGCACCCTCATAGTCGTTATTCAATATGTATGTTCTTATGATTTTAACTTATATATCTATTATTTACAAAATTAAGGTTTTTCGGTTTGTAGAGTAGCCATTCTCATTTTAAGATTATGTTTGCTTTAACAAACATAATCATTTGCATGAAATTCAGATTTTTATATAACTTAAGAAAAACTTTTCAACTATTATGGTAACTTTTATATATGTATGTTAATTTGACTGCTCTTTTATATTTCTGATTGTTACCATTAAACAATTGATTGAACATTAGCAACATAATGTTTTTAAACCGTTCCATTGATTGATTTTTTTTTTTATAATCCCTATTTATTCAATCCTCTTTGTCCTTAATGTATCCTAAGGTTGGAACATGTTTATAAATCAGGCTAAGAAAAGACGAGCAAGCAAGAAAGGTTGTGGCCAGAACACTTATTAAGAGGTTCGAGCAATAAGACAGGAAAAAAGAGAGTCGCTTGAGGCAAACTAGCTGGGCAATGACCCTGGGCTCAGGTAAACCAATTGTTTCTCAGGCGGAAGAATAGTCCTTAGACGTTATAGCAGCATGCATAACCTTAGCAATGAAACGAACTTTCTTTTCTAGAACAACATATAAACCAAATTAGAGGCATAGAAGACCTCGACCTTTCAATATTAAAAGCTTTATAGACCTCGCAGCTACCAGCTCATCCATCAACGACTAAGGTTTTTACAGACAGGAGTCATGTTATTTATTATTAATTCGCTTATATGTTTTTTTCTTCCTATTAAGACCGAACTTATCAATAAAACTGTTAAATTTAACGTCGCTTGTAGTTGGCTTTTTCTTTTCATAAACCAACTGGAGTACTGCTACTGTTACTGCTACGTATCGTACTATTACTTTGATTTAACATGAAAATGAAAGGACTACTTACAAAGTGAGGCAGCGGTGACTAACCGGCGCTCGCCAGGCAATACATACGTTCTCATTCAACTGCAGTTCTAGAACCAATCCAATATCATTGAACAGTGGTAGGCCCAGAAAACAGAGAACAGATGGCGGTGTAGCTGTTTAAAACCGTAAGCTGATTAACAGGTTTTTTCGGTTCTTTAATACCCCGATTCCACTACAAGCTGAATGCAAGTATGTAATTGGAACTCGGGAATGTTGCTTCCGTTTGTATAAGATTCCCCTATGCACAATGAGAATCTCGTTCAAATTTCCCCGTTGGTCGGTTGCATTTCCCAGTTGGTCGGTTTTCTACAATTTAACATAACAGAGCACTGAACAGCATTTTTACATAGTCGATAGTATGAAATTTCCTATCGATACTTGGTTTAAACAGTGCCAATTTAGGTAAAACAGCAGCTGGTCATCAAGTGCATGAAAAAAAAAAAAAACCCCTGTTAAAACAGGATGTGGATGAGTTGGATTTGTAGTGAAATCACCTACATCCGCGACTTGCTGTTAATGACGGATGCAACCTAATGGAATTAGGGTATAAGAGTAATATAATATAGGGAACTTAAAAGCGGTACAGAGTAGAACAAAACATTAAAATAAGAGGGTTACATGCAAGCCGTACCTCATCTAGGTATGAGTGACTTATGTGTTCGAGTGATGGTACAGGTAATGCAATTATTGCATAAAAGCCACAGAGGAAAGTCTGAGGATGATGACGACGAGTGTGTGAGTTGTAATCAAATATGAGTGTGTTTGATTTGGAGGACGCCATGTTGCTGCAAACAGGAACTAATTTTCATCGTCGGGCGAACCAATTGCGATAGTGAGCGACCAAGCGGCACCTCATTTATACAACCGTCCGTAAACAGCGGCTCACTATCGGGCATTGAGAAACTTGAGCGTTAAACAGCTTAAGCGCTCCCGGTTTTTAAGAGTTAAACAGCCATTCAATATCAATTTGAGGAAACAGGAGACAAATCATTAAAAAAAAACAAGTAAGAAGGCTCTAGTCGGGATAGCCCGACTAGAAGATACCCTGAACCCAGTTACAGTCCTTGCGTCCTAAAAGTATGCTTAAAATTATGATCACTTTAAACAAAACTCATAGCTGACTTAACTTTACGATATCTCTGGTGTTTCTTAACCGATTTGGACGAAATTTTGAGAAAAGTTCTATCGTTACCCATTACACTAATCCCCATTTTTACATTTTCCAAATTCGATATTTTTTATGTTATCGATTCTATGTGTATATCGAAAACCAGAGTATTTATCGATAATTTAAAGCGAACTTGTTCTGCTTATGGTATAGGAGAACTTATATTCAAAATCTGAAGTCTCTAGCTCTTGTAGTCTCTGAGATCTACGCGTTCATACAGACGGACAGACGGACGGACAGACGGACATGGCCATATCGACTCGGCTATTGATACTGATCAAGAATATATATACTTTATGGGGTCGGAGATGCTTCCGTCTGCCTGTTACATACTTTTGCACAAAACCATTATACCCTGATTTACCCATTTTATGGGTTCAGGGTATAAAAAATATAGAACCAAAAAAGAAGAAAAGAAAAATAAAACATGAGATGTAACAGGAATAATTAAATAAAATAATAATCAGCAAGCAACCAGGAGTATTTTTAGCCCATTAAGTAATGATATAATCTCAAAGTGCGTGAGAAAAAGCAAAGACGAAATAATATACAGAAGTTCTTACTTAAAACTAGTTTTAATAACTGTATAACTTGCAAAGTATAGGCAAGCACATTGTTCTTAAAACTATTTAAAACGAAAAGCATTTATTTAAAGCCTATTATTGTGATGAGAATAAGAAGCTTTGGAAGCTTATCTAGCGAATTTTTACCCTGGGGATCGATGTTACAGGTCTATTAGCAAATCAGTTTGTAAAAAGAGACAAAGGCCGGAAAAAATAATATAGAGTTGTTGATACTATTGTGAAGTAGTTATTTATGCCGAGGTAAAGATCTCAATCTGTCCAAGGCCTACGTCACAAGATATTTTATTTAACATCAGCGACGCTCCGTGTTATGGAAGCAAGCGTTGTAAAAGTCGTTGGACATTCGGGAACGTGTTGCCAAAACGGCTGGGCGACTTTGGAGGTATACAAGGCAATCCTTTGCAACAACGCCTTAAGTCGTGCAGACCGTATTCCCGGCGAATAAGGGGTAGCTAATACAAAACTTTAATATATGATATGAATATACATATATTGTTTATGCTAGAATATAAACAATAAACAATGCTAGAATATAAACAAACATGTAGAATTTAAATTATATTAAAGAATCTCAAGTTTTGCTCTTCAATTCCACAAAGTTCATATTAAGTTTATACAACCCTTCCAACTTGGACTGTATCAAGCAGATTGAGGCAAATCTTGAAAATTTGTATTTACAGTTATTCTCTGCCGCTACACTGATACAATCATACTCAGATTAATATGTATATGAAATTTTTCAGACGGTCCACGGCAGCACTCTAAATTTGTTCGTAGGTCGAGATCAGCGCAGCACAGCACGCTGCATGTGTTTGCATATATTCAACTGGCAGAAATAGATACCCGTGCCTATAGATGTTAACACATCAAAAACCAATAAAAAGAGACCTGATAAGAATGGAGTGTGGATACGGCAGGGCTAAGCCCTGCCTCAGTGACCTTAACTCTATCAAGCCCGGTTTCTTGCCTGGTCCAGATGGAGTGCCAGGTTTGATAGTTAAACACTGTGCTGATTCACTTTGTAAACCCTTATATAAATTATTTTACTTGTCAGTTGACTCAGCTGTGTTTCCTGGAATATGGAAAGAATCTTTTTTTATTCCACTACAAACAAATTCTTCTAAGTCTAACATTAAAAACTAAAGGGGTTAACATTATACACACTCAATTACAGCACATGTGTAGTTCAACTTTGTCCCCTTATCAACACGGTGTTGTTAGGCGAAGATCTACTACGGCTGGCCGCACACCGGAGCACAGTGGGAGAAATATCCAATTTAGCTCGGATTAATTCAATTTCCAAAATAATGATTGGCGCCAATATCGTTTTGTATTCGATTACTAATATATCCGATAAGCCAAAAATATTTTGGTTCTTGTTTTGCTCACAATGTTCGTTCAGCTGATAGGTGTTAAACTCACATTTGTTTGCAACACTGTAATCAAAAGCATTCCCGCCTTTTCCGAGTGGCTACTGCAAATTTGTGTACAACTTTTAAAATTAGAATTAAATTCAATTTAAGTGTTTGTGATAAACAAAAAAGGTACGTTCTTACTAAAAAAATATATGTTTATGATCTGTTATTGTGTTTCGTCCCGATATTCTATGTTGATTGTGGTGTTATAAGGAGGTATGTAGTTTACTAATAAGATAACCTTTCGCAGAGTGGAAGTTTCCAGATTTGACTGGATTCGCACTAATTGTTTTCTGTAAAAATTGTAGAATGTCTTGTGAATCTAAAAGCTAAAAATGTGTAACCACTTTCGCCCACTTACAAAAGAAATTTATTTTTTTAGTCAAAATGTCCGTGACCAAGCGAGATTTATTTTTCGTGTGGCGCATGGAAGCTGACACCTCCAAAAAAAATTTGGCTGTGGATAACTATGTATATGCGAATATTATAGATAAATCCAACCATGACAATAATCAATGTGACCAAATTTCAAAGCGAATTCGAAATTTCACTTCAAAAATGGCATTAAAATGGAGGGAAAACAATTATGACATGAGCAAATTTGAAAAAAAGAATAAGGTCTGGTTGGATAGCGAACTTATTTTGATAGACTTAAGTAGCTCACATACTGGGAGGCCTCTTATGAGTTTTAGTGAATGTCAAGACTATACAAAAAAAAAAAAAAGCAAGTTAGAAGGCTCTAGCCGGGATAGCCCGACCAGAAGATACCCTGAACCCAGTTTTGAGAAAAGTTCTATAGTTACCGATTACACCAACCCCCATTTTTACATTTTCCAAATTGGATATTTTTTATGTTATCGATTCTATGTGTATATCGAAAACCAGAGTATTTATCGATAATTTAAAGCGAACTTGTTCTGCTTATGGTATAGGAGAACTTATATTCAAAATCTGAAGTCTCTAGGTCTTGTAGTCTCTGAGATCTACGCGTTCATACAGACGGACAGACGGACATGGCCATATCGACTCGGCTATTGATACTGATCAAGAATATATATACTTTATGGGGTCGGAGATGCTTCCTTCTGCCTGTGACATACTTTTGCACAAAACCATTACTCCCTGATTTACCCATTTTATGGGTTCAGGGTATAAATATCTGACATTGCCAAAAAAATACCGTGCGAGGAGCTCATGTCTGCGGCAAGCACAAGCTTATACAAGGCTGGCAAAAGAAATGCATCTAAGGTGGTATGAACAACTGCCGAAGCGATTAAAATGAGTCATTCCATCTGAAGATATATAACCGATCAAGTAAACAGCTGAGGAAGCTTTAGCTTTTTATGTTGATGGTAGTTACACCAAAAGGGTTTATTTGGATTTGGTAAGTGGTACTATAAAAAGAGAAACGCATACATATTACCCACATATGATGTACTACGTGGTGCTAAGAAACTGTGCTACCCCAATGAGCTATCATTTGAGGTATCTTTGCAAACCTTGGTTGACCACACGGTGTCCAGAGTTTTTATAGCGCATAGGCAAGAGCTTCAATTTTCAGAAATCAATGATATTGCTGAGATTACTGCCATATACAAATGGGGCTGTGATGGAAGTAGTGGGCACGCAACTTATATGCAAAACTTTGATAACATTGAAGCTTGCATGATTGACCAAGATATGTTTGCAGTGTGCTTGGTGCCATTAAAAATAATTTCCGGATCTAATATACTTTGGGAAAATACGAAACCTTTAACCACTTGTTATTGCAGACCATTGAAACTACTGTGTCAAAATATAGATATATATATCGTTTGTCTTTCGTTGGTGACGGTTGTGTTTTTGAGTGCTCTCAGTAATTTATTATTTTTCTGTGTTGTTTACGGTGTGTATTTCAGCTTTATTTGGTAATAAATACTAGCAGTGATCGCAGATATACTTTGTATATGTTTACGTGTGAATAACAAAATATTGCAAACTTAATAGTCATTTCAATTTGCAGCTGAACTGACGCTGCATTGCTTTAAAATAAAGAAAACATACGTACATACATATATACATTCGTTTTTTCTGCTCTTGTCTACTCTGTGTTTTCGTCCACTAACAACAAACAGCTTGTCTATTTTTCTTGCTCTCGCTCCCCAGCACTCAGTCTGCTGCAGCTTTCGTCCGGTCTTATCCGGCGTACTTGCCGTTGCATTTGCTTTTTACCTTTTTGTCGCGCTCATTGCCTCGAAACTGTCTTACTCTTAAATTTGCACATTACCTTGTTTTGATATTGCATATCAATTGTTATAATTAATTAATCTTATTTTTATTTTTTTATTGTATAAAATCATAATGCTGGTTTGCTGCAGTACCAATTGCAAGTTGGTTGGAACAACCAACCAAGATTTTATATTGTGTAGATTGTGCGATAACATGATACACATGAAATGTGCTGGCTTTACAGCCAAAATTAGGGACTGCTTGCTGGCTGACACAGGCCTGAAGGCCTGCCTACTGTGAGCCACGCAACGAGGTGGTGAAGGAAACTTCCCAATTTATGAGGCAGACTCATGCCGGTTTAAAGGCTATGCATGTTGCTTTTAACAACCTGCATATGTCATTTAAAGACCTAGAGTCTAACTTCAAAAATGGCAAGGTGATAACCGAATCTCCGAAGCGAAAAAAGTCTTCGGGTCCTAACGCACTTGCTGTCCCAACTCTTCCGCCCACTAAAGCCCTTCTAGTGCCTAGCATTAATCCCCCAGCGGGTATTTCAGCTAGCCCGCTTATGTTGTTTAACTCGCCTATCCCAATCTTTCTGTTTCAACAGCCTGTGTGCCAACTGATTCTACTTTAGGTACAGCACGGGTCCACAAGCCTCTTGTTGTTGTACCCGTAAATAAGTTCATATTCGTGTCAAGGCTAGCCTCCGATACTTCATTGGAGGATGTGAATGCCTACGTTAAAAGTAAAATTGATTCCCCGCGTATTACTGTGGAAAAGTTTAAATTTAAACACGCCCGAAGCATATCTTCTTTCAAGTTGGGTGTTCCGCCCGAATTTTTCACAACAATTTGTTCTGAAAAGTTTTGGCCACCAAAGCTCGTAGTAAAGGAGTATGTTAACAGGCGAAACAATGTTAATAATGGCATAAGAGTCAGTAGTGCACCGCCGGTTATCCATCCTGTTGCCTCAACTTCGACGGCAAAAAACTAATAAAAGTAGTAAGCTTGGCCTATCAAAATGTTCGAGGCCTTAACACTAAACTTTCTAATCTTTATGTAAACAGCTTGTCCTTTGATTCACAGATAGTTGCATTCACAGAAACCTGGTTAAAACCTAATATATCTGATTATTCCGTTTTGCCTAATAAGTATAACTTGTACAGATGCAATCGCACCACTGGCAAGGGGGGCGGTGTTCTCATAGCTGTTGACTCTTGTATTTCCTCTGAAAAGATTCATTTATATGATCATCCGGATAATGAGTTCATATGTGTTAAACTATTATGTAGCAGCCGCTCATTGTATATTATTTGCTCTTATATTCCTCCCAATTCTGATAATAACATTTACATAACCCATTTGAATGCTCTGCAACTTGATTCGTCGTTGTTGACGGATATGGATCAACTTATAGTGGTCGGTGATTTTAATTTGCCACATGTTGTATGGTCTGTGAATGACACATCTTCAGCGCAATTACCGGCAACTTCTGATGATTTTATCGATGGGCTTTTAGAGTTAGGCCTATCACAAGTTAACAGGGTGCGTAACAGTAATAATAAAATGTTAGATTTGATATTTGTTTCTGATTCTGATTGTAGTAACGTTAGTAGAATACACCCTTTAGTGCTTCCTGAAGATACCTACCATCCAACCTTAGAACTTATCTTCGAACTTCTTAACCTTAGACCAGCATCTAACAATTCTTTAAAGACACATTGCTTTCGTAAAACTGACTTTACTAAATTAAATGATTTGCTTCAGCACACTTATTGGTCTCAACTTTATTCTTCTAGTGATATGGATGTTGCCATCACCATATTTTACAAGACCTTGAATTCGCATTTGGATATCTATGTTCCCCTCACTGTTCCTTCAAGTGAAAATAAACCACCTTGGTTTACGAGGGAACTATCAAAATTGAAAAACGTGAAAACAATCCTATAAAAAATTAAAAAAATCGGGAAATACTATTGATTTATCCTCGTATATAATTGCAAAGTCAAATTTAATTTCCGTAAACACTTTTTGTTATAACAATTATCTCAATCGTTGCAGATCAAACTTTTCCCGCGATCCGAAACAGTTTTATAAATTTGTAAACTTAAAACGTAAATCTTCATGCTTGCCATCCTCGGTTTACCTTGATAATACAAAAGCAAATTCCGATCAAGCAGTGGCTGATCTATTTGCGGAGTATTTTCAATCAGTATACTCATCGAGTTTGTATAGTCGCCATAATTCCTATCCTTTTCAAGCGCAAACGTCAAATTGCATATATGTCCCAGTTATAACTGAGTGTACGCTGCTAAGTGACCTTAGCTCTATCAAACCAGGCTTCTTGCCTGGGCCAGATGGAGTGCCCGGTTGTATACTTAGATAATGTGCGGATTCACTTTGTAAACCTATACATAAATTATTTTACTTATCGTTTGACTCAGCTGTGTTTCCTGGTATATGGAAAGAATCTTTTATTATTTCACTTCTATTCTTAGTCTAACGTTAAAAACTATAGGGGTATATCCAAGTTGTCTGCCATTCCGAAAGTCTTTGAAAAAATTATATGCTCTCAATTGCAGCACTTATGTTGTTCAATTTTATCCCTTTATCAACACGGTTTTGTTAGGCGAAGATCTACTACCACTAACCTTCTTGAGTTCACCTCAATTGTTATCAAAGGGTTTCAGGCTAAAATGCAAACTGACGTCGTTTATACAGATTTTAGTAAGGCATTTGATTCTGTAAGTCATTCTTTGCTGCTCGAAAAATTAAATATTTTTGGATTTCCAGCGAAACTCTTGTCGTGGCTTTCTGAGTACTTGTGTGGCCGAACACAAAAAGTGGTTTTTAAATCTTCTGTATCCAAATCTATTTTTGTTACCTCCGGTGTCCCTCAGGGGAGTCACCTGGGACCATTGCTATTTAATCTATTTATTAACGATCTTCCTGCTGTAATTACTAATTCTCGTGTATTTATGTTTGCTGATGATGTAAAGCTATGTTTCACCTATAATGATGATTCTCTATGTAACCTACTGCAGTCGGACTTGGGTGCACTGTCGGCTTGGTGCCGTTATAACTTACTAAATTTAAATTGTTCAAAATGTAAAATCATGACATTTTGTAGAAGTACCCCTTATACTGCTCACTACGTGCTTGATGCTTCACCACATGTCCGCGTTTTTGAAATTAAAGATTTAGGCATCATTCTTGATAGCAAATTAAAATTTGATTCTCACATATCGTCGATGGTCAATGTATGTACTTGGCTTCATCAAGCGGTGGTCAAAAGAGTTTAATGATCGCTGCACCACTAAAACGCTATATAAATCCTTAGTACGTCCCATCCTGGAGTATGGATCTTGTGTGTGGTCCCCGCAATACGGGATTCACCAGGATAGAATTGAATCTGTGCAGAGGAAATTTCTTTTGCTTGCGCTTAGATGTTTTAACTGGGTTCCTGGAATAGACCTACACCCCTATTCAAGTAGACTTTTTTTAATTAATCTTCCTTCCCTGTTGAACCGTAGAACTATGCATGGTGTAGTATTTATCACTAATCTACTTAATGGAGAAATCGACACATCACTTCTTCTAAGTCGAATAAAATTAAATGTTCCCATTAGATCCACACGAAACTTTTTACCCCTCAGCCTCGATCGTTGCTCGAGCAACTATTTAATTCGTGAACCATTGCGTGTATTATGTTCTGACTGTAACAAGCTTTATTTTCTTGTCTCTTTGGAGACCTCGACTCCAGTACTAAAACGATCTATCCTTTCTGCCTTATCTAATCGTAACCACTAATCACTAATCTACCACTGGTCTGATTGGGTTTTTCTGGGTGTTTCCCAATCCACGCAACAAATGTTGGGCCACTTATTTTCTTTGAATTCCCCAGAGCTTTAACGTTAACTTTAAAATTATTTCAACCTTAATTTACTTTCAGAACTACATATAATTTTAAATTTTACTCTAAACTTAATTATTTTTATTATAATTATTTTAAATTATTTTTATTTTCATGTCGGCTGCTCATAGCTGACAATAAGTAAATAAATAAATAAAAGGAAACAGCAGACTTGCTTTGTAAAGAAGTGAATAATATCAAAATTCAAATAGCCCAATTGCAGCCAACTAGAATCGAAGACCTCACAGTAAATCATCAGTTTCATATGACCATGATTGATGGGAAAGTATTTAGTGTAATCGCGAAATCGTCCTCTCAAAAATGAGGAATATGTGATACATCGCCAAAAAATGTGAACGATTTAAACATGATTACCAAGTTACTTTGCAAAGTTAATTTATTTGAATGCGGATTATCAACTTTGCACGCTTGGATACGGGTTTTTAAGTGTATTCTGCTTATCGCCTACAGAATTCCAATCGAAAAACGGCAAGTCCGCGGCTCGGATAAGGAAAAAGTCAAGAAAAGTGAAATTCAAAACAAACTGAGGAGAAAAATGTCTATATTGGTTGATATCCCTATGCCCGGATCAGGTACAAAAAATAATGGAAATACAGCTAAAACAACCTGAACTAGCTGCTCAAATAACTGGTGTTCACTTTTCTCTAATTAATCGTTTTAGTGTTATTTTACGCACAATTTCTTCTAGTCATGAAATAAATATAGATGCCACTTAACTTAATGTATAGGGAACTGCATTTCTATTTGTTGACCTATACCCATGGTTTTATATGCTTGCATCTGTGCATAAAATTTTGATTCATGGTGTAGATATTATTAAACCTGTTTCTTTGCCTATAGGTATTTTTTCTGAAGAAGCTCTTGAGGCCAGAAATAAAGACTTCAGAAATTTTCGCTTATATAATTGTTGAAAAAATTCCCGCAAAAATACCATGGAAGACTTGTCACATTCCTTTTTTATTTCTTCTGACCCTTTTATCACCATGTTATCAAAAGGTCCAGCGAAGTCTAAAAAACAGATTGAACATATAGGTAAAGATGCTTTAATTCTTCTTTTAAATTTTAATGAAGGACAATATATGTCAGATTATAGTGCATCAGATACTGAATAATTTCAACTTTGATGAAGTTTTTTTGGGGATCGTTAACAGCTATCTTCCTACCAAATTTGGTGACTCTAGCCTTAACGCTTTAGAAAATACACGCATTCCCGTTTTTAGTGAAGCATTGGGGCGGTTAATGACAGTTTGGGCAGTATGGATTGGCGTGGCATCCAAAGTTTTTATGCATTTTTTTGGGGGTTGTAATCGCCTATCTTGGCACAAAATCTGGTGGCTCTAGCTCAAAAACTGTAAAAGATATAAGCATTTCTGCTTTTAAACTACGGGAGGCTGGGGGCGGAATGGGTAGATAGGGCTCCAAAACTTTGATGCAGTTTTTGGGGGGTCGTTACCAGTTATTTACCTACAAAAATTTGTGACTCTAGCTCAAACACTTTAGAAGATACACGCACTACCGTTTTTAGCTAAGCGTTGGGGCGGTTGATGGCGGCTAGGGCAGTTTTGATGGTTGTGGCATCCAAAGTTTTTATGAATTTGGTTCGGGATCTTCAACACCTATCTTGGCAGAAAATTTGATGGGTCTAGCACAAAAACTGTACAAGATATGGGCATTTTTTTTTGTTAAACTGCGGGGGGCCTGGGGGCGGAATGGGTGGGCGTGGCTCCAAATATTTTGATGCTGTTTTTTGACGGTTGTTAGTAGATATTTTCTTCCCAAATTTGGTGGTTCTAATTGTAAGGGCTTGCGAAATAGCTGGATCTATCGATTTTGCGTTATAGAGCTTATCGATTTGCCAGCCCCCTAGTTATCGTAGAACTTCAATCTTAACACTTTAATTTACTATGCCATAGATAAAGACATTTGCAAAGTTTCAAGTCTCTAGCTTGAAGGGTGAGGAAAAAAGTTGCGTTCATACAGACGGACAGACGGACAGACACCATGACGGACATTGCACAAACCCAATATACTCATTACCTTCGGTATCGAGTATAAAAAAATAAAAAATTTAGGCTATGAAAAATTTATAAATGCATAGAATTTTATTTATTGCGATATTAGCTGTAAATTCGGTCCATTTTTGAGGGAGCTATCAATAAGTCCGGAGCCGACAAAACGTTTTTCTATGTTTAAGTGTGTCGCATCTAACATAAATGCATTTGTTCTTATGGCTGCCCGCACACTGTTTTGAGAAAACATTGTCGAATGCCGAATTTATATAGAGTTGCATACGGGCCGCGCACACCAAAGGCATGTTTTCGTGACGAAAATTACACGCTTGCTTATGCAGTATCGCCCACCGAATTAATCAAGCAAAACAGCATACAACAAAGCCCAACAAATGTTTTTATTTTGTTGAATTCTGTTAGCTGGAAATATGTATGGCTACGACAAAAATATATTTCCAAACCAAGAACCCTGCAACTGCATATTAACCAGCGTTTGAAAACGCTACTCCGTAGTTTTTTGTTGTGCTCGTTATTTTTATACCCTGAACCCATAAAATGGGTAAATCAGGGTATAATGGTTTTGTGCAAAAGTATGTAAAAGGCAGAAGGAAGCATCTCCGACCCCATAAAGTATATATATTCTTGATCAGTATCAATAGCCGAGTCGATATGGCCATGTCCGTCTGTCCGTCTGTCTGTCTGTCCGTCTGTCCGTCTGTATGAACGCGTAGATCTCAGAGACTACAAGAGGTAGAGACTTCAGATTTTGAACATAAGTTCTCCTATACCATAAGCAGAACAAGTTTGGTTCAAATTATCGATAACTTTTCTGGTTTTCGAGATACACATGGAATCGATAACAAAAAATATCGAATTTGGAAAAATGTAAAAATGGGGGTTGGTGTAATGGGTAACGATAGAAATTTTCTCGAAATTCCGACCAAATCGGTTAAGAAAGACCAGAGATATCGTAAAGTTAAGTCAGTTATGAGTTTTGTTTAAAGTGATCATTATTTGAAGCATACTTTTAGGATGGAAGGACTGCAACTGGGTTCAGGGTATCTTCTGGTCGGGCTATCCCGACTAGAGCCTTCTTACTTGATATACCCTGAACCCATGAAAATGGGTAAAACAGGGTATAGAGGTTTTGTGCAAAAGTATGTAACAGGCAGAAGGAAGCATCTCCGACCCCATGTCCGTCTGTCCGTCCGTCTGTATGAGCGGTTAACCGCTTTGCTATGCTCAGAAACAGCCCCAAAGCAAAAAAAAGGCCCTATCAAAAGTTCCCCGAAGAATTCGCAGAATTGCCTGCTACCAGCCAACAAAACCCAAGATTTGTAATAATCGCTTCTAAAAACAATGAAAAACCCTTTTCAGAGTTCTCCTGCTTTGGAGTCCATCGCACTCTAAACATAATAAGCAAAGACTTTATCTCGATCTCCACCCTCCGGGATGGCAATCTTTTGATGCTACTCAAAACCAAACAAGTGGCCGAAAAATTCCTAAAAGTAACCCACCTATCCGGTATCTGCGACATTAAATGCAAACTGCACGACACACTCAATTTCGTTAACGGCACAATTTACGCCCCATATCTTAACAACACCCTCGAAGCCGAAATAGCCCAAGAACTAAAATCCCAGAATGTGCACTCAGTTTTTAAGTTCTCCAGAACAATTGACGGCACCCAAAAACCCTCCGGCGTGATTTTGATCACCTTTGATCTATACACTCTACCCAGCAAATTGGACATCTCCTGGCATTCCGTCAAGGTTAGGGAATACATTCCCAACCCAATGAGATGCAAGTCTTGCCAATTGCTTCGACACACAGCAAAGCACTGCAAAAACCCAACAACAACAGCCTCGGCTTCTCTCGCGAGCGTCGCTGCTCCCTTATTGCCACGCGCGACCACTAATACGAACATAGAAACATCTGCCCACGGCAAACACAACCACGAAACTTTAAAACAAGTAGAAACGTTGCAGTCGGACGCATCCGACTGCGGTATACTCGATACCAGTAGTAAAACATATTAAAAGAGAGCTGATTGCAATGGTGTGTGGATACGGCAGGGATGCCAAAAAGCTATCTTCCTTCCAAATTTGGTGACTATAGCTCAAAGTTTGTTAACGGTAAGGGGTGGGGGCGGTATGGGGGCGTGGCATCAAAATTTTCGCTTCAGATCTATGTATCATATCAATAGCTATCCTCAAGCCGAATTAGGTGACTCTAGCTCAAAGTTAGTGAAATATGGTGAATGGGGTGCTGGGTGCTGGTATGGGGGGCGTGGCGTCCAAAGTTTTTCTGCAGATCTATTTATGATTTTAATTGCTATCCTCATACCAAATTTGGTGTCTCTAGCTCAAAGATAGTAAAATTAGGGGGAAGGAAGCTGGGGGCTGGTATGCGGGGGCGTGGCGTCCAAACTTTTGCTGCAGATCTATTTATGATGTCAATTGCTATCCTCATACCAAATTTGGTGACTCTAGCTCAAAGATAGTAAAATTTGGGGTAAGGGGGCTGGGGGCTGGAATGGGGGGCGTGGCATCCAAAGTTTTTGGGTTTCTTCACCACCAATCTTGGCACCAAATTTGGCGTCTCTAGCTCAAAAAACATGGAAAACATAACAACGTTTTTGATATCAAAATGCAGAGGGCTCGGGAACCGGGAGGGCATGGCTCCAAAACTTTGATGCAGTTTTTTGGGGATTGTTAATAGCTATTTTCCTACTTGATTTGGTGACTCTAGCCTAAACGCTTTGCAAAATACATGCATTCCCGTTTTTAATGAAGCATTGGAGCGGTTTGGGGGAGCTTGGGCAGTATGGATTGGCGTTGCATCAAAAATTTTTATGCATTTTTTTGGGGGCTATAATCATCTATTTTAGCACAAAATTTGGTGGCTCTACCTCAAAATCTGTAAAAGAGATAAGCATTTATGTTTTTAAACTGCGGGGGGGCTGTGGGCTGAATGGGTAGGTGGGGATCCAAAACTTTGATGAAGTTTTCTGAAGGTTATTACCATTTATCTACCTACCAAATTTTGGGACTCTAGCTCAAACACTATGGAAGATACACGCACTACTGTTTTTAGCGAAGCGTTGGGGTGTTTGAGGGCGGCTAGGGCAGTATGGATGGGCGTGGCATCCAAAGTTTTTATGAATTTGGTTGGGGAATGTAAACACCTATCTTGGCACCAAATTTGATGGGTCTAGCTCAAAAACTGTACAAGATATGGGCATTTTTAGTGTCAAACTACAGGGGGGCTTGGGGCGGAATGGGTGTGCGTGGCTCCAAAATTTTTGATGCAGTTTTTTGGGGATTGTTAGTAGCTATTTTCTCCCCAAATTTGGTAGTTCTAGCTGAAAGGGCTTGCGAAATAGCTGGATCTATCAATTTTGCGTTATCGAGTTTATCGATTTGCCAGCCTCCTAGTTATCGTAGAACTCCAATCTTAACACTTTAATTTACTATGCCATAGATAAAGACATTTGTAAAGTTTTAAGTCTCTAGCTTGAAGGGTGTGGAAAAAAGTCGCGTTCATACTGATGGACAGACGGACAGACACCATGACGGACATTGCAAAAAACCCAATATACTCTTTACCTTCGGTATCGAGTATAATAAAAACCAAACGGTACCAACCGTTTAACCCCCACCTCGGTAGTCTCCTCTGCCGACATACCCATCCCACCAACCGACTCCACTGTCGAACAACCCGAAAACAAAATAAAAATCGCTCTCGCATAAGCTCGCGCTGCCAGATTAGCTGCGCAAGAAAAAAACTTACAAGAATTTCATAAAAATAAATTAAATTCAACACTTGTAAACAAAATCGATTCAGACTCATCAATGGATGAATCTGATACTTAACCAGCTACTATTCTTTGATCTCCAACCCCCTTGCAAACAAAACTCTTCTCCCACACACTAGCCCAAATGTCCATAAAAATAATTCAATGGAACATAAACGGCCTATTTAACAACTACAACGAACTAATACTTGTAATAAAAGACCACTCGCCAGACGTGTTATGTTTGCAAGAAACCCACTTGCCATTTAACTTTAACAACTTTATCGGCACAAAAGGCTACACAAAATACTTTAGCAACCTCCCCCACAACACCTCAGCCATGTAAGGCATAGGTGTGTTTATTAAACAACACACTCCCCACACCCACAACACAATAAACTCAAGCATTCTCTGCTCCCGGCTGACACTTAACCTTGATCTCCCAATAAACATCATAAATACATACATCCCACCCTGTCAAAACTTCACAACCACCCAATTCACAAACACTCTAAACCTCGTTCAAGGCCAACCTATTATGCTTGGCGACTTTAATTCATGGAGCCCCCTTTGGGGATCAACAACTGCCAACACACGGGGCAAGAGTATTGAACGCGCATTAACCGCGAACAACTTATAAGTCCTTAACGATGGCTCTCCCACCCACAGATGTCTACACACCACACACTTACCCACGTCGATATTACAATAATATCCCCCCAAATCGCCCACTGGTGTAACTGGTCTGCACTCGACAACTTGTACGGTAGTGACCACTTCCCCATAGTAACCTAACTCACAACCCAATTTAATCCAGATCGTACACCACCTTTACCCAAGTACCAAACCGACCATGCCAACTGGGAACACTTCACAAAAAACTGCACACAAAACTCCGAATACAGGGTCAGCGGATGCATAAACCACCAAGTAGCCCAAATAACCAAACGCATTAGAGCAGCCGCAAATTGCACTATTCCGCAAACAAAAAAAATTCCCCACAAAGCCAGAGTACCCTGGTGGAACCACACTCTCCAGCAACTTAGAGACAAGAAGCAATCCCTTTTGCAGTCCTACAATCCCATAGAACAAACACCGACCTAATAAAATACAAAAAAGCCAATGCCACTTTTAAAAAAGCGGTATTAACGGCCAAACGCATTTGTTCAGAAAGATTTACCTCCCGAATCTCCCCCCTCTCAACCTCCCAAAAAGTCTGGTCCGACATCAAACGTCTGGCCGGGGTTCCCCCCTCCCCACTTAAATATATTACAACGGACTCTGAGAAAAACACCTGCTCTTTTCGCATTGCGGAAGAGTTCGGCAAAGCATAGGCAAAGTACTCAACTGAAACCAACTTTTCAGCAGAATACGTGCAGCAAAAATTGTCTTATCAGTCCAAACCACCTATCTGTCGCCACCAAACATCTAGAGCCTAACTTTAATGTGATTGAGCTTGAAAATCCCTTAAAAACCGCAAAAGGGAAAAGCCCAGGTGCCGACAGGATATCCTACCCTATGCTCAAACACATCCCCACCTCATTAAAACACAAACTCCTTACAATATACAATAACATGCTAGATACAGGCTCCTACCCCCACACCTGGAGATCTGCGATAATCATACCAATAGCCAAACCAAATAAACCAAACCACGCAGTAAATAGCTATCGTCCGATTTCCCTCTTATCCTGCTTAGGCAAAATAGTCGAAAAAATCATCGCCAAAAGACTGATGTGGTTCATTGCCCGACACAGCTTAATCTCCCACAACCAAGTAGCTTTCAAAAGGAAACACAGTACAATGGACGCCTTGTTGCGAATCCTAAACTTCGTGTCAAACGCCCTTTCCACAAAAAACCATGTCTCCATAATGGCGACTGATTTTGAAAGAGCTTTCGATCGCGTGGGAGTACATGCAGTGCTCAGCCGACTCGAACTCTGGGCATTGGTCCAAGGCTTTATAACCTTATAAAAGCTTTTATGACAAATCGCACCTTCAAAGCGCGAGTCAACAACAATTTATCTAACACCCACAAACTCGCTAACGGGATCCCACAAGGCTCCCCACTCTCTGTAGTCCTCTTTACTATCGCATTTGAACAAATTAATAACATATTCAATAAATATAAAGATGTTAACGTATTACACGCTTGCTTGTGCAGTATCGCCCACCGAATTAATCAAGCAAAAGGCATACAACAAAGCCCAACAAATGTTTTTATTTTGTTGAATTCTGTTAGCTGGAAATATGTATGGCTACGACAAAAATATATTTCCAAACCAAGAACCCTGCAACTGCATATTAACCAGCGTTTGAAAACGCTACTCCTTAGTTTTAACGTAGAATACGTTATTCGGCAGGTTAGGGGTGCAATGCGAAGTAAAAATTTTTGCGACCACTTTCGCCGCGTTCATTTCGATTTTTTTATACTTTAAACATTCCCAAATGGAATCTCATTTATATAGGAGTTAACTGAATTTGTTAGCTTTCGAACAGTATATAAAGTATAATACTGCTACATATAAAGTTTTTGATTCCATAAGTAAATGAAATTTTAAGCGCAATACATTTTTCGGCAATTTTCATATGCGTGTTTTATGTGCTCATGTATTAGCAATAAGTAAGAGCGGGCGCGATAGTGATAGCTATAGCGGATAGACTGTGCATATAGTGTTGTTTCAGTTGCCGTTGCGCTCAGTGGTGTTTCGAAGCAAGCGGCGTGCCAACGCACTGTGGGCATTTTACCAAAAACTGGCATTAATTAATGGCTTGCAAACCACGCAAGATATTTTGATTTGGTTTTTTGCGTTAGGTTTGTAAGAACCAAAGGAAAATCATTTTAATAAAATTGGCTTGTTGCCGCCCTTTTTTTTCAACATATCAGGTCGAAATCTGGGAGTCAAGCATGTTTATATAATACTAAAATTTTTTTAAAAATTCATGGATATCGGCCAACTATATAATTTTTACTAGAGATTTGCATAAACAAGAAGTTAGTTTTGGGACATTTAAAAATATATATATGACAGTTTTTTTTTGCAAAGCGCCCCATAGTGCAGCCGCAACAAACAACGGTAAAAGCTTGTGTGTGTTCGAAAAAGAAGCAACCGCGTTTCATTTCTCATGTCGTCTCAACATTTGACTTATACTAATTAATGCAAACCAACTTAGAAGGGTTGTATAAACTCAATATGAACTTTGTGCAATTAAATAGCAAAACGTGATTACTTCAATATTATGTCTGTGTAATATGTTTGTTCATATTTTGGCAATAAGGTAAGGCGTTCAGAATCAATTAAACACGTTGTAGATAATTTAATAAACTAGCACTTAAATCGACGTTTTTTGTAAGTAATTAAAATATATTATCTATATATTAAATTATATATTTGATTTTTTTTATTGACGATTATTAAATATTTGTACAAGGGGTATTTTTAATTTGTGCATTTTTTGGGTCTCAGCCACGACAATCCAGCACGTGTTGTTGTTGGTTTATGGCTGTTTTTAACTATTTATGTATGTATTTGATTCGGGAGGCAAAATGAGTGTGTGTGTGTATATTCACGAAAAATAAACCAGTGCAAAAAAGTCGCTATATACTAAATAGAATGAAAATATAATAAAATGCCTCCTTAAAACCGCCTATATTTAACAAAATATTTTGAAAGTAAATATAAATAAGTGTGATTAGAAAATACATTTATATTATTAATATTCGTATGAAATTTATCAGGAGAGAAAACAAACCCTTCTAGGAACTTATGGAAACTACATTCAATCTTCAACCTTCATTGATATAGTTTGGAGCATACATTTAAAAATATATTTTACTTAATTTAATTTCATTATTTTGTCATTACTTCTATTTTGTTTGATAAATTTGAAATGTTACGTATTCTACGTAAAATCTTAGCGGCCGTGTTGGAGACACAGCCTGTTGGTCTTTTTTTGTTGTGCTCTCGTTATTTTTATACCCTGAACCCATAAAATGGGTAAATCAGGGTATAATGGTTTTGTGCAAAAGAATGTAAAAGGCAGAAGGAAGCATCTCCGACCCCATAAAGTATATATATTCTTGATCAGTATCAATAGCCGAGTCGATATGGCCATGTCCGTCTGTCCGTCTGTCTGTCTGTCCGTCTGTCCGTCTGTATGAACGCGTAGATCTCAGAGACTACTAATATCGATAACCGCTTAACCCCCACCTTGGTAGTCTCCTCTGCCGACATACCCATCCCACCAACCGACTCCACTGTCGAACAACCCGAAAACAAAATAAAAATCGCTCTCGCATAAGCTCGCGCTGCCAGATTAGCTGCGCAAGAAAAAAACTTACAAGAATTTCATAAAAATAAATTAAAATCAACACTTGTAAACAAAATCGATTCAGACTCATCAATGGATGAATCTGATACTTAACCAGCTACTATTCTTTGATCTCCAACCCCCTTGCAAACAAAACTCTTCTCCCACACACTAGCCCAAATGTCCATAAAAATAATTCAATGGAACATAAACGGCCTATTTAACAACTACAACGAACTAATACTTGTAATAAAAGACCACTCGCCAGACGTGTTATGTTTGCAAGAAACCCACTTGCCATTTAACTTTAACAACTTTATCGGCACAAAAGGCTACACAAAATACTTTAGCAACCTCCCCCACAACACCTCAGCCATGTAAGGCATAGGTGTGTTTATTAAACAACACACTCCCCACACCCACAACACAATAAACTCAAGCATTCTCTGCTCCCGGCTGACACTTAACCTTGATCTCCCAATAAACATCATAAATACATACATCCCACCCTGTCAAAACTTCACAACCACCCAATTCACAAACACTCTAAACCTCGTTCAAGGCCAACCTATTATGCTTGGCGACTTTAATTCATGGAGCCCCCTTTGGGGATCAACAACTGCCAACACACGGGGCAAGAGTATTGAACGCGCATTAACCGCGAACAACTTATAAGTCCTTAACGATGGCTCTCCCACCCACAGATGTCTACACACCACACACTTACCCACGTCGATATTACAATAATATCCCCCCAAATCGCCCACTGGTGTAACTGGTCTGCACTCGACAACTTGTACGGTAGTGACCACTTCCCCATAGTAACCTAACTCACAACCCAATTTAATCCAGATCGTACACCACCTTTACCCAAGTACCAAACCGACCATGCCAACTGGGAACACTTCACAAAAAACTGGACACAAAACTCCGAATACAGGGTCAGCGGATGCATAAACCACCAAGTAGCCCAAATAACCAAACGCATTAGAGCAGCCGCAAATTGCACTATTCACTACACAAAGCCAGAGTACCCTGGTGGAACCACACTCTCCAGCAACTTAGAGACAAGAAGCAATCCCTTTTCCAGTCCTACAATCCCATAAAACAAACACCGACCTAATAAAATACAAAAAAGCCAATGCCACTTTTAAAAAAGCGGTATTAACGGCCAAACGCATTTGTTCAGAAAGATTTACCTCCCGAATCTCCCCCCTCTCAACCTCCCAAAAAGTCTGGTCCGACATCAAACGTCTGGCCGGGGTTCCCCCCTCCCCACTTAAATATATTACAACGGACTCTGAGAAAAACACCTGCTCTTTTCGCATTGCGGAAGAGTTCGGCAAAGCATGGGCAAAGTACTCAACTGACACCAACTTTTCAGCAGAATACGTGCAGCAAAAATTGTCTTTTCAGTCCAAACCACCTATCTGTCGCCACCAAACATCTAGAGCCTAACTTTATTGTGATTGAGCTTGAAAATCCCTTAAGAACCGCAAAAGGGAAAAGCCCAGGTGCCGACAGGATATCCTACCCTATGCTCAAACACATCCCCACCTCATTAAAACACAAACTCCTTACAATATACAATAACATGCTAGATACAGGCTCCTACCCCCACACCTGGAGATCTGCGATAATCATACCAATAGCCAAACCAAATAAACCAAACCACGCAGTAAATAGCTATCGTCCGATTTCCCTTTTATCCTGCTTAGGCAAAATAGTCGAAAAAATCATCGCCAAAAGACTGATGTGGTTCATTGCCCGACACAGCTTAATCTCCCACAACCAAGTAGCTTTCAAAAGGAAACACAGTACAATGGACGCCTTGTTGCGAATCCTAAACTTCGTGTCAAACGCCCTTTCCACAAAAAACCATGTCTCCATAATGGCGACTGATTTTGAAAGAGCTTTCGATCGCGTGGGAGTACATGCAGTGCTCAGCCGACTCGAACTCTGGGGCATTGGTCCAAGGCTTTATAACCTTATAAAAGCTTTTATGACAAATCGCACCTTCAAAGCGCGAGTCAACAACAATTTATCTAACACCCACAAACTCGCTAACGGGATCCCACAAGGCTCCCCACTCTCTGTAGTCCTCTTTACTATCGCATTTGAACAAATTAATAACATATTCAATAGATATAAAGATGTTAACGTATCAGTTTACGCCGATGACGCAATTATATACACCAAAATTAAAAACGTCAACGTCGTAAGATTGTGGGGAGCCTTTTCGGGTGCCGCACTCTCCTTAGATAAATGTAGGTTGCTTCACGTCTGCCGTAAGCACCAATGTGCAGTTCCAGAACTTATTTACAAAAACCAAACATAAACATTGTTAAACACCTAAGAATTCGAGGCATAACCTTCGACTTCAAATTTATATTTAAAGAACATTGTATAAACCTAAGAAAACAGCTTAATACAAGCTTTAATATAATTAAATTTTTAAGTTCTAAGTACACAAACATACACATCAATACTCTCATAAATATCACCCGGGCCCTAATGCTTCCCAAAATTGATTACGGCCTCCCGATCTATGGTTGGTGTGCCGAATCCCACCTAAAAAAATTATATGCCCCATACCATGGAGCTATCCGACGAGCGATTTACGCATTTCCTACCTCCCCCACCACCTGCGTTTTAGCAGAGGCCGGACTGCCAAGCATAAAAAATCGCACCGAAGAAATGACGATGAAGCTTCTCCCAAAACTACACACGACACCTAATATCCTTTTGGCCAGGAAATTCTTCAAAACAATACAACAAAAACGCAAATTAAAAATTATTTCTACCATGAGGCGCTGTGCCAAATACAACAAGCAACTCAACCTACCCCTCCCCGACTCACACCCTGGCAAAAAGGATCCCCCTTATTGGATGGACAACCACAAAAACATTAACTGCAACCTATCTTGCCACACCAAGAACCGAACATCCGCCACTGAATACCGGACCCGCTTCTAAAGCGAAAAAACAAACTCAGTGGGAAAACCTGGCTCTACACAGACGGCTCAAAAACTGCCGACTCAACATCGGTCGCTGTCGTGTCGGATAACGGGAAGACAATAGTCGCCTGTGGCCTACTCCCCCCCTACAACTCCATTTTACCGCCGAAGCCTTTGCCATCCTTAAAGCCTGTCATTTTGCAAGCAAAAACCGAGAGTCTCTTGTTATCTGCACCGACAGCCTATCAACAGTGGAAGCACTACCCGACCACACAGACACTACGGTGCGGGACATAATAAACATCATCGCAGCCTACCAAAAAAAAAAAAACTATTTTCTGGGCCGCTGGCCATCAAGGCATCTTGGGCGATGAAAACGCCGACAAAGCTGCTTACAACATTCACAACTCGCCAACACACGTCTTCCAACCATTCAGCACCAAAGACACGTTAAATCTGATTATTCGAAAACTGAGAGGAAAACAACTGGAAGAATGGAACAGCTTTAACCACTGGTACTTCCACAACAATCCAAACTGCCAAAAAATCCAACTTCCCCCCACCCTCACAAGACGTGCATGTGAGACGTTCATCCGCCTGCGGATTGGACACGGCGCGGACACCCACCAACATCTCCTTAACGGCCACAACAACCCAGCCTGCAGACTCTGCGGACATAGATTAACTATAACCCACCTACTGGACTCATGTCAACAATTGAGGAGCATTAGGGCCAACGAGTTTGACTCCCAAACCCTCTCCGACCTCCTTAAAACCCCCTCTATTGAAAATATAACAAAAATATTAAGTTTTATACAAGTAGCAAAATTAAATATATAATAAACCGCTCTCCCAAAAGAGAGTCGAAGGCCCCAGCAGCTAGTACTCCTAAAACTAGTATTAAGTTTATTTATTTATTTATTTATTTATTTATTTGTTGTCAGCTATGAACAGCTGACATGAGAATAAAATTAATTAAAATAATCATAATGAAAATAATTAAGTTTAAAGTAAAATTTAAAATTATGTGAAGTGCTGAAAGTAAATTAAGGTTGAAACAATTATAAAGTTAACGTTAAAGCTCTGGGAAATTCAACAAGAAAGTAAGTGGCCCAACATTTGTTGCGTGGATTGGGAAAAACCCAGAAAAACCCAATCAGACCAGTGGTAGATTAGTGATTAGTGGTTACGATTAGGTAAGGCAGAAAGGATAGATCGTTTTAGTACTGGAGTCGAGGTCTCCAAAGAGACAAGAGAATAAAGTTTGTTATAGTCAGAACATAACACACGAAATGGTTCATGAATTAAATAGTTACTCGAGCAACGATCGAGGCTGAGTGGTAAAAAGTTACGTGTGGATCTAATGGGAACATTTAATTTTATTCGACTTAGAAGAACTGATGAGTCGATTTCACCATTAAGTAGATTAGTGACAAATACTACACCATGCATAATTCTACGGTTTAACAGGGATGGAAGATTAATTAAAAGAAGTCTACTTGAATAGGGGGGTAGGTCTATTCCAGGAACCCAGTTAAAACATCTGAGCGCAAACAGAAGAAATTTCCTCTGCACTGATTCAATTCTATCCTGGTGAATCCCGTATTGCGGGGACCACACACAAGATCCATACTCCAGGATGGGACGTACCAATGATGTATATAGCGTTTTAGTGGTGTAGGGATCATCAAACTCTTTTGACCACCGCTTGATGAAGCCAAGTACATTTATGGCCTTATTGACCATCGACGATATGTGAGAATCAAATTTTAATTTGCTATCAAGAATGATTCCTAAATCTTTAATTTCAAAAAACGCGGACAAGTGGTGAAGCATCAAGTACGTAGTGAGCAGTATGAGGGGTACCTCTAGAAAAAGTCATGATTTTACATTTTGAACAATTTAAATGAAGTAAGTTAAAACGGCACCAAGCCGACAGTGCTCCCAACTGTAGTAAGTTACTAAAAGAATCATCATTATAGGTGAAACATAGCTTTACATCATCAGCAAACATAAAAACACGAGAATTAGTAATAACTGCAGGAAGATCGTTAATAAAGAGATTAAATAGCAATGGTCCTAGGTGACTCCCCTGAGGGACACCAGAGGTAACAAAAACAGGTTTAGATACAGAAGATTTAAAAATTACTTTCTGTGTTCGGCCACACAAGTACTCAGAAAGCCACGACAGGAGTTTTGGTGGAAATCCAATAATATTTAATTTTTGAAGCAACAAAGAATGACTAACAGAATCAAATGCCTTACTAAAATCTGTGTAAACGACGTCAGTTTGCATTTTGTCCTGAAACCCTTTGATAACTAGTGAGGTAAACTCAAGAAGGTTGGTGGTAGTAGATCTTCGCCTAACAAAACCGTGTTTATAAGGGGATAAAATTGAACAACATAAGTGCTGCAATTGAGAGCATATAATTTTTTCAAACACTTTCGGAATGGCAGATAACTTGGATATACCCCTATAGTTTTTAACGTTAGACTTAGAAGAATTTTTATGAAGTGGAATAATAAAAGATTCCTTCCATATACCAGGAAACACAGCTGAGTCAACCGATAAGTTAAATAATTTATGTAATGGTTTACAAAGTGAATCCGCACAGTATCTAAGTATACAACCTGGCACTCCATCTGGCCCGGGTAAAAAGCCCGGTTTGATAGAGTTAAGGTCGCATAGTAGCGTACACTCAGCTATAACGGGGATATAAATGCAGTTTGAGGTTTGCACTTGAAAAGGATAGGAATTATTGCAACTATATGAACTCGATGAGTATACCGATTGAAAATACTCAGCAAATAGATCGGCTACTGCCTGATCGGAATTTGCTTTTGTATTATCAAGGTAAACCGAGGATGGCAAGCAAGAAGATTTACGTTTAGAATTAACAAATTTATAAAACTGTTTTGGATCACGGGAAAAGTTTGATCTGCAACGATTGAGATAATTGTTATAACAAATAGTGTTTACAGAAATAAAATTTGACTTTGCAATTATATACGAGGATAAATCTATAGTATTTCCAGATTTTTTAAATTTTTTATAGGATCTTGTTTTCACGTTTTTTAATTTTGATAGTTCCCTCGTAAACCAAGGTGGTTTATTTTCACTTAAAGGAACAGTGAGGGGAACACATATATTCAAATACGAATTCAAAGTCCTGTAAAAAATGGCAATGTCAGTTTCTATATCAGTACAAGAATAGAGTTGAGACCAATTAGTATGCTGAAGAAGGTCATTCAATTTAGTAAAGTTAGTTTTACGAAAACATCGGGTCTTTAAGCAATTGTTAGTTGTTGATCTAAGATTAAAAAGTTCAAATGAAAGTTCTAAAGTTGGATGGTAGGTATCTTCTAGTATTATATACTAGATTTAATTTGTTAAATAAATAAAATAAATAAATAAATTTTATGGAAATGTGGCCATGTCGATGAGGCACCGCCACTTGGGCCAATTATTGCTTTCTCGCTTCTGAAAATAATTAACTTTATTCACTGTTTTTTTCTTAATAATTTTAAAACATACCTATATTTTCGCAACAAATTATCAATTTTCGAGCGGACGTCAGTCCACTGCATGCTGGCATCCAGCGCCTGCATCTTCTCCGCCATCTCCTGAAAAACATGAGTGCTTCCATTTCCGGCGACCAAATTGTCTGATTTGCTGTAGTTTTTCTTACTAAATACGAACATTTTATTAAAATAACAATAAACAAGTAGAAACGTTGCAGTCGGACGCACCCGACTGCGGTATACTTGATACCAGTTGTAAAACAGATTAAAAGAGAGCTGATTGCAATGGTGTGTGGATACGGCAGGGGTTCCAAAAAGCTATCTTCCTTCCAAATTTGGTGACTCTAGCTCAAAGTTTGTTAAAGGTAAGGGCTGGGGCGGTATGGGGGCGTGTCATCAAAATTTTTGCTGCAGATCTATGAATCATGTCAATAGCTAACCTCAAACCGAATTAGGTGACTCTAGCTCAAAGTTAGTAACTTTGATGCAGTTTTTTGAAGATCGTTAATAGCTATTTTCCTACCAAATTTGGTGACTCTAGCTTTAACGGTATGGAAAATACACGCATTCCCGTTTTTAGTGAAGCATTGGGGCGGTTTGGGGCAGCTTGGGCAGTATGAATTGGCTTGGCATCCAAAGTTGTTATGCATTTTTTTAGGGGCTATAATCATCTATTTTGGCACAAGATTTGGTGGCTCTAACTCAAAAACTGTAAAAGATATAAGCATTTATGTTTTTAAACTGCGGGGGGCTGGGGGCTGAATGGGTAGGTGGGAATCCGAAACTTTGATGCAGTTTTCTGGGGGTTATTACCAGTTTATACCTACCAAAATTTGTGACTCTAGCTCAAACACTATGGAAGATACACGCACTGCTGTTTTTAGCGAAGCGTTTGGGTGTTTGAGGGCGGATAGGGCAGTATAAATGGGCGTGGCATCCAAAGTTTTTATGAATTTGGTTGGGGATCGTAAACACCTATCTTGGTACCAAATTTGATGGGTCTAGCTCAAAAACTGTAGAAAATATGGGCATTTTTAGTGTTAAACTACAGAGTGGCTGGGGGCGGAATGGGTGAGCGTGCCTCCAAAATTTTTGATGCAGTTTTTTGGGGGTTGTTAGTAGCTAATTTTTTTGGTAGCTGTAAGGACTTGCGAAATACCTGGATCTACCGATTTTGCGCTATCGAGTTTATCGATTTACCAGCCCCCTGGTTATCGTAGAACTCCAATCTTAACACTTTGATTTACTATGCCATAGATAAAGACATTTGCAAAGTTTCAAGTCTCTAGCTTGAATGGTGTGGAAAAAAGTTGCGTTCATACTGATGGACAGACGGACAGACACCATGACGGACATTGCACAAACCCAATATACTCTTTACCTTCGGTATCGAGTATAAAAATACATGCATTGATGCTGTTTTCACTAGGCATTAACAGATGTACAAACAATTAACTTTGATACTTTTTTTCATATCATATACCACTTATAACGAAAGTTTATTCAGAAATAAGTTAATTACCATATTCTATACATATTACAGAAATACATACAAAGGCGGAAAAAAAAGCATCACCAAGAACCTTTTTCTTACCGTCCAAAAAACAAACATTTAGAGTACGAAATTTTTCAAAATATTAGTTTTTACTAACAGTTTAATATGTGTGTGCCCTAAACAAAAAGTATCCTAATTGGTCAAACTGTTCATGGTGGAATATTTGAAAGTCGTTTGCGATTAAGGTCGATATGATTGGTTAAAATAAGCTTAAGTAAGAGTCCAAAGCCGTTTTCAACAATCATACCGACCTTTATGACATACGACTTTCAAATATTCCACCATGAATAGTTTGACCATATTAGACCAATTTTTTCAAACTTCTTGCGTTTGAAAATGATTGATTTTGCGGGTACAACTTGACAAGATGGCATTTCAAAAAGGCTTCCGGCTTTTAAATAATGTTTTCTGGGGTATAAGCAAAGTTTTGCGCTATCGCATTAGTATTTAGGACATTTCGTTGCTTTGTTGCAGTCCTTAAAGGACATGAACTGCTGTAGAAAATCAACTTTTTGTCAAGAAATTGATTCATAACACATTATTTATCTCTTGTATTTGACCTTTATGAATAGTTTTTGGTGTTTGTTATTACTTTAATCAAAAACATAATGAATCAACCAACTTATCTGTGAGATTTTCAAAAATATAATTTTTATACTCGATACCGAAGGTGAAGAGTATATTGGGTTTCTGCAATGTCCGTCATGGTGTCCGTCCGTCTGTCCGTCCGTCCGTCTTTATGAACACAACTTTTTTCATACCCTTTTAGCAAGAGACTTGAAACTTTGCAAATGTCTTTATTTATGGCATAGTAAATTATAGTTTCAAGATTGGGGCTCTACGATAACTGGAGGGCTGGCAAATCGATAAGTTCGATAACTCAAAATCGAATAATACACCTATTTCGCACGCCCTTAGAGCTAAAACTACCAAACTTGGGAAGATAGTTACTAACAACCCGCAAAATTTTGCATCATAAATTTTGGAGACACGCCCACCCATTCCGCCCCCAGCCCCCCCGCAGTTTAAAGACATAAATGCCTATATATTGCACAGTTTTAGAGCTATAGCCACCAAATTTATTGCTAACATAGGTAACGACGACCCCAACCAAATTCATAAATTCGGATACCACGCCTATCTATATTACCCTAGCCGCCCCAAACCACCCCAACGCTTCACTAAAAACGGGAATACGTGTATCTTTCATAGTGTGTAAGCTTGATTCACAAAATTTGGTAGGAAGATAACAGTTAATGACCCCCAAAAAACTGCATCCTAGTTTTGGAGCCATGTCGACCCGTTCTCCAGCCCCCTGCGTTTTGAAATCAAAAACGCCTATATCTTCCACAGCTTTTGAGCTAGAGCCACCAAATTTGGTGCCAGGATTGGTGATGAAGAACCCAAAAAATTTTGATGGCGCAACCACCCATGAGGATAGCAATTGAAATCATACACAGATCTGCAGCAAAAATTTTGGTGTTACGCCCCCATAGCGCCCCAGCCCCCCTTTCCACACCTTTAACAAACTTTGAGCTAGAGTCACTAAATTTGGAAGGAAAATAACTTTTTGGCATCCCCATCTGCACCAGACAATCTTTGAGGCAGCATATACCCTTGCCGTATCCGCACCCTATTGCAATCAGGTCTCATTTAATCGGTTTAACTACTGGTATAGAGTATACCGCAGTCGGTTGCGTCCGACTGCAACGTTACTACTTGTTTTTGATGATTTCGTCCTTTTTCAACTTTACAGTGCATTTTTCGATCAATTACCATTAAATGTATGCCAAGTTACTCATCGATCGAAATAACAGTAACAAGTTGTAAAATATAATAAACACATACTCTTTGAGTGGAATATTTGGTAAACAGAACGATTTTTACGAAGATTGCAATAGTGATGCTATTATTTCGTTTGGTAATTTTTAGCGCTTTAAAAAAAAATAATAATAAAAAATGTATCGATACGAATTTCGGAACAAACCGCTTTATTTTTGTTTTGGGCACATATTAAACTGTTAGTAAAAAATAATATTTGAAAAATTTTGTACTCTAAATAATTGTTTTTTGGATGGTAAGAAAAAGGTTCTTGGTGATGCTATTATTTTTTCCGCCTTTGTAGATGTAAAATAATAACGACAAAAAAATGTACTGTGTTTTCGGTTTTTTGTGAAAAAAAAAAATACGTTGTAGTTGTAGAGGCTTTTGTAGACAAGATACGAATTGGAGTGGGTTTTGATGGACAATTTTTCATTTTATGTCCTAAAAAAATACGACTTACCGAAGGAACCGTAATGCATGCATATTTTACGAGCTATCGCGAATTTTTCAGGGGACCGGAGAAATACTATGAAATATCAAGGTTTTTCGCTTATCGAAGCTACGACTTATCGAAGTTTCACTGTATATGTGTAATAATACTGAATACATCGCAGATCGATAAATCATAGATTTAGAAGACATCCACTTTAGATTATTATTTTATCGATAGTAGTAAGAACGAAACCTAAGCATGGTCACTTTGGTTCTTAGGCGGTGGCTGTGAACAGATCGTCTGATGCGGCACTAAAACTAATAAAATCTAAATCGTTTGTAATCATTACAACGTGGTCTTTTTATATGGTGTCAGAAGTGAAAAAATCAAGCTTGGAAACATAAAGAACACAATGGAACGTGTATTGCAGGAAATCGACTGCTCGATTTTGGCAAACGAGTGGCCAAAATGGAAAAGATCATTTATCATGTACATGATGGCATCAGGAAAAGATGCGGAACCGGAAGCTAAGAAGATAGCCACTTTTTTATGGTTGGCAGGGCCCAAAGCTATGGAAATAAATAACGTTATGTTTCCAAACGATGGATCTGCAAATGGCATGGTAGGCACCGTAAAGGCGCCAACAGACGCGTCGTCAACCTCTGCAGCAGATGCTAGCCGCACCCTGGAGGATGTTCTCAAAGCTTTTGACGACTATAGCATTCCATTAAAGAACATTACAATGGAATCTTATAAATTCAACAACATCGTGCAGAGTGAGGGCCAGCCGTTTATGGAATTTGAAACACAACTTCGCAAGCAGGTACAGTTGTGTGGGTATAAATGTGACTGTGGCAAGGCCTACGAACAACGAATGATGTCTGATCGCCTTATTATTGGAATATATAATAAAAACTTACAACTTAAACTACTGGAATCAAAAAATAAAAAACTGGAAGATATAATCAACGAGTGTAAAGCATTTGAAGCAGCTGCTTACAACAAAGATCTATTACAAAACCAGAAACGTGAAATAGAGGAGAGTAAGGTAATTAACGCAGCTGCTCGGAAGCGCTATAATTGTGGATCTTCATTCAACCTAAAACATTTGTCCGAGTTTCGTGCCAAGGAAACAACATGCGATGTCTGCGGAAAATTAGGACATTTCGCCAAATGTTGTAGACAGTGGAAAAAGCGTGGCGAAAACAACAAACATAAAGATGAGGAGCGCAAGCCATCATCCGGAGCTACAACTAATTGGGTAAAACCAGGTAAAAATAATAAAGATAAGCAAAATGCAATTTTAGAAAGTAACTTTTCAAATTTAAGAATAAGTGAGTGTGGACTTAAAAGCGATAGATGGACGAAAACATTTAAAATTAATGAACAATTTGTTACGTTTAAAGTGGATACTGGCGCGGATGTCAACTGTATTCCAATAGATATAGCTAAAAAGCTGAAACTTAATATTAAAAAAGAAAACCTTCTTATTTTTGATTACAATAATGTTAAAGTAAACAATTATGGAATAGCTACAGCAAATTGTTATGATTCAAATTTCCAAAATAGAAAATGTATTGAATTTTTAGTAGTTGACACGAAATGTGAGCCTTTAATAGGCCTTAAATCTTCTGTAGAATTGAATCTAATTAAACATTTAAATATCGATACAGTATCCAAATTACTTAATACCAAGGAGGAGTTTGTGGAAAAGTTCAAGCAATTATTTCAGGGACTTGGCAAGTTGCCAAGCAAGCAATCAATAATATTAAAGGATGATGCAAATCCAGTACTGCATTAAAAAAGAGGTTCCCACAAAGCTTGCTTGGGGCATTGGAACAGGAGTTGAAATCTATGGTAAAGGAAAAAATTATTTCGCCAGTGACATATCCCACCAGTTGGGTGAACAATTTACAAATAGTAGAAAAGGCTAATGGAAAACTGCGACTTTGTTTAAACCCTAAGCCGTTAAACGAGAGCATTATCTAATACCGACGATAGACGATTTTATGGCACAATTATCCCATAAAAAAGTTTTTACAATTCTAGACTTGTCTCATGGGTTCTGGCAAATGGAATTGGATGAAGAAAGCTCTGACTTGACGACATTTATAAGCCCATTCTGAAGGTACAAATTCAATCGTGTTCCATTTGGAATCAATAGCGAACCCGAAATGTTTCAACGGAACATGATACAAATATTTGGGGAAATACCAAATGTAATCATATACTTTGACGATATAGGAATTTTAGGAGATAGTTTTGAGAAACATGACGAAACATTACTTAAAGTACTGCAGCGTGCAAAATCAAATGGTGTGCGTTTTAACCCTGACAAGGTTCAATATAGGAAAACTCAAGTTGAATTTATGGGTCACATCTTATCAGGAGACCTTATTAAACCACAAAGGAAGCACCTAGAAGCAATTCAAAATATTAAAACTCCAAAAGAAAAACATGGAGTGTTGCGCATTCTTGGGCTTTTTAAGTACCTAGCTAGGTTTATTCCAGAATTGTCATCTAGAACCGCAAAATTAAGAAATCTTACCAGACTTGATACCCCGTTTGAGTGGACTTTAGAACATCAAAATGAACTCAATGATTTGCTTAAAACGATAACGAGCAATCCAGTTCTAGCAGTGTATGACAACACCAAGCCCGTTGTTATTCAAACTGATGTTTCTAAAGATGGTCTTGGTTGTGTTCTCTCCCAGGACGGGCATCCAGTTTGTTTTGCGTCACGAACACTGACAAAAAGTGAACAAAAATGGGCACAAATCGAAAAAGAGCTTCTGGCAATCGTGTTTGCATGTGAAAGGTTCCATTATTATGTCTATGGACGAGAATTTTTGGTAGAAAGTGATCACAAACCCCTAGAAGTTTTAGTCCAGCGAGACATTGACTCAGTGACAATGCGCTTGCAGCGAATGCTTCTATATTTATTAAAGTACCCAAAAATGTTCGTAAAATATACACCGGGAAGGGAAATGCTGGTAGCAGATTGTCTGTCTCGAGCCCAACTACCCAAAGAAGGGGAAATGTCCGAATTAGCAAATGTCATTCATAAAGTAACTCGTGCCGCCTGTCCTGAAAGACAGAAAAATTATAAATGCTATAGAGAAATTTTGGAAGAGGATGAAAATTATCAAATGGTTGCCAATTTTGTTGAAAAAGGATGGCCATCATTTCATAAAGTAAACAAATTTTGCCAGCAATTCTATAAATTTAAATCTGAATTACACTTTGAACAAGGGCTTCTGTTTCGCTCATGCAAATTAATAATCCCAGTTAAGCTGCAAAGCCAAATTCTAAGACAAGTTCACGAATCACACCTAGGTATCGAAAAGACGCTAGCACGAGCACGTAAACTTTACTATTGGCCAAACATGAACGCACAGATTAAAGACTTGGTGTACGGTTGCGAAGTATGTGAAAAGTTTCGGAGAAACAACCAAAAAGAATCGTTAGTAGAAGACGAAACACCTGAATACCCTTTTCATATGGCAGGAATGGATATCTTTGAACATGGGGGAAGAAACTTTCTTTCAATTTTTGACGCGTTCTCTAACTTTTTGAATGTTAGCCAGCTTAAGGGAAAAGCAGTATCGTATGTCATTGACGAACTAAAAAAACTTTTGATAGCTGCAGCTACCCAACAAAATTAAAATGTGACAACAACCCATTTAACTCTTTTATGTTTAGAACCTTTGCTGATGAATGTAATGTAGTGCTACAGTTTTCAAGCCCAAGATACCCTCAGAGCAATGGATTAGCAGAAAAGGGAGTGGCGATTGCAAAGAACATTCTGAAACGTTGTCCTGAACTCAGTTATTATCAGTATAGAATCCTCGAATACAATTCCACCCCGGAAGCAAGCTTAAGCCTTGCCCCATGTGAGTTGTTCTTTGGTAGAATGTGTAAAACCAAAATGCCAATAAAGAAATCCTTATTGTATCGAAATTTGATTGATGAAGAAACGATTGAAAATAGGTTTATTGATAAGAAGTCTAAACAAAAGTTTTACTATAACATGCACTCGAAAAGTTTACGTCCATTTAACATAGGTGATAAAGTCCAATTTAAAAAAAAAGCCAACGAATGGGCATATGGTATCATTGAAAAAAGAGTAAATGAGAGATCTTATATTATAAAAGATAATCTTAATAACTATTTTAGGAGAAATAGAAGACTTATGAATAAATCGGAAAGTAATAATAGTGACAACAAAGAGTATTCCTATGATAACACTTTTGTAAACGATGATCATGAAAAAAGAGAATGCTGTAAAAATAATGTAAATATAGAACAAACCGAAAATGCAACAACTGATAATCAAACTGATACAATTGTAAATGAAATTAACCATGACGTATCGGCGGACTATGAAACCGCTAGCAGCCTCAGCTCAGAAGAAGAGCTCGAGGAAATTAAAGTGTCACGATCTGGAAGATCCATTAAACCTCCTAACAGGTTTGAATGAAGCTAAAAAGTAATCTGTTATTTATAAAAAAAAGCGTGTAATAATACTGAATACATCGCAGATCGATAAATCATAGATTAAGACATCCACTTTAGATTATTAATTTATCGATAGTAGTAAGAACGAAACCTAAGCATGGTCACTTTGGTTCTTAGGCGGTGGCTGTGAACAGATCGTCTGATGCGGCACTAAAACTAATAAAATCTAAATCGTTTGTAACCTTACAACGTGGTCTTTTTATAATATGTAACGCTGATGAATGTGGGGGAGGCCTGGGACCAGCCTACCTCACAACACAACCAAATTTCTGTATTCAATTGCTGGTCATTAAAACTCTTTCATGATTTTAATTCTTTGACACTAGCCAACAATTATGCCATGGCAACTACCATACAGTTATGCAAAATTGGACGACAAGTCCGAAAGTAGTTCAGTAGTGCTTACTTACAAATATTTAGCGTTTTTGGTTGTCGTACGATAGACGACGAACGCAAGGGCAAGTGAAACAAAAACGTCTGCACATGCTATTCGCTTTCGCGCTCGCTCATACTTACTGAAGCGAAGGCAAAACAAGTTAAACCCAAAAGAAAAGTACCCAAGTGCGGAAACATGAGACGCAGAAGAGTCAAAAGTTCTTGTTAGCAATTACACAGTCTATAATATTAGAAAGTCTGTGGTCAAACCAATTACTTTTGTTAATTTAACCAAAATCGATAAAACCAGCTATTTCGCAAGCCATTACAGCTACAACTACCAAATTTAGGGAGAAGATAGCTATTTACAACCCCCAAAAAACTGCATTAAATCTTTTGGAGCCACGTCCACTCATTCCAACCACCCCCACCTCCTCAACCGCGCAGGTTAAAACCACACATGCCAATATTTTCTACAGCTATTAAGCTAGAGCCACCAAGTTTGTTGCCAAGATAGGTGTTGATAACCCTCAACCAAATTCATAAAAACTTTCGATGCCACGCCCATCCATGCTGCCAAGCCCCCCCGCAGTTGAAAATTAGATATGGCTATACCTTCAACAGTTTTTGAGCTATAACCAAATTTAGTTCCAAGATAGGTGATGACGACCCCAAAAATAATGCTTAAAAACTTTGGATGCCCGCTCATCCATACTGCCCTAGCTGCCCCAAACCGCCCCAACGCTTCGCTAAAAACGGTAATGAGTGTATCTTCTAAATTGTTTGAGCTACAGTCACCAAATTTAGTAGAAATATAACTGTTAATGACCCCCAAAAAACTGCATCAAAGTTTTGGTGCCACGCCCCCTCCGTTCCCTGCCCCATGCATTTTGAAATCACAAGCTCCTATATTTTCCTCAGCTTTTGAGCTAAAGGCACCAAATTCGGTGCCAAGATTGGTGATAAAAAACCCTAAAACTTGGATGCTGCCCCCCACATACCGCCCCCAGCCCCACCATATTCCAGCTTCCACCATATTCTAATAACTTTGAGCTAGAGTCACCAAATTTGGTTGGAGGATAGCAATTGACATCATAAATAAATCTGCAGCAAAAATTTGGATGCCACGCCCCCTCTTACCGCCATAGCCCCCCTTCCCCACCTTTAACAATCTTTGAGCTAGAGTCACCAAATTTGGAAGGAAGATAGCTTTTTGGCATCCCCATCTGCACCAGACAATCTTTGAGGCAGCGTACACCCCTGCCGTATCCGCACCCCATTGCAATCTGGTCTCTTTCTATCGGTTTTATTACTGGTATCGAGTATACCGCAGTCGGGTTGCGTCCGACTGTAACGTTTCTACTTGTTTAATATGTGTTGGAGCACCTTTTCCCTAGATGGAACATTCATACATAATGACTGGAGTGTATAAGTTTTAAAGATAATAAGTTTATTTTGTATTGATAGTTTTGATTTTTGGTTTATAATAGGATACATAATGTGAATGATTTTATTTATTTTATCTATTGTTAATCCTAAATTAAATTTAAAGGTAAGTCTTTTATCAAAATTAATTCCTAACTACCGAATATTTTCCACCCACTGGATGGGTGTATTGAATATTTGAAGGCAACTATTCGGAACGTAACAGCATTTACTTTTTTTTTGTAAAAAATATGGCATTTGTTTTTCTGGGATTTATTTTGATTTTCCACTTGTGGAAGTATTGTTGTAGTTCGTTAAGATAGTTTTGCATTTTATTTTTATACTCGATACCAAAGGTAAAGAGTATATTGGGTTTGTGCAATGTCCGTCATGGTGTCTGTCCGTCTGTATGAACGCAACTTTTTTCCACACCCTTCAAGTTAGAGACTTCAAACTTTGCAAATGTCTTTATCTATGGCATACTAAATTAAAGTGTCAAGATTGGAGTTCTACGACAACTAGGGGGCTGGCAAATCCATAAACTCGATAACGCAAAATCGATAGATCCAGCCATTTCGCAAGCCCTTACAGCTAGAACTACCACATTTAGGGAGAAAATAGCTATTTACAATTCCCAAAAAACTGCATCAAAAATTTTGGAGCCACGCCCACCCATACCGCCCCCAGCCCCCCCGCAGTTTAACACTAAAAATGCCCATATCTCTACAGTTTTTGAGCTAGAGCCATCAAATTTAGTGCCAAAATAGGTGTTGACGATCCCAAACCAAATTCATAAAAACTTTGGATGCCACGCCCATCTTTACTGCCCTATCCGCCTTCAACCACCCCAACGCTTCGTTAAAAACGGTAAAGCGTGTACCTTCCATAGTGTTTGAGCTAGAGTCACAAAATTTGGTAGGTAGATAACTGGTAACGACCCCTCAAAAACTGCATCAAAGTTTTGGAGCCCCACCCACCCATTCCGCACCCAGCTCCCCCGCAGTTCAAAAACAGAAATGCCTATATCTTTTACAGTTTTTGAGTTACAGCCACCAAATTTTGTGCCAAAATAGGTGATTATAGCCCCCAAAAAAATACATAAAAACTTTGGATTCCAAGCCAATTCATACTGCCCAAGCTGCCCCAAACCGCCCCAATGCTTCTCTAAAAACGGGAATGCGTGTATTTTCCAAAGCGCTAAGGCTAGAGTCACCAAATTTGGTAAGAAGATAGCTAATAACAATCCCCAAAAAGCCACACCCCCCCCCTCGTTCCCGACCCCCCTGCATTTTGAAATCAAAAACGCCTATATTTTGCAAATTTTTTGAGCTAGAGCCGCCAAATTTGGTGTCAAAATAGGTGTTGAAGAAACCCAAAAAAAGTGGATGGCGCCCCACCCATACCGCCCCCAGCAACCATACCACCATATTCTACTAACTTTGAGCTAGAGTCACCAAATTTGGTATGAGGATAGCAACTAACATCATAAATAGATCTGCAGCAAAACTTTGGACGCCACGCCCCCCCATACCAGCCCCCAGCCCCCCTTCCACCATAATCTACTAACTTTGAGCTAGAGTCACCAAATTTGGTATGAGGATAGCAATTAACATCATAAACAGATCTGCAGCAAAACTTTGGATGCCACGCCCCCCCATACCAGCCCCCAGCACCCAGCCCCCCTTTTACCATATTCTACTAACTTTGACCTAGAGTCACCAAATTCGGTTTGAGGATAGCTATTGACATCATAAATAGATCTGCAGCAAAAGTTTGGATGCCACGCCCCCCCTTACTAACCCCAGCCCCCTTCCCCCAAATTTTTCTATTTTTGAGCTAGAGTCACCAAATTTGGTATGAGGATAGCAATTGACATCATACACAGATCTTTAGCTAAAATTTAGATGCCACGAACCACCCCCCCCACATACCATCACCAGCCTACCATCCACCATATTCTTCTGACTATGAGCTAGAGTCACCAAATTTGGAAGCAAGATAGCTTTTTGGCATCCCCATCTGCACCAGACAATCTTTGGGGCAGCCTATACCCCTGCCGTATCCACACCCCATTGCAATCAGCTCTATTTTAATCTGTTTTATTACTGGTATCGAGTGTACCGCAGTTGGGTGCGACCGACTGCAACGTTTTTACTTGTTTTTTATTTGCCATATTGTCTGTTATAAAGTTCTTAAGCTTTAGGCAGGGTGTTGTGCCGTTGGATCCAGATCTAAACCAATATTGTATGGTGGGTAATATACTAAGTGTGTCCAGATAGTCAACCAAACGAGCTTTGATTAATTTTTCCAATTTTTTGGACAACTACATAGCAGACTGCTAGCAGGTTTTCCTGCTTTGGCGCTTTGGCAATCGGAACTACTTTGGCTGTTTTCCATACTTCAGGAGTTCAGGAGCTCATAGCGAGTGGAGGAAGATTTTTCAGACAGATATTGCGTATTCCATCATCTCCTGGAGATTTTCTTGTCACTAGAGCCTTAATAATATTAGAAATTTCTGAATTTATGACTTCAGAGATTTGAGAATGAGCAATTTGATTATTTTATTAAGGACTGTAGAGATGAATTAACCAGCCTAACTGTTTCTGAGTTTGAGTAAGAAGTTATTAGCTTATGCTTTTGCTCGAAGGAGTCTGCAAGTATATTTGCTTTTTTACTACCAGAAGCGTAAATTGAGTCTCCAAGATGAAGACAGGGTATAAATTGTTTCCTCTTTTTTAACGCTTTTGCAGTATTCCAGAAAGGTTTGCTACATTTATCTAGTTTTTGAAGCTTTTTATTCCGTTGTTCGTTATTATAATTGGATAACTTCTGTCTGACAATATAATTTAGGTGGTTCCATCGAGCTTTAAGCAGAGGCAGTCCTGACATAATCCATTGCCTCTGAATTGTGTTTCTTATTTTTAAGAGTTCAGATATATGCTGGGGAATCTTGTAATGTTCAGATTTTAAAATTTTATGTGGAACAGATTCCAAAAAGGCATTATTGATTACTTTTCTAAATGAGTCAACAAGGAGATCAACATCGGAGGTCGTAATCGAGGAATTATGGCTAGATTGCATGTCTAATAAGTTGAATTGACAAATTCTTTAAATATATTCCAATTTACTTTGCTGATAATTGGATGGGGTCTATCAACTAGAGTGAGATTGATAGAATATTTTGTTAATATCGGTAAATGGTCGGAGGATAGTTCATTTGAAACTACTAGGGTAGCAGTCTGATAGGGAGAGTTTGTAAGGCAGAGATCTATAGTAGAGGCCTTAGCGTTATGGCACGCTGGAATGTGGGGTGGTTTGGGTACAATATGTTAAGTTTCTCTATGTCTGAAATTTCGTTGAGAATGTTACCTCAACAGTTGGCTCGAATGCAGTTCCATGATCTAAGCCGAGAATTGAGGTCACCGCAGACTATAAAATGTCCATGCATTCTAGATATTATAATAAATCGGACCTGTACTGATTTTTTAAATGATTGCGGTCTCCAGATTCGCTGCATGATTTTAACAGACATTTTGCTGTGTAGCCAGGGAAGTAAGCAGAGTATATTTTAAAGCTGTTATTATTGTGGTTTGTTTTAATTTGAATTCCAACATTCTCAACGAGATGGATTTTTAGGTTAGTACTTTGTTCATGTTCTATTTTTCTGCTAAATGGCGACACCGCCACCTCTGCTTTCTGTTTTATCATATCTGTAAATACTATAGTTTGGTATGTTAAACCGATCGTCTTGAGTGAGCCAAGTTTCACTTAATGCAGCTTCATGTAATATACAAATAAGAGTTTAAGAGTTCAGGCTTTTAACTAGTCCTTTTCTACTTAGATGTACACATATATACAGCGAATATCATATGGTAAGTTCAAAGATAATTGTAGTAATTGGGGAGAAGATAAAGCACAGCAAATCACTGTGCAGAAGCAGCTTCAAAAGCTACACAGAATGGCATGTGTATTCTGGTAGATGAACTACTAAGTTGACTTGCCAACAGGGGTATCCAATGTCAGGGCTATGCACATGAAATTGTGATAATAGCTAGGGGCAAGTATGAATAAACTCTTTGTGACACTGTTCAACTGGGACTTAGGATCACGCATGATTGGTGTAGGGAAGTTGGTCTCAACCTAAGCCCTACAAAAACAATCATCGTTTCGTTCACCAGAAGATACAAGCTACAAGGGATGAGGGAGAATAGGCTCGCAGGGAGTCCAATAGAAACATGCAAGGAAGTTAAGTACCTTGGGATCACTTTTGACAGTAAATTATACTTTGGCACCCATGTTCAGAATACGATTGCAGATTACAGAGCGCTGTATACGTGTCGTAGCATAGCCGAGAAGTCATGGGGAACATCACCAAAGATAATAAGATGGCTATACCTTATGGTAGGCCCATGCTCACGTACGGAGTGATTGCATGCAAATCACTGTGCAGAAGCAGCTTCAAAGTCTACAGAGAATGGCACGTGTAGGAATCACGAGCGATGAGGACCTGTCCCACATCAGCGCTTGAGGCTACAACAGAAGCCAACTCTTTTAAGAATGTCCGTGGAAGGAGTTAAGAGAGGACATATTCTTAGTCGAGTAGAGGCAGATATGCTATCGGGTGAATTTCCCCTACTGGCACAGCCAAGGGACGAAATGAAAGGCGAACATATGTTTGCGCAAAAGTTTCAAGTTCACCTGTGCAACAAAAAGGAGTGGACATCTCTAGAAGAGGTCCACAACATGTAACCGCACACTATTAAATGGTACACCGATGGGTCCCTAACACAACAAGGCTCCGGTCTTGGCGTGGTGGGCCCTCGGCTAATTTACCATGAGCCCTTAGGTATGCACACCAGCATATTCAAAGCTGACGTATGTGCAATAGGGATGTGTGTGGACTTTAATTTAAAGCGCAACTATCGGAATAGAGATATAGCCATCTTATCCGATAGCCAAGCAGCTATAATGGCACTTAGTAAGACTGTAATTAGGTCAAAGGTAGTTCGTGTGGTACGAACCAAGCTAGACACTCTGGGATCACAAAATAGGCTTGCCCTAAGATGGGTCCCAGGACATGTCAACATAGCGGGGAACGAAGAGGCAGATAAGCAAGCAAGACTTGGGGCAGCGACACCCCTAATAGGACCCGAGCCGTACTGTGGTGTAGGAAGAAGCACAATACGGGAGGAGCTTAGGAGCGAAGAGAGACGTCTACGCAGAATGAGCTCGGCAAGGACACCAGGACTCAGACAAGCAAAGCTTCTGTTGGGTAGCTATAACCTCAAACGGTATAAGCAAGTAATATCAATGGGTAAAAATATACTTAGGATACTCACCGGTCTTCTGACAGGACATTGTAGACTAAAAGGTCACCCAGCAAAGCTAGGTATAGCCAGCAGCGAGATTTGCAGATTCTGCGGAATGGAAGGAGAATCCTCTTTCCACATAATAGCAGAATGTGCAGCCTTAGTAAGGAAAAGAAGCAGTTTTCTAGGGAAACACATTGTGCAGCTTAGCGATTTAGAAATCACCGACCCAACAAAACTACTTGCCTTCATGCAAGACCTGGGTCTGATGGAGGAGCTATAAGCCAAGAAGAGTGCACAATAGATCTTTCTGGTCGCAGTGTATTCACCCCCAATATAATAATAATAATTGGCGAGAAAATAAAGCTTTTGTCTTTCGTTGGTGACGGTTGTGTTTTTGAGCGCTCTCAATAAGTTAATGTTTTCTTGTGTTTGTGCACGGAGTGTTACTTGGTTTTATTTGGTAAACGATTCTAGCAGTGATGGCAAATATACGTTGTATGTATTTACGTGTGCATTATAATAGTAGCTGATTTAAATTACATTTGAAGTCGCAGCAGAACCAACGCCTTCACACTTACTTTCGTGAACGCTACATCTTTTTGATAAAGCATATTACTTTTTTTATTTTTATTAATATTTTTATTTATTCAACTTAAAATCAATATGCTTCTTTGTTGCAGCAACAACTGGAATGTGGTTGGATCATCCAACCAAGATTTCATTCTGTGCAGATTGTGTGACAATGTGATACACATGAAGTGGGTTGGCTTTACGGCCAAAATACGGGACTGCTTAATTGCAGACATAGGCCTTAAATGGTTTTGTGGAGAAGGAGTCTACTCAATTCATGAGACAGACCTATGTAGGTTTTAAAACAATGCATACTGCATTTAATAACCTTCATACCTCCTTTAAAGAGTTGCAGTCGAGCTTCAAAAATGGCAAGTTGTTCAGTAATTCGCCGAAGCGTAAAAGGCTTCGGGGCCTAATCCGCTCAGTGTTCCTCCTGTCTTGGTCACCAATCCCCTTTTGGTTCCAATCATTAATCCCCCAACGGATTCACTTGCTAGCCCGTTAATGCTATTTAACTCGCCAGCAATAAATCCCAACAATTCTTTCCCCGAATAATTTAACACCTGAGCTTTCTGTTCCAACAGCTCGTGTGCCTATTAATCCTACTGTAGGTACACCTGGAGCTCACAAGCCTCTTGTTGTTGTGCCCTTGAATAAATTTATTTTCGTGCCTAGGCTAGCATCCGACACTTCGTTGGATGATGTTAGTGCCTACGTTAAGAGTAAAATAGACTTACCACTTGTAACTGTTGAAAAGTTTAAGTTTAAACAAGCCCGAACCATATCTTCTTTCACATTGAGTGTTCCGCCCCAACTTTTCTCGACAATTTGTTCTGGAAAGTTTTGACCACCGCAGCTCATTGTGAAGGAGTATGTGAATAGGCGTAACAGTAGTAATAACAGTATTAGGATCAGTAGTCCACCGCCTGGTAGCCACCCTGTAGCCTCAACTTCGGCGGCAAAAAACTAACACAAGTAGTTAGCTTGACCTACACTAAACTTTCTAAACTATATGTAAACAGCTTGTCCTTTGATTCACAGATAGTTGTACTCACAGAAACCTGGTTAAAACCTGATATATCTGATTATTTCGTTTTGCCTAATAAGTATAACTTGTACAGATGCGATCGCACCTCCCGCAAGGGGGGCGGTGTTCTCATTGCCGTTGATTCTTGTATTTCCTCTGAACATATTCATTCTCATGATCATCCAGATATTGAGCTCATATGTGCTAAAATATTATTTAGAGCCCGCTCACTGTATATTACTTGTTCATATATCCCTCCCAATTCTGATAATAACATTTACATATCACATCTGAATGCCCTGCAGCTTGTGTCGTCGTTGTTGACGGATATGGATCAACTTATAGTGGTTGGTGATTTTAATTTGGCACATGTTGTATGGTCTGTGAATGACACATATTCAGCGCAATTACCGGCCACTTCTGATCATTTTATCGATGGCCTTTTAGAGTTAGACCTATCACAAGTTAACAGGGTCATGTCTCTGCCAAGGGTGCTGACGAATAGTAGTCGGGCGAGAGAAGAAAACTCTTTAAAATTACCCCAGTCCAAGGTGGAACAGCATCGTGCCGAGGGACTCGTGGCTGAGGGAGAGCTCAGTCGTTACTTTGCGAACTCTAGATACCTGCCGACCTCCAGTTTAAAAAGCTTCCCGCGGTACACGGGCTATGCCGTGGGTGACTGTCCACACCCGTCTACTCGTGGGACCAAATATGAACCGAACTAACAAACAAATAAACCCAGTGTCCGGGACACTCAAAAGCCCGGGGGGAAACGCCAATCCCTCTACAGGTGCTTGCACCTCTTCCGCGACATCTGGTATGCCAGCAGGTGCTCGTAACGCCGCAAGCGGCATTGGTGCAGGATGGACAAGCCATTCGTCCTCACACCCCGGACGTCGACCTGGAACGGCTCCTGGAGCTCGGAGGCTGCAACACAAGTTTGCAACACCAGCTTCCAGGTCCGCGACGCAGGCGATCACCCCGGGGTCCGCCTCAACGGCAGCAAACAAACCGCCAATACAAGACCGGAGGCGGGCTGCAGAAATTCTGCAACTAAACCTGAGCGGCCAGCAGTCGTCTCCCGACGTACTCAAGTTCGTTGAATGGGCCAAGACAATACTGCCGGATTTTAAGCCAGCAATCCCGGCCGCTTCTGCAAAAGCCAAGCAGAAGCGCCAACGCTCCGTGGAGGAGCAGGCTCCGCAAGCCAAGCGGATAAAGCAGCCACCGCGTCCACAGCCACTCACTCGGTCCTTCGCTGAAGCCGCAAAGGGGAAGGTTCTAATTGGGGTCCTCGACAGGGGCCACAAGGAGGGCCATATCCCGTGGAACCAGTGGGGGGCCATTGAGAATGAGCTCCAGGACAAGGTGGTTGACCTAATGGAGCGGTCTGGTGGACCGCCGCCTCGTTGCTCTGATGCTGGGTGGCATCAGGGCAACATCAAAGCGATAGCCTGCGAGGATGAGTCATCGGCAGAGCTTTACAAAAAAGCGGTGGCCTTGCTGGGGGAAGTCTACCCCGGGGCGAAGCTCGAGGCGGTCGACTGGAAGGACGAGCCAAGTCGGCCCAGAGCGAGAGCTTGGGTTTCTGTCAAGCCAGAGGAGCCCGAGCGAATCCTCAAGCTCCTTCAGATGAGTAACCCCGACTTGGTTACTCAGGATTGGAGGATTGCCAAAGTCGAGGCGCCTGAAGGCAACAGCCGACAAATTATCATCGTGATAAATGATGAGTCGGCTGAGACTCTTGTCGCAACAAATGGGGCAGCTCACTATGGCTTCAAGCCTATCACGATAAATGCAGCCAGCAAGCCGTCAGGGCTGGAGGACGCACCGGAGGTGGCACAAGACACTGCCGCCCTCCCGGAGCAGCCACTGCCGGTTGCTGTCGCTGATGATACCACCGCCAATGGTAAAATCATAAGCGAAGCGCCGGCAGCCAAGACGAGTGACGGCCAGGCGGAGGAGGTATCCGAACTCGCCGACGCGGCCCAAATGATCAGCCTCGAAGAGGATACGGATGACGAGGCTGATCTCACAGTGGTGGAGTTGAGAACGGAAGATGTCTTTGACACTCCTCCAAATCAACCTCCACCACTGTAAAGCGGCTGCAGCCGCTCTTCTGCTCCGCATAAGCCAATGCGGAGCAGACATTGTCCTCATCCAGGAACCTTGGGTGTGTGGTGGCAAGGTTTCTGGACTGGGGACTCAGGACTACAAGCTGCTTGTAGCCCACAACGAAGGTAAAGTCCGCACCTGCATTCTAGCAAGAAAACATCTAGACATTTTTCTGCTTCCTGATTTCAGCGAAAGTCTGGACAGGTCAGACTTAGCTCCACCTACATGGCCCACGACCACCAGGGGCCCCTACCACAGCAACGACTACGGGCGTTAATTGCTGACTGCGAATTGACGCATACCGAGCTGATAATATGCTGCGACGCCAACGCTCACCACCATCAGTGGGGCAGCTCGGATATAAATGAACGGGGTGAGTTACTCTTCAATTATATCTTAACAACAAACTGAAACATTTGTAATATAGGTAACGACCCGACCTTTATTATAAGGAATAGGGAAGAGGTCTTAGACATGACGCTAGCCACAACCTCCCTCTATCAACAACTGACAAAATGGAGGGTACTCGTAGAGCACTCTTTTTCCGACCATAGGTATATCGACATAGAGTTCTGTCTTGACATACCCAGACCCAAATGGTGCACGTTAAACGTACAAACTGGACCAGATTCAAAGAATGCCTCGAAAGGCTAATCCCAGAGCATCCCCCAGTGGGATCCCCCTCTACCGTGTACACAGAGTTACTCACAAGTAAGCTCACGGAGGCATGCAAGTCCGCCCTAGACATGACATGCCCCCAGAGCAAACCAAGAGGCAAAACAAAACCACCATGGTGGTCCTCGCAATTAGGCGAGCTTCGTAAAACTTCGCGAAAGCTCTTTAACAGAGCTAAGTTGAAGGGAGACGACCAATCATGGAGTCTCTACAAAGCCAGCCTATCCACTTTCAAAAAGAGTCTTAGACAAGCTAAACGCTCCTCATGGCAAAACTTTTGCTCCAAAATAGAGAGCACTGCAGAAGCAGCAAGGTTCAGGAAGGTTCTCTCAAGTACTCAAGCAACCATAGGCTACCTCAAAAAACCTGATGACTCATGGACAACGACCAGTCTAGAGTCACTAGAACTTTTGATGGCAACCCACTTTCCCGGTTGCTCAGTTGAAGTACCACTACCCCTTATCCAAAGAGAATTTCAGGAACACGTTTCCACCGACTTATTCTCCAGAGATATCATCTCGTGGGCTATTCGTAGCTTCTCACCCTTCAAGTCCCCTGGGCCGGACGAAATTATCCCAGCCCAACTGCAGTATGCAGGGGACATCGCCATAAACTGGCTTCAGAAAATTTTCTCAGACACCCTGACAATAGGAACGATCCCCAAGCCATGGCTCGAATCTAAAGTTGTCTTCATTCCCAAGGCGGGAAAAGCCTCACACACGACCCCCAAGGATTTCCGACCCATAAGCCTAACATCCTTCCTACTCAAGACACTAGAAAGGGTGCTGGGCTTATATATTAGAAATACGATCAAGACCGACAACTTCTCCCAAGCACAACATGCCTACCAAAAAGGTAAATCTACCGAGACAGCACTTCATGCTGTTGTCTCCACAATAGAAGCAGCACTCCACCACAAGGAGTATTGCCTTATAGCCTTTCTAGACATTGAGGGCGCTTTCAATAACGTCGTACCGTGGGCGATCACTGGAGCATTGTCAGGGCTGGGGGTTCATTTGAAACTACTAGCAGTCTGATAGGGAGAGTTTGTAAGGCAGAGATCTATAGTAGAGGCCTTAGCGTTATGGCACGCTGGAATGTGGGGTGGTTTGGGTACAATATGTTAAGTTTCTCTATGTCTGAAATTTCGTTGAGAATGTTACCTCAACAGTTGGCTCGAATGCAGTTCCATGATCTAAGCCGAGAATTGAGGTCACCGCAGACTATAAAATGTCCATGCATTCTAGATATTATAATAAATCTGACCTGTACTGATTTTTTAAATGATTGCGGTCTCCAGATTCGCTGCATGATTTTAACAGACATTTTGCTGTGTAGCCAGGGAAGTAAGCAGAGTATATTTTAAAGCTGTTATTATTGTGGTTTGTTTTAATTTGAATTCCAACATTCTCAACGAGATGGGTTTTTAGGTTAGTACTTTGTTCATGTTCTATTTTTCTGCTAAATGGCGACACCGCCACCTCTGCTTTCTGTTTTATCATATCTGTAAATACTATAGTTTGGTATGTTAAACCGATCGTCTTGAGTGAGCCAAGTTTCACTTAATGCAGCTTCATGTAATATACAAATAAGAGTTTAAGAGTTCAGGCTTTTAACTAGTCCTTTTCTACTTAGATGTACACATATATACAGCGAATATCATATGGTAAGTTCAAAGATAATTGTAGTAATTGGGGAGAAGATAAAGCACAGCAAATCACTGTGCAGAAGCAGCTTCAAAAGCTACACAGAATGGCATGTGTATTCTGGTAGATGAACTACTAAGTTGACTTGCCAACAGGGGTATCCAATGTCAGGGCTATGCACATGAAATTGTGATAATAGCTAGGGGCAAGTATGAATAAACTCTTTGTGACACTGTTCAACTGGGACTTAGGATCACGCATGATTGGTGTAGGGAAGTTGGTCTCAACCTAAGCCCTACAAAAACAATCATCGTTTCGTTCACCAGAAGATACAAGCTACAAGGGATGAGGGAGAATAGGCTCGCAGGGAGTCCAATAGAAACATGCAAGGAAGTTAAGTACCTTGGGATCACTTTTGACAGTAAATTATACTTTGGCACCCATGTTCAGAATACGATTGCAGATTACAGAGCGCTGTATACGTGTCGTAGCATAGCCGAGAAGTCATGGGGAACATCACCAAAGATAATAAGATGGCTATACCTTATGGTAGGCCCATGCTCACGTACGGAGTGATTGCATGCAAATCACTGTGCAGAAGCAGCTTCAAAGTCTACAGAGAATGGCACGTGTAGGAATCACGAGCGATGAGGACCTGTCCCACATCAGCGCTTGAGGCTACAACAGAAGCCAACTCTTTTAAGAATGTCCGTGGAAGGAGTTAAGAGAGGACATATTCTTAGTCGAGTAGAGGCAGATATGCTATCGGGTGAATTTCCCCTACTGGCACAGCCAAGGGACGAAATGAAAGGCGAACATATGTTTGCGCAAAAGTTTCAAGTTCACCTGTGCAACAAAAAGGAGTGGACATCTCTAGAAGAGGTCCACAACATGTAACCGCACACTATTAAATGGTACACCGATGGGTCCCTAACACAACAAGGCTCCGGTCTTGGCGTGGTGGGCCCTCGGCTAATTTACCATGAGCCCTTAGGTATGCACACCAGCATATTCAAAGCTGACGTATGTGCAATAGGGATGTGTGTGGACTTTAATTTAAAGCGCAACTATCGGAATAGAGATATAGCCATCTTATCCGATAGCCAAGCAGCTATAATGGCACTTAGTAAGACTGTAATTAGGTCAAAGGTAGTTCGTGTGGTACGAACCAAGCTAGACACTCTGGGATCACAAAATAGGCTTGCCCTAAGATGGGTCCCAGGACATGTCAACATAGCGGGGAACGAAGAGGCAGATAAGCAAGCAAGACTTGGGGCAGCGACACCCCTAATAGGACCCGAGCGTACTGTGGTGTAGGAAGAAGCACAATACGGGAGGAGCTTAGGAGCGAAGAGAGACGTCTACGCAGAATGAGCTCGGCAAGGACACCAGGACTCAGACAAGCAAAGCTTCTGTTGGGTAGCTATAACCTCAAACGGTATAAGCAAGTAATATCAATGGGTAAAAATATACTTAGGATACTCACCGGTCTTCTGACAGGACATTGTAGACTAAAAGGTCACCCAGCAAAGCTAGGTATAGCCAGCAGCGAGATTTGCAGATTCTGCGGAATGGAAGGAGAATCCTCTTTCCACATAATAGCAGAATGTGCAGCCTTAGTAAGGAAAAGAAGCAGTTTTCTAGGGAAACACATTGTGCAGCTTAGCGATTTAGAAATCACCGACCCAACAAAACTACTTGCCTTCATGCAAGACCTGGGTCTGATGGAGGAGCTATAAGCCAAGAAGAGTGCACAATAGATCTTTCTGGTCGCAGTGTATTCACCCCCAATATAATAATAATAATTGGCGAGAAAATAAAGCTTTTGTCTTTCGTTGGTGACGGTTGTGTTTTTGAGCGCTCTCAATAAGTTAATGTTTTCTTGTGTTTGTGCACGGAGTGTTACTTGGTTTTATTTGGTAAACGATTCTAGCAGTGATGGCAAATATACGTTGTATGTATTTACGTGTGCATTATAATAGTAGCTGATTTAAATTACATTTGAAGTCGCAGCAGAACCAACGCCTTCACACTTACTTTCGTGAACGCTACATCTTTTTGATAAAGCATATTACTTTTTTTATTTTTATTAATATTTTTATTTATTCAACTTAAAATCAATATGCTTCTTTGTTGCAGCAACAACTGGAATGTGGTTGGATCATCCAACCAAGATTTCATTCTGTGCAGATTGTGTGACAATGTGATACACATGAAGTGGGTTGGCTTTACGGCCAAAATACGGGACTGCTTAATTGCAGACATAGGCCTTAAATGGTTTTGTGGAGAAGGAGTCTACTCAATTCATGAGACAGACCTATGTAGGTTTTAAAACAATGCATACTGCATTTAATAACCTTCATACCTCCTTTAAAGAGTTGCAGTCGAGCTTCAAAAATGGCAAGTTGTTCAGTAATTCGCCGAAGCGTAAAAGGCTTCGGGGCCTAATCCGCTCAGTGTTCCTCCTGTCTTGGTCACCAATCCCCTTTTGGTTCCAATCATTAATCCCCCAACGGATTCACTTGCTAGCCCGTTAATGCTATTTAACTCGCCAGCAATAAATCCCAACAATTCTTTCCCCGAATAATTTAACACCTGAGCTTTCTGTTCCAACAGCTCGTGTGCCTATTAATCCTACTGTAGGTACACCTGGAGCTCACAAGCCTCTTGTTGTTGTGCCCTTGAATAAATTTATTTTCGTGCCTAGGCTAGCATCCGACACTTCGTTGGATGATGTTAGTGCCTACGTTAAGAGTAAAATAGACTTACCACTTGTAACTGTTGAAAAGTTTAAGTTTAAACAAGCCCGAACCATATCTTCTTTCACATTGAGTGTTCCGCCCCAACTTTTCTCGACAATTTGTTCTGGAAAGTTTTGACCACCGCAGCTCATTGTGAAGGAGTATGTGAATAGGCGTAACAGTAGTAATAACAGTATTAGGATCAGTAGTCCACCGCCTGGTAGCCACCCTGTAGCCTCAACTTCGGCGGCAAAAAACTAACACAAGTAGTTAGCTTGACCTACACTAAACTTTCTAAACTATATGTAAACAGCTTGTCCTTTGATTCACAGATAGTTGTACTCACAGAAACCTGGTTAAAACCTGATATATCTGATTATTTCGTTTTGCAAGTTAACAGGGTCATGTCTCTGCCAAGGGTGCTGACGAATAGTAGTCGGGCGAGAGAAGAAAACTCTTTAAAATTACCCCAGTCCAAGGTGGAACAGCATCGTGCCGAGGGACTCGTGGCTGAGGGAGAGCTCAGTCGTTACTTTGCGAACTCTAGATACCTGCCGACCTCCAGTTTAAAAAGCTTCCCGCGGTACACGGGCTATGCCGTGGGTGACTGTCCACACCCGTCTACTCGTGGGACCAAATATGAACCGAACTAACAAACAAATAAACCCAGTGTCCGGGACACTCAAAAGCCCGGGGGGAAACGCCAATCCCTCTACAGGTGCTTGCACCTCTTCCGCGACATCTGGTATGCCAGCAGGTGCTCGTAACGCCGCAAGCGGCATTGGTGCAGGACGGACAAGCCATTCGTCCTCACACCCCGGACGTCGACCTGGAACGGCTCCTGGAGCTCGGAGGCTGCAACACAAGTTTGCAACATCAGCTTCCAGGTCCGCGACGCAGGCGATCACCCCGGGGTCCGCCTCAACGGCAGCAAACAAACCGCCAATACAAGACCGGAGGCGGGCTGCAGAAATTCTGCAACTAAACCTGAGCGGCCAGCAGTCGTCTCCCGACGTACTCAAGTTCGTTGAATGGGCCAAGACAATACTGCCGGATTTTAAGCCAGCAATCCCGGCCGCTTCTGCAAAAGCCAAGCAGAAGCGCCAACGCTCCGTGGAGGAGCAGGCTCCGCAAGCCAAGCGGATAAAGCAGCCACCGCGTCCACAGCCACTCACTCGGTCCTTCGCTGAAGCCGCAAAGGGGAAGGTTCTAATTGGGGTCCTCGACAGGGGCCACAAGGAGGGCCATATCCCGTGGAACCAGTGGGGGGCCATTGAGAATGAGCTCCAGGACAAGGTGGTTGACCTAATGGAGCGGTCTGGTGGACCGCCGCCTCGTTGCTCTGATGCTGGGTGGCATCAGGGCAACATCAAAGCGATAGCCTGCGAGGATGAGTCATCGGCAGAGCTTTACAAAAAAGCGGTGGCCTTGCTGGGGGAAGTCTACCCCGGGGCGAAGCTCGAGGCGGTCGACTGGAAGGACGAGCCAAGTCGGCCCAGAGCGAGAGCTTGGGTTTCTGTCAAGCCAGAGGAGCCCGAGCGAATCCTCAAGCTCCTTCAGATGAGTAACCCCGACTTGGTTACTCAGGATTGGAGGATTGCCAAAGTCGAGGCGCCTGAAGGCAACAGCCGACAAATTATCATCGTGATAAATGATGAGTCGGCTGAGACTCTTGTCGCAACAAATGGGGCGGCTCACTATGGCTTCAAGCCTATCACGATAAATGCAGCCAGCAAGCCGTCAGGGCTGGAGGACGCACCGGAGGTGGCACAAGACACTGCCGCCCTCCCGGAGCAGCCACTGCCGGTTGCTGTCGCTGATGATACCACCACCAATGGTAAAATCATAAGCGAAGCGCCGGCAGCCAAGACGAGTGACGGCCAGGCGGAGGAGGTATCCGAACTCGCCGACGCGGCCCAAATGATCAGCCTCGAAGAGGATACGGATGACGAGGCTGATCTCACAGTGGTGGAGTTGAGAACGGAAGATGTCTTTGACACTCCTCCAAATCAACCTCCACCACTGTAAAGCGGCTGCAGCCGCTCTTCTGCTCCGCATAAGCCAATGCGGAGCAGACATTGTCCTCATCCAGGAACCTTGGGTGTGTGGTGGCAAGGTTTCTGGACTGGGGACTCAGGACTACAAGCTGCTTGTAGCCCACAACGAAGGTAAAGTCCGCACCTGCATTCTAGCAAGAAAACATCTAGACATTTTTCTGCTTCCTGATTTCAGCGAAAGTCTGGACAGGTCAGACTTAGCTCCACCTACATGGCCCACGACCACCAGGGGCCCCTACCACAGCAACGACTACGGGCGTTAATTGCTGACTGCGAATTGACCATCAGTGGGGCAGCTCGGATATAAATGAACGGGGTGAGTTACTCTTCAATTATATCTTAACAACAAACTGAAACATTTGTAATATAGGTAACGACCCGACCTTTATTATAAGGAATAGGGAAGAGGTCTTAGACATGACGCTAGCCACAACCTCCCTCTATCAACAACTGACAAAATGGAGGGTACTCGTAGAGCACTCTTTCTCCGACCATAGGTATATCGACATAGAGTTCTGTCTTGACATACCCAGACCCAAATGGTGCACGTTAAACGTACAAACTGGACCAGATTCAAAGAATGCCTCGAAAGGCTAATCCCAGAGCATCCCCCAGTGGGATCCCCCTCTACCGTGTACACAGAGTTACTCACAAGTAAGCTCACGGAGGCATGCAAGTCCGCCCTAAACATGACATGCCCCCAGAGCAAACCAAGAGGCAAAACAAAACCACCATGGTGGTCCTCGCAATTAGGCGAGCTTCGTAAAACTTCGCGAAAGCTCTTTAACAGAGCTAAGTTGAAGGGAGACGACCAATCATGGAGTCTCTACAAAGCCAGCCTATCCACTTTCAAAAAGAGTCTTAGACAAGCTAAACGCTCCTCATGGCAAAACTTTTGCTCCAAAATAGAGAGCACTGCAGAAGCAGCAAGGTTCAGGAAGGTTCTCTCAAGTACTCAAGCAACCATAGGCTACCTCAAAAAACCTGATGACTCATGGACAACGACCAGTCTAGAGTCACTAGAACTTTTGATGGCAACCCACTTTCCCGGTTGCTCAGTTGAAGTACCACTACCCCTTATCCAAAGAGAATTTCAGGAACACGTTTCCACCGACTTATTCTCCAGAGATATCATCTCGTGGGCTATTCGTAGCTTCTCACCCTTCAAGTCCCCTGGGCCGGACGAAATTATCCCAGCCCAACTGCAGTATGCAGGGGACATCGCCATAAACTGGCTTCAGAAAATTTTCTCAGACACCCTGACAATAGGAACGATCCCCAAGCCATGGCTCGAATCTAAAGTTGTCTTCATTCCCAAGGCGGGAAAAGCCTCACACACGACCCCCAAGGATTTCCGACCCATAAGCCTAACATCCTTCCTACTCAAGACACTAGAAAGGGTGCTGGGCTTATATATTAGAAATACGATCAAGACCGACAACTTCTCCCAAGCACAACATGCCTACCAAAAAGGTAAATCTACCGAGACAGCACTTCATGCTGTTGTCTCCACAATAGAAGCAGCACTCCACCACAAGGAGTATTGCCTTATAGCCTTTCTAGACATTGAGGGCGCTTTCAATAACGTCGTACCGTGGGCGATCACTGGAGCATTGTCAGGGCTGGGGGTTCATTTGAAACTACTAGCAGTCTGATAGGGAGAGTTTGTAAGGCAGAGATCTATAGTAGAGGCCTTAGCGTTATGGCACGCTGGAATGTGGGGTGGTTTGGGTACAATATGTTAAGTTTCTCTATGTCTGAAATTTCGTTGAGAATGTTACCTCAACAGTTGGCTCGAATGCAGTTCCATGATCTAAGCCGAGAATTGAGGTCACCGCAGACTATAAAATGTCCATGCATTCTAGATATTATAATAAATCTGACCTGTACTGATTTTTTAAATGATTGCGGTCTCCAGATTCGCTGCATGATTTTAACAGACATTTTGCTGTGTAGCCAGGGAAGTAAGCAGAGTATATTTTAAAGCTGTTATTATTGTGGTTTGTTTTAATTTGAATTCCAACATTCTCAACGAGATGGGTTTTTAGGTTAGTAATTTGTTCATGTTCTATTTTTCTGCTAAATGGCGACACCGCCACCTCTGCCTTCTGTTTTATCATATCTGTAAATACTATAGTTTGGTATGTTAAACCGATCGTCTTGAGTGAGCCAAGTTTCACTTAATGCAGCTTCATGTAATATACAAATAAGAGTTTAAGAGTTCAGGCTTTTAACTAGTCATTTTCTACTTAGATGTACACATATATACAGCGAATTTCATATGGTAAGTTCAAAGATAATTGTAGTAATTGGGGAGAAGATAAAGCACAGCAAATCACTGTGCAGAAGCAGCTTCAAAAGCTACACAGAATGGCATGTGTATTCTGGTAGATGAACTACTAAGTTGACTTGCCAACAGGGGTATCCAATGTCAGGGCTATGCAGATGAAATTGTGATAATAGCTAGGGGCAAGTATGAATAAACTCTTTGTGACACTGTTCAACTGGGACTTAGGATCACGCATGATTGGTGTAGGGAAGTTGGTCTCAACCTAAGCCCTACAAAAACAATCATCGTTTCGTTCACCAGAAGATACAAGCTACAAGGGATGAGGGAGAATAGGCTCGCAGGGAGTCCAATAGAAACATGCAAGGAAGTTAAGTACCTTGGGATCACTTTTGACAGTAAATTATACTTTGGCACCCATGTTCAGAATACGATTGCAGATTACAGAGCGCTGTATACGTGTCGTAGCATAGCCGAGAAGTCATGGGGAACATCACCAAAGATAATAAGATGGCTATACCTTATGGTAGGCCCATGCTCACGTACGGAGTGATTGCATGCAAATCACTGTGCAGAAGCAGCTTCAAAGTCTACAGAGAATGGCACGTGTAGGAATCACGGGAGCGATGAGGACCTGTCCCACATCAGCGCTTGAGGCTACAACAGAAGCCAACTCTTTTAAGAATGTCCGTGGAAGGAGTTAAGAGAGGACATATTCTTAGTCGAGTAGAGGCAGATATGCTATCGGGTGAATTTCCCCTACTGGCACAGCCAAGGGACGAAATGAAAGGCGAACATATGTTTGCGCAAAAGTTTCAAGTTCACCTGTGCAACAAAAAGGAGTGGACATCTCTAGAAGAGGTCCACAACATGTAACCGCACACTATTAAATGGTACACCGATGGGTCCCTAACACAACAAGGCTCCGGTCTTGGCGTGGTGGGCCCTCGGCTAATTTACCATGAGCCCTTAGGTATGCACACCAGCATATTCAAAGCTGACGTATGTGCAATAGGGATGTGTGTGGACTTTAATTTAAAGCGCAACTATCGGAATAGAGATATAGCCATCTTATCCGATAGCCAAGCAGCTATAATGGCACTTAGTAAGACTGTAATTAGGTCAAAGGTAGTTCGTGTGGTACGAACCAAGCTAGACACTCTGGGATCACAAAATAGGCTTGCCCTAAGATGGGTCCCAGGACATGTCAACATAGCGGGGAACGAAGAGGCAGATAAGCAAGCAAGACTTGGGGCAGCGACACCCCTAATAGGACCCGAGCGTACTGTGGTGTAGGAAGAAGCACAATACGGGAGGAGCTTAGGAGCGAAGAGAGACGTCTACGCAGAATGAGCTCGGCAAGGACACCAGGACTCAGACAAGCAAAGCTTCTGTTGGGTAGCTATAACCTCAAACGGTATAAGCAAGTAATATCAATGGGTAAAAATATACTTAGGATACTCACCGGTCTTCTGACAGGACATTGTAGACTAAAAGGTCACCCAGCAAAGCTAGGTATAGCCAGCAGCGAGATTTGCAGATTCTGCGGAATGGAAGGAGAATCCTCTTTCCACATAATAGCAGAATGTGCAGCCTTAGTAAGGAAAATAAGCAGTTTTCTAGGGAAACACATTGTGCAGCTTAGCGATTTAGAAATCACCGACCCAACAAAAGTACTTGCCTTCATGCAAGACCTGGGTCTGATGGAGGAGCTATAAGCCAAGAAGAGTGCACAATAGATCTTTCTGGTCGCAGTGTATTCACCCCCAATATAATAATAATAATTGGCGAGAAAATAAAGCTTTTGTCTTTCGTTGGTGACGGTTGTGTTTTTGAGCGCTCTCAATAAGTTAATGTTTTCTTGTGTTTGTGCACGGAGTGTTACTTGGTTTTATTTGGTAAACGATTCTAGCAGTGATGGCAAATATACGTTGTATGTATTTACGTGTGCATTATAATAGTAGCTGATTTAAATTACATTTGAAGTCGCAGCAGAACCAACGCCTTCACACTTACTTTCGTGAACGCTACATCTTTTTGATAAAGCATATTACTTTTTTTATTTTTATTAATATTTTTATTTATTCAACTTAAAATCAATATGCTTCTTTGTTGCAGCAACAACTGGAATGTGGTTGGATCATCCAACCAAGATTTCATTCTGTGCAGATTGTGTGACAATGTGATACACATGAAGTGGGTTGGCTTTACGGCCAAAATACGGGACTGCTTAATTGCAGACATAGGCCTTAAATGGTTTTGTGCGTCCTGTAATGAGGTGGAGAAGGAGTCTACTCAATTCATGAGACAGACCTATGTAGGTTTTAAAACAATGCATACTGCATTTAATAACCTTCATACCTCCTTTAAAGAGTTGCAGTCGAGCTTCAAAAATGGCAAGTTGTTCAGTAATTCGCCGAAGCGTAAAAGGCTTCGGGGCCTAATCCGCTCAGTGTTCCTCCTGTCTTGGTCACCAATCCCCTTTTGGTTCCAATCATTAATCCCCCAACGGATTCACTTGCTAGCCCGTTAATGCTATTTAACTCGCCAGCAATAAATCCCAACAATTCTTTCCCCGAATAATTTAACACCTGAGCTTTCTGTTCCAACAGCTCGTGTGCCTATTAATCCTACTGTAGGTACACCTGGAGCTCACAAGCCTCTTGTTGTTGTGCCCTTGAATAAATTTATTTTCGTGCCTAGGCTAGCATCCGACACTTCGTTGGATGATGTTAGTGCCTACGTTAAGAGTAAAATAGACTTACCACTTGTAACTGTTGAAAAGTTTAAGTTTAAACAAGCCCGAACCATATCTTCTTTCACATTGAGTGTTCCGCCCCAACTTTTCTCGACAATTTGTTCTGGAAAGTTTTGACCACCGCAGCTCATTGTGAAGGAGTATGTGAATAGGCGTAACAGTAGTAATAACAGTATTAGGATCAGTAGTCCACCGCCTGGTAGCCACCCTGTAGCCTCAACTTCGGCGGCAAAAAACTAACACAAGTAGTTAGCTTGACCTACACTAAACTTTCTAAACTATATGTAAACAGCTTGTCCTTTGATTCACAGATAGTTGTACTCACAGAAACCTGGTTAAAACCTGATATATCTGATTATTTCGTTTTGCCTAATAAGTATAACTTGTACAGATGCGATCGCACCTCCCGCAAGGGGGGCGGTGTTCTCATTGCCGTTGATTCTTGTATTTCCTCTGAACATATTCATTCTCATGATCATCCAGATATTGAGCTCATATGTGCTAAAATATTATTTAGAGCCCGCTCACTGTATATTACTTGTTCATATATCCCTCCCAATTCTGATAATAACATTTACATATCACATCTGAATGCCCTGCAGCTTGTGTCGTCGTTGTTGACGGATATGGATCAACTTATAGTGGTTGGTGATTTTAATTTGGCACATGTTGTATGGTCTGTGAATGACACATATTCAGCGCAATTACCGGCCACTTCTGATCATTTTATCGATGGCCTTTTAGAGTTAGACCTATCACAAGTTAACAGGGTCATGTCTCTGCCAAGGGTGCTGACGAATAGTAGTCGGGCTAGAGAAGAAAACTCTTTAAAATTACCCCAGTCCAAGGTGGAACAGCATCGTGCCGAGGGACTCGTGGCTGAGGGAGAGCTCAGTCGTTACTTTGCGAACTCTGGATACCTGCCGACCTCCAGTTTAACAAGGCTTCCCGCGGTACACGGGCTATGCCGTGGGTGACTGTCCACACCCGTCTACTCGTGGGACCAAATATGAACCGAACTAACAAACAAATAAACCCAGTGTCCGGGACACTCAAAAACCCGGGGGGAAACGCCAATCCCTCTACAGGTGCTTGCACCTCTTCCGCGACATCTGGTATGCCAGCAGGTGCTCTTAACGCCGCAAGCGGCATTGGTGCAGGACGGACAAGCCATTCGTCCTCACACCCCGGACGTCGACCTGGAACGGCTCCTGGAGCTCGGAGGCTGCAACACAAGTTTGCAACACCAGCTTCCAGGTCCGCGACGCAGGCGATCACCCCGGGGTCCGCCTCAACGGCAGCAAATAAACCGCCAATACAAGACCGGAGGCGGGCTGCAGAAATTCTGCAACTAAACCTGAGCGGCCAGCAGTCGTCTCCCGACGTACTCAAGCTCGTTGAATGGGCCAAGACAATACTGCCGGATTTTAAGCCAGCAATCCCGGCCGCTTCTGCAAAAGCCAAGCAGAAGCGCCAACGCTCCGTGGAGGAGCAGGCTCCGCAAGCCAAGCGGATAAAGCAGCCACCGCGTCCACAGCCACTCACTCGGTCCTTCGCTGAAGCCGCAAAGGGGAAGGTTCTAATTGGGGTCCTCGACAGGGGCCACAAGGAGGGCCATATCCCGCGGAACCAGTGGGGGGCCATTGAGAATGAGCTCCAGGACAAGGTGGTTGACCTAATGGAGCGGTCTGGTGGACCGCCGCCTCGTTGCTCTGATGCTGGGTGGCATCAGGGCAACATCAAAGCGATAGCCTGCGAGGATGAGTCATCGGCAGAGCTTTACAAAAAAGCGGTGGCCTTGCTGGGGGAAGTCTACCCCGGGGCGAAGCTCGAGGCGGTCGACTGGAAGGACGAGCCAAGTCGGCCCAGAGCGAGAGCTTGGGTTTCTGTCAAGCCAGAGGAGCCCGAGCGAATCCTCAAGCTCCTTCAGATGAGTAACCCCGACTTGGTTACTCAGGATTGGAGGATTGCCAAAGTCGAGGCGCCTGAAGGCAACAGCCGACAAATTATCATCGTGATAAATGATGAGTCGGCTGAGACTCTTGTCGCAACAAATGGGGCGGCTCACTATGGCTTCAAGCCTATCACGATAAATGCAGCCAGCAAGCCGTCAGGGTTGGAGCACTACCGCCCTCCCGGAGCAGCCACTGCCGGTTGCTGTCGCTGATGATACCACCGCCAATGGTAAAATCATAAGCGAAGCGCCGGTAGCCAAGACGAGTGACGGCCAGGCGGAGGAGGTATCCGAACTCGCCGACGCGGCCCAAATGATCAGCCTCGAAGAGGATACGGATGACGAGGCTGATCTCACAGTGGTGGAGTTGAGAACGGAAGATGTCTTTGACACTCCTCCAAATCAACCTCCACCACTGTAAAGCGGCTGCAGCCGCTCTTCTGCTCCGCATAAGCCAATGCGGAGCAGACATTGTCCTCATCCAGGAACCTTGGGTGTGTGGTGGCAAGGTTTCTGGACTGGGGACTCAGGACTACAAGCTGCTTGTAGCCCACAACGAAGGTAAAGTCCGCACCTGCATTCTAGTAAGAAAACATCTAGACATTTTTCTGCTTCCTGATTTCAGCGAAAGTCTGGACAGGTCAGACTTAGCTCCACCTACATGGCCCACGACCACCAGGGGCCCCTACCACAGCAACGACTACGGGCGTTAATTGCTGACTGCGAATTGACGCATACCGAGCTGATAATATGCTGCGACGCCAACGCTCACCACCATCAGTGGGGCAGCTCGGATATAAATGAACGGGGTGAGTTACTCTTCAATTATATCTTAACAACAAACTGAAACATTTGTAATATAGGTAACGACCCGACCTTTATTATAAGGAATAGGGAAGAGGTCTTAGACATGACGCTAGCCACAACCTCCCTCTATCAACAACTGACAAAATGGAGGGTACTCGTAGAGCACTCTTTCTCCGACCATAGGTATATCGACATAGAGTTCTGTCTTGACATATCCAGACCCAAATGGTGCACGTTAAACGTACAAACTGGACCAGATTCAAAGAATGCCTCGAAAGGCTAATCCCAGAGCATCCCCCAGTGGGATCCCCCTCTACCGAGTACACAGAGTTACTCACAAGCAAGCTCACGGAGGCATGCAAGTCCGCCCTAAACATGACATGCCCCCAGAGCAAACCAAGAGGCAAAACAAAACCACCATGGTGGTCCTCGCAATTAGGCGAGCTTCGTAAAACTTCGCGAAAGCTCTTTAACAGAGCTAAGTTGAAGGGAGACGACCAATCATGGAGTCTCTACAAAGCCAGCCTATCCACTTTCAAAAATAATCTTAGACAAGCTAAACGCTCCTCATGGCAAAACTTTTGCTCCAAAATAGAGAGCACTGCAGAAGCAGCAAGGTTCAGGAAGGTTCTCTCAAGTACTCAAGCAACCATAGGCTACCTCAAAAAACCTGATGACTCATGGACAACGACCAGTCTAGAGTCACTAGAACTTTTGATGGCAACCCACTTTCCCGGTTGCTCAGTTGAAGTATCACTACCCCTTATCCAAAGAGAATTTCAGGAACACGTTTCCACCGACTTATTCTCCAGAGATATCATCTCGTGGGCTATTCGTAGCTTCTCACCCTTCAAGTCCCCTGGGCCGGACGAAATTATCCCAGCCCAACTGCAGTATGCAGGGGACATCGCCATAAACTGGCTTCAGAAAATTTTCTCAGACACCCTGACAACAGGAATGATCCCCAAGCCATGGCTCGAATCTAAAGTTGTCTTCATTCCCAAGGCGGGAAAAGCCTCACACACGACCCCCAAGGATTTCCGACCCATAAGCCTAACATCCTTCCTACTCAAGACACTAGAAAGGGTGCTGGGCTTATATATTAGAAATACGATCAAGACCGACAACTTCTCCCAAGCACAACATGCCTACCAAAAAGGTAAATCTACCGAGACAGCACTTCATGCTGTTGTCTCCACAATAGAAGCAGCACTCCACCACAAGGAGTATTGCCTTATAGCCTTTCTAGACATTGAGGGCGCTTTCAATAACGTCGTACCGTGGGCGATCACTGGAGCATTGTCAGGGCTGGGGGTGGGGGACCGCATTGTGGGACTGATTGATCAACTGCTCAAGAGCAGGACAGTCAGGGCCACTCTGGGGTCCTCAACCATATCCAGATCTGTTAATAGAGGCACACCGCAAGGAGGTGTCCTCTCTCCTCTCCTTTGGAACTTGGCGGTAAACAACCTGCTGCGCTCCATGGAGGGAGGGGGCTGTCGAGTGATCGCTTACGCAGATGACGTTGCCATAGCCTTCTCGGGCAAGTATCCCCAATCCTTGTGCGAATGCATGACCACTGCACTTCAAACATTTTCCTCATGGGCCACATCAAATGGACTAGGGCTGAACCCAGCCAAAACTGACTTAGTCCTCTTCACTAGGAGGTATAAGATTCTCCCCTCAGGCCGGCGTCTGGGGCGGCGTCTTTTGCGATGAGCTATCCATTAACAAATCTTTCAGCCTCCCTGACCATTGCAGTGTGTTTCAAGCTGAAATCGCTGCAATTCACGAAGCACTCTCCTGCATATCCGAAATAAATTGCTCTGCAGCCAGAATCTGCATATTTTCTGATAGCCAGGCTGCTATCAAATCTCTCAAGCCGATATCATCTAACTCGATATCTGTCACAAACTGCCGCAGATCTCTGAAGGTGATGGCCGAGCAGTTCGAAATACACCTCATATGGGTGCCCGGACATAAAGGCATCGAGGGCAACGACAAAGCAGACGAGCTGGCAAGGCATGGTACTACCGTGCCTCTCCTCACAGACAAGGAGAGCATGGGTATCCCCATGGCCAGCTGCAAGCTAAGAGTCCGATCGCACTTCGATCCTGAAGCAAACAAGAGATGGCAACTTACCACCGCCACGGGTAGGATTGCCAGACAAACCTGGCCAACGCGCTGTAAAAAGCGGTCCTTAGGCCTTGTTCACTTAAACAGATTAGGTTGTGCTGCCGTAATCAGGGCCATTACGGGGCACTGGCTAGTGGGGACTCAAGCAGCGAGACTTCTAGCCCCCTTCAATGACTTCTGCAGAAGCTGCCGAGACGAGGAGGAACAGGAAACAGTCTCCCACCTCTTCTGCGACTGTCCAGCTCTCTGCAAGAACAGAAAGCGATACCTTGATTCTTTCTTCTTATCGGACCTCTCTCAACTGGCGGATACTAAACCGAAAAATATCCTGTCCTTTATTCGAGCCTCGGGCTGGAACCACGCCCTCGTAAACGATGTAACACACTCTACGTCTGGGTAGACGGTATCTGTGGACTATGTCCAAGACGCGGCATCACATTGGGCCAATACATGGCCTACGTGAGTGGGGGGTTTTGTCTCAAACTGCTCACTACCGCTCTAACCTAACCTAACCTACGAGGGAACTATCAAAATTAAAAAACGTGAAAACAAGATCCTATAAAAAATTTAAAAAATCTGGAAATACTATAGATTTATCCTCGTATATAATTGCAAAGTCAAATTTTACTTCTGTAAACACTTTTTGTTATAACAATTATCTCAATCGTTGCAGATCAAACTTTTCGCGCGATCCGAAACAGTTTTATAAATTTGTTAGCTCAAAACGTAAATCTTCATGCTTGCCATCCTCGGTTTACCTTGATAATACAAAAGCAAGTTCCGATCAAGCAGTGGCTGATCTATTTGCGGAGTATTTTCAATCAGTATACTCATCGAGCTTGTATAGTCGCAATAATTCCTATCCTTTTCAAGTGCAAACGTCAAATTGCATATATGGCCCAGTTAAAACTGAGTGTACGCTGCTAAGTGACCTTAATTCTATCAAACCAGGCTTCTTGCCTGGTCCAGATGAAGTGCCCGGTTGTATACTTAGATACTGAGCGGATTCACTTTGCAAACCCTTACATAAATTATTTAACTTGTCGGTTGACTCAGCTGTATTTCCTGGTATATGGAAAGAATCTTTTATTATTCCACTTCATAAAAATTCTTCTAAGTCTAACGTTAAAAACTATAAGGGTATATCCAAGTTGTCTGCCATTCCGAAAGTCTTTAAAAAAATTAGATGCTGTCAATTGCAGCACTTATGTTGTTCAATTTTATCCCCTCATCAACACGGTGTTGTTAGGCGAAGATCTACTACCACTAACCTTCTTGAGTCCACCTCAATTGTTATCAAAGGGTTTCAGGCTAAAATGCAGACTGACGTCGTTTATACAGATTTTAGTAAGGCATTCGATTCCGTAAATCATTCTTTGCTGCTCGAAAAATTAAATATTATTGCATTTCCAGCGAAACTCTTCTCGTGGCTTTCAGTACTTGTGTGGCCAAACACAAAAAGTGGTTTTTAAATCTTCTGTATCCAAATCTATTTTTGTTACCTCCGGTGTCCCTCAGGGGAGTCACCTAGGACCATTGCTATTTAATCTCTTTGTAACTTACTACATTCAGACTTGGGTGCACTGTCGCCTTGGTGCCGTTATAACTTACTTAATTTAAATTGTTCAAAATGTAAAATCATGACTTTTTGTAGAGGTACCCCTAATACTGCTCACTACGTGCTTGATGCTTCACCACTTGTCCGCGTTTTTGAAATTAAAGATTTAGGCATCATTCTTGATAGCAAATTGAAATTTGATTCTCACATATCGTCGATGGTCAATAAGGCCATAAACGCTCTTGGCTTCATCAAGCGGTGGTCAACAGAGTTTAATGATCGCTGCACCACTTAAACGCTATATACATCCCTAGTACGTCCCATCCTGGAGTATGGATCTTGTGTGTGGTCCCCGCAATACGAGATTCACCAGGATAGAATTGAGTCTGTGCAGAGGAAATTTCTTCTGTTTGCGCTTAGATGTTTTAACTGGGTTTTTCACAATTTTAGAAAATTTTGTGGACAATTTAATTAAATGCAATTATGTTTCTATACTAATAAAATATATTGTAAAGTAGTTATTATGTCGGGGTATAGATCTCAGTCTGTCCACGGTCCACGTCACAAGATATTTATATTTAAAATCAGGGACGTTCGCGAAATGGAGGTAAGTGTCGTGCAAGCCGCGCTGTCGCTTTATTAGATGGCGACCACCGATTCATTTGGCATATTAACCGTTCTCTTAGCACTAGCAACTTCAAACAAAACGCATGCGGGTTATTCGGCTATAATACTTTTCTTTTATTTTCTAAGTCTTTCCACGCTTCTTGCGCCTTGATCTCTATTCCTACTTATAAAACTTCTCGTACCATTTTCCTATTCCGCGATCGCGTCTGCGCAGTTGCGTGCTCTCATACCAACTACCTTGCCGGTCTCGCACTTCAGGTCAGCGTGCTTCTGGCGCTGCCCTCGCTCGCGACAATTGGGTCGCGTGTCGCGAGCGCGCCCTCACATCGTTTGTCGCCGGCTTCGCTGCCCGGCCCTCTTGCTGCGCTGGCTGCATTGCTTAGCCTATTCATATTCTCTTTCCTTATTCTAACTCTTATTCTAAGAGTAAATTGTAATTCATTTGTGTTTATCTAGTGTTGATTATTACTTAATCACTTAATTACTAATTGTATAACTTGTTGGCTTGTCTTAAGTATTTCGTTCATTTCATTTGTTTTTTTTCCTTCTTAAGTTATATTCCTTGCCTTATGTCTATTATTTTGTTATCTTCATAAATCTTTCTTTGTCTTATATCCTTTGATTGTATATGTATGTGAGGGAGGTTCACGCTGGACCTACTTCACACCCCCCCCTTTCTTCGTGACTGTGACCCTCCCGTTCGGGTGCATGGTCACGGAGTAAACTGTTTCTCCTACCGTCACCCTAAGCCGGTCCCTCGATATTCGCTTGCTACGTGCCCGCAGTTCCCGTTTAATTTCGTCGACGGCCCGCTTGGTCACGATGCTTGTGTCTGGGTGACACGTCCAATTCTTTGGGACTTCGGGTGGCGCTCCTGTGTTCTCGTCGGGATCAGCCGGGGTCAGGTTCTCTTCCGGCCTCGTGGTAAGGGGCGCTTGGCGTCACTCGGCTGCGGCGCTACTCGACGGTTTGTCGTCGTCGTCGTCTGTTGCCTCCGACCATAGTCCCGGGGCCCATACTCTGCGTACGTTCGACTGTCGTGGTATCTCCTTCGCTATATCCTCAAGTCCCTCTTCCCATCCCAGCACACCTTCTTCCTCACTCTCTTCGTTGTTTTCCGTTTCTGGTTTGGCGGTGTCGTTGGGGCTCCCTTCCTCCTGAGCTTGCATGAAAATCGTGGTTGTCACCACCTTTTGCAGCACGTGGATGCCTTCCAGCGTGTCTGTTACCTCTTCCTCGTGTACGTATCTTGTCATGTCTGGACCATTTGCACCCCACGCCTCTTCCACCTTCGTCAACTTCGTTCGACGGTGCGTGCATTCCTCTAGTTTTAGTACTGTTTCTTTGCTCATTTCTGTTGGGAGAAACATAATTGTGGGTTATTACGGAATTATTATTGAAATTTTAGTTGTATGTTTTGAAACGTTGTGGGTTAGTATAAGAGTTTTGTTGGGGTTTTTTTCTGGTTATGCTTCTCCCCGACTCGATTCGGCTTCTTCTCCGTCTTGCTGGAAGGGTTTTAGCTGAGTTACGCTTGCGATTCTGCTTTTCCGATCCCCGTCTTTTGTCAGACGCACTACATTTGTTGAGACGAATTTCTTCACCCTGTATGGCCCGTCGTACTGCGGTGCTAACTTGGCTGCGAATCCGTCGCTGGCCTTCAAGAGTTGGTGCGTCCTCAACAAGACAAGCTCGTTGATCGTCGGTCATCATTCCCTTCGTCGCAGGTTGTAATTTCTCCCTTGATCTGTTGAAGCTCGCTGCTGGTTGCTTCGCGCTATGTCGAACACCTCCATTAGCCTATTTGCCCTTTGTTCCGGCGTTTGCGGTGTGCTTCCTGTACCTGGCGTTTTCTCCTCGTACAACGTTGCTGGCAAACGAGGTTCCCTTCCCTGCATCAAGAATGCTGGGGAAAATCCTGTTGAGTCCGCGATGCTCGAGTTTACGGCTAACGATACTTCGGGTATCAACTGGTCCCAAGAATTTTGATTTCCGGAGATAAACCGTGCGATCATCGTTTTTACCGTCCTGTTGGTTCTCTTTGTTGGGTTCTCCTGAGGGCAGTATGGAGCGGTGTGTTCCATCTCTACGCCTAGGGACTTCAAAGACGCTTTGAAAACCCGACTTGTGAACTGCACTCCGTTAGCGCAAACGAACCTCTTTGGCACTCCGAACGTTCTCGAAAAGCCTTCTGCAACGTGGCCGCTGTTGCTCGTCTCATGGGGACCAATTCTACCCACTTTGTAAAGTATTTGACGTCAAACTGGTATTGCTGTAGCTCTAAAGCCCAGCGCGCTATCCTTCCTGTGGGGCTCTCAATTGAATCCAACCATTTTAATGCCATGTGGTCTGTGACCACCTCAAATCGGTATCCTTCCAGGTAGCATTTAAGTTTTCTGATCGCCCACACGATCGCAAAGCACTCCTTTTCTGTAGCCGAATAGTTCGACTCGGCCTTTGACAGCTTCCGGCTGGCGTACGCTATGACCTGCTCCTGCTGATCAATGGTTTGCGTGAGGACCGCTCCGAGGCCGTAGTCGCTCGCGTCCGTCTGCAGCGTGAACTTTTCTCCAAACTCCGGACATGCTAGGACAGGCGCGGACGTTAGACACTTCTTGAGACTGTCTAATGCGGCTTGTTGCTCCTCCTTCCACGACCACTTCCGGGACTTCTTCAACAGCTCTGTCATCGGTTGTACCACTGTTGTGGTAATCGTCTAAGCTCTTTCAGGTTTGTGGGTGTCTTAAGATTTTTCATGGCTTCCACCTTTGAGGGGTCCGTCTGGATTCCTTTCTCGCTCACCAGATGCCCTAGGTATACTAGCTTATTCTGGAAAAACGAACTTTTTTTTTGATTAAGTTTTAGGTTGGCCGTCGGAATACTTCTCTCAAGTCTGCTATGTGTTGCTCTTTTGTTGTGCTGATTACTATTATGTCGTCTAAGTAGGCGAACGCATGGGGCTCCATCTCCGGGCCTATTACCGTATCCAATGCTCTCTGAAAAGTCGCACCGGCCGAATGCAACCCAAATGGCATGACTCGCCATTGAAACAGTCTTCGACCTGGCACTGTGAACGCAGTGTACTCTTTGCTGCTTGCTGCCATTGGGATTTGCCAGTACCCGTGCTTCAAGTCTAACGTCGAGATGTAACGTGCGTGCCTCAACTTTTCCAGTATATGATTTATCCTGGGTACGGGGTATGCATCCGGTATAGAGTGTGCGTTGAGCTGCCTGTAGTCCACGCACATCCTCCACTCGTTCGTCTTCTTACGGACGAGCACTATGGGCGCGCTGTGTGGGCTGCGTGACGGCTCGATTGCCCCCGCCTCTATCAGTTCGTTCACCTGTTGGTCGATCACACCTTGCATCGCCGGATTTTTGGGGTAGTACCTCTGCTTGATCGGCTTGTCATCCCTCATGACGATCCGATGCTCGGCTACGTTGGATACACCCTTCAATCCCTCGAAGAGTTGCAACTCTGTCCTTAAAAACTCCTGCGTGGCTGGTTCCAAGTCCGCTGGCCACACTGATTCCTGCGCAGCGTCTTCTTCCGCTGATGATCCTGCTTTGAGGTCTCCTCTTTGCGGCGCCTCGGCTCCTGCACTTTCCACCTGGCCTAGCGATGGCTCCTTGACGACTGTAACTGCGTCTCGGCCGGCCCCTTGCTTGGCTAGCGTGGTATCCTTGCTGCGATGCGTCCCCAGGTTAGTCTCTCGCTTCTTGCCTCTGGTGCCGCGTCTCTCTTGCTCCTTCTCCTTCTCCCCCTCTGGCCTTGACTCGGCTACTTCGGTCGCCTCAGCTGGCGCATCGGCGCACTTCAGAATCAGCGTCGCCTCACCGCACTGCATAGTCGTCCGCATCTTGCATAGAAAATCCATCCCCAGGATAAGACTGTCTAACATGGATGGCATTACGAGCATGTCCATCGGCACTTCTTTGCTGATCAACTTGACCCTGACTCTCAACAATTTACTAATTGCTACCTTCGATCCATCTGCTAAGTGAGTATTCGCGATCGCTGCGAATACTTCCCCCTTTGCCTTTATTTCCTCAAAAAAAACTTTGGCTCACGAAACTTCGTGACGCCCCGGTGTCGATCGCCGCCTTCGCCATTCGGTCCCCAACCTTCACCATGGCGATTATGCGACTATTTCCTGCTCTAAGAGGACATTCTAGTTCCGGGACTGACTCGCACCGGCGCCCATCCGATCCCGCTCCGGATGACGCGGCTGCCCGTTTCCCGCTCTCCTACCGCAACATGCCAAATCGCTCACGCCTTGAGCACCACACTGTCAACAGATTACCACATTGGGATTTGGGCATTCTCTTGCAAAGTGTCCCCCTTGTGAGCAGTTGTAGCACACGACACTCACGACTGCCGACCTAACCTGTTCGCGCCCCATCATGTTATTCGAAGTTTCATCGCGTTTGGTGGCGGGATGACTACCAATCTCATTTCGCGCTAACGGTACCTGTGCTGGCGGGTTCCTAAACGGATTAGGCGGCTTGGCGGGTGTGTCCATGCCACCGGACCTACCTTGATACCCAAGAACCCTTGTCTGGTTGTACCCCGTCTCCCCCTGGACCTGACCCGGGATGTTCTCGAACTCCGAGGCTAGTTGCGTTAGCTGAGACAGATCCGTAAAATCCCTCCGTCAAATATAAAGGCGGTACTCCCGAGAAAGGTTCTCGAACACCCTTCTCAACTCCTGCTCAGGAGTATAACTGGCGTGCCGCATTAATCTCTTCAAGTCGACTATATACTCTCTGTATGCTCTCTGTGTACCTTCTCCTACGCGTTGTCGGCGGTCCCTGATCTCGTCCTCTAATCTGTCAAAGTATTGGGGAGGAAGAAAGAATCCTAAAAATTCCCTTTTGAACGTTCCCCACGTCACGTCCCTTAATCCGCTCGTTGAGAACCAACTACCTGCCATGCCTGTCAAAGCCTCGCTCATCGCTCTCGGTATGCGATCCAGATCTACATCGTACGTTTGGGCGCATTCTTCCAATGTTTCTATGAACGCGAGTGGGTCAGAGTAACCGTCAAACTTAACACCCCATTTCCTGACCTGATCAGGGACGACCATGTAATGCCGGTGACCGTTAGCGAGCTCGTAAATTTGCCTGTAATCCGCCTGGCCCTCCTGGGTACTAGTCATGGGCGGTCCTACGGGCGGCACTACATGTACGTTCGGGGTCAATCCAGCTATGTATCCGCGAATGTATAACGGCCGGTGCAAACCGCACGTGGCTGGGTAATGGTGGCAATTCTCCTGATGACCCTGATAACGCCAACAAATCGGATTCCGAATTTTGTCTGGGTCGCGCCCCTTCACTAATGACAGTGGGTGGGACGGGTGACCCTCGGCTCTTGGCGAACTTCCGCTCCCATTCGCCCAACCGGTTCCAGGTTGACGAGCTATGCCCCCCCAATTTTATTATATCACATACCCGTTTCCGCAACTCTTCTACCTTGCCGGCGCTTTCTATGCTGAGCTCCTAAGCGATTCGTTCTAGATCCTCCTTCCGGCAGTAGTACACCCATCCTAGACCCACGCCTGGGTTGTCGCATCCTTTTTCTTCTAAACTCAGGTTGTGCTCCATGGTCGCTGTTCGTGATTTTTTTTTTCGATTTGTATGTTTTTTGTTTTAATTGTATTTAATTAAATTTTTATTTTATTTATTTAAATTTTATTAGTTTAATTAAATTTTTATTTAATTTATTTAAATTTTGTTTATTTAAATTTTTATGTAATACATTTAAATTTTATTTAATTTATTTAAATTTTATTTAATGTATTTAAATTTTTGTTTGTTTAAAATTTTTCCAGTCTCGTCCCACTGTATCGCAATCAGCTACCGCGCAAAAACCAATTCCAATCTCCAGGTGTTGGCGTGTGCTGCGCTTCCACAGTCAGCGCTCGCGTTGCTCTGCTGTGATCACTTTTCACCAATGACTCTGTTCCCCACGGTTTTTAGCCGTTTTCTAGCCGAACGCTTACGCCTGTCTTTTCGCTATTCCCGTTCGCTTAGTTGGTGCGCCTTCTTTCACCGTCAACTTCGCTGCACGTGCACTCTAAGCTTCGACCGATTTGCTGCTTAACACATACAAAAATAACTTTTTCGCGACGACTGTACGATTGGCAAACATTTTTTCCTCAGCGCCAACTGACCATCTGGCACCTTTTATTGCCCTCGCCGTTACTTTCAGTTTTTTTTTTTGTTCTCTTGTTTCTTACTCGCGCGCGATCGCGTGGTATGACCGGCTATGCCCGACTGTCACGATTCACTTTTAGTATTGCGTTTGGGGCTTTTGCTCCCAACTTGCACTACACCTCTTTCACGTTAAGTTCCTGCTCGGGCGCCACTTGTAAAGTAGTTATTTTGTCGGGGTATAGATCTCAGTCTGTCCACGGTCCACGTCACAAGATATTTATATTTAAAATCACGGACGTTCGCGACAGCCGCGCTGTCGCTTTATTAGGTGGCGACCACCGATTCATTTGGCATATTAACCCTTCTCTTAGCACTAGCAACTTCAAACAAAACGCATGCGGGTTTTTCGGTTATAATACTTTTCTTTTATTTTCTAAGTCTTTCCACGCTTCTTGCGCCTTGATCTCTATTCCTACTTATAAAACTTCTCGTACCATTTTCCTATTCCGCGATCGCGTCTGCGCAGTTGCGTGCTCTCATACCAACTACCTTGCCGGTCTCGCCCTTCAGGTCAGCGTGCTTCTGGCGCTGCCCTCGCTCGCGACAATTGGGTCGCATGTCGCAAGCGCCCTCACATCGTTTGTCGCCGGCTTCGCTGCCCGGCCCTCTTGCTGCGCTGGCTGCATTGCTTAGCCTATTCATATTCTCTTTCCTTATTCTAACTCTTATTCTTGTTGGCTTGTCTTAAGCATTTCGTTCATTTCATTTGTTTTTTTTCCTTCTTAAGTTATATTCTTTGCCTTATGTCTACTAATTTGTTATCTTCATAAATCTTTCTTTGTCTTATATCTATTGATGTATGTGAGGGAGGTTCACGCTGGACCTTCTTCACAATATGTATTTTAATTCAATTTCATGATCAATATTGTACAATTGATTCGCCTTCTCACATTTAGCTCAAGAAACTTGGTTGCCAAGGTGCATATCAATTGCTAGTTCAAGTGTTTTGTGGGGTGAGACAGGTATCAAAAGGTCAAAAAATACGTAAGACAGGCAAACTTTCATTTATATCAAAGAACAATAGTATTTGCAAAAAAGAACCCAGCCTAGCGGCAAACACTTGTCCCTCACAACTCTTCATCTTCCCTCATTAATGCGTTGGGGTAAAAACAAACACAAGACTTTGACTTCGAAGGCAGTCAAATATCAGATCTGCTGCTGCTGATCATTCATACTCTTCCCAATTTTTACCCTATGACACTTTCTAACAACCTTTGCCATACAATTATGCAAAGATGTACACAAATTACGAAAGTGTATTCAAATACAAATACTAACAAACTTCTTACCGTTCATGCTTTCCGCTGACCCTTCGCCACTCCTTTAATCGACGGGCTGCTGAACGCCAAGCGCAACTGAAACAAAACAACAACCTGCTGCTGGCTTGTCGTTGCTGAGACGCTCACGCTGCTGTATGAAAAAATACCCTCTGTACCAATATTCAATAATTGTCAATGAAGTTTCTCATGTTTAGCTATAGAGTTGCACAAGGTTCATATAGGTCGATACCACCCTTTCATAAAGGGAAGCAGCAGGTATATTCAAATAATGTCTAAAATAGCCAGTTTCACAATTTTAGAAAATTTTGTGACAACAAAAAGAGAAACGAAGTACGGCAACAATATTGGGTCGTCCGCATAGCACACCATAGACTCATAATGCAAACATAACAGCCATCATCCACGAATTGTGCCGCACTTCATATGAAATATCAAAAATCATTTCAAAGCCCAAGTCCACCAAAACTGCAAACATAACAAACCCACATTTGCACATACAAATATATATGTAAATGTAATTTGTGTAAACGCACTATTGCCTTGCTGCTCTAGAGCTAGCGGTAAAAGCGATACGCAAGCAGGTATACAAAGAAAAGGCACACAAGAAGAGAAACAAACAAGCTATGCGCACACATTCAGTATGGATCATGATGGAATAACATAAGGTGGTCCCGTCCAAGGTATACTTAAGAGGGTAGCATTACTCGCTCTCTCGCTCTCTTTTCACTTCTTAAATTGTCAGTCTGTTAGCAGCAGTTGTGAGCGACGCATCTCCGCAGACGACTTTTTCGTCGCTCTCAGAAAGAAATATCGCGCATTGCTTGTTTGTTTCTCTTCTTGTGTCCCTTTTCTTTGTATACCTGCTTGCGTATCGCTTTTGCCGCAAGCTCTAGAGCAGCAAGGCACTAGTGCGCATACCCAAATTACATTTACATATACATATATATTTGTGTGTTTTTTTTTTTTTTTCAGTATAATAAATAACCTATAAATTAAGCTACAAATAAAAATAAGAACAAAGCATAGACATGACCAGCTTCTGCGGGACCGCCGCGATGCATTGCATCGCAGAATCAGGGTCAATGTCTATGAACCGTTCGCCCGTAGCCGCTCCAAACGCCACATCCTCGCACCAACTGCACTCAGAACTGGAGTCGTGCTTAAACCTCTTCAAATAGCTCCTGAAGCAGCCATGTCCCGTCAACAGTTGAGTGAGGTAGAAGGTGACGGACCCATGCTTCCTCTCCATCCATTGACGCACATATGGTATCAGCAAGTGCGTCCAGCGGCCTTTCGTAGAAGAGTCCCAAGTCCGCTGCCAGGCCTCCAGGCTCCGCTCACGGGCTACAACCCTGGCCGCTCTTCTCCCCGTTGGTGTTACGTTCAGAACCGCTGCGGCTTCAACCGCTAAGCTCTGAATCGGGATCATCCCAGCAATCACCAGGGCTGCATCTGATGAAACAAGTGGACTATATCTCTATAGAGTTTATTTAACGTGGCATGTTCCAGTATAGGATTAAAACCACGGTGCCCGCATATCCGAGGATATAGCACAGTGAGTCTGGATTAAGCGCCAAACTAACGCCCCTTCGATATTTCTATTTCAGGTACCAATTTAAAGTTACTTAGTTTTGGTAAGCAAGCTTCCACCTTGGTGAGGAGCGCCGTTTTATCTAAAGCGACTTCCGATATTTGGGCATCGGCACCCGGTTGGAACATACGCAACACCACGCCGAGGATATACTCTACCCGCTTTGGGTTTAACCACAACCACCACGATACTCCCCGGGGGCCGCAACCATTAACCAGGACGGAACAAGTTCCGCCGGCTCCTGATTACCCGTGGTACCGAATTTTTTAACCTCCGGTCAGGTCTCGTACCTTATCGACTTTAAGATACTTCCAATTTAAACTCCAAAAAAGTTTATGGTTTGGTGGACCATTTACTCCTGTAGTCGGCTCTTACGACAAGCGGTAGTATACTGTGATTGATATTCTTTGACCCGTCAATCACACGGGCTGAAACCTTCGTTCTTTCATACATCCTTTTGAATTCTTTCCCCATCCTCAAAGCCTTCTCTCTCCTTTCACTCTCCTTTCGCACTTCTTTCAACAACCTTGGGACACCAGGTACTGCATTTCGCTTAATCTCGCTTGGAAGACGATCATTACTACTCTTCTTCCCTTGATCACCAGCCTTCACTCTCCTTTCACTCTCCTTTCACACTCCTTTCACTCCTTTCGCATCGTTTGCATCGGTGCACTTTTAGTCGCCTCGTACGACAAGTTGTAGCTTACTGTGGTAGAATTCTTTCCCACTAACCACACGGGAACACCTTGGGACACCAGGTACTACACTTCGCTTAATCTCGCTTAGCAGACGATCATTACTACTCTTCTTCCCTTGATCACCGTTGACAACGTTTGTAGACCATTATTTCACGTCATATTTACCCATTATGACGATCATAAGGCTACCAGCATACTCCTCTCCGCCAGCATTTAGTCGCCTCGTACGACAAGCAGCTAGCACACTGAGGGGGTAGCATCTGATGAAACAGTGCGGAAGGCGCAGCAAACGCGAAGGCCAGAGAGCCGGTAGGTTGACTCGATACCCCTCATGTAGCTGTTCACCGTGGTTGAGCCGACCCAAATTGGAGCAGCATACAGCATGATCGATTTCATGACGCTCATGAGCAGTATCCTAGTTTGTTGTTTAGGACCCCGCGTATTAAGCATCATCCTCGCTAGGGCTCGCCCAGACTCAGCCGCCTTCCGATGTATGAAAGACAGGTGCTCGCCAAAGATCAGACGCCGGTCGATGACCACACCGAGGTAGCGTATGCAATCCTTGGACCGCATTGTGACGCCTCCCACCGTGATTTCAGCGTACTTCACCTTTTTTCTGCTGCTGATAAGCACCGCCTCCGTCTTATGGGCAGCAAGTTGCAGACCAACCGATGACAGCCACCGCATCATTGCGTCTAAGCACCAGTCACATAGCTTTGTAACTCGCTGTTGATCCTTTGCCACTAGCACCAGAGCGACGTCGTCGGCATATCCTATGGTACTAGCACCATCAGGTAACTGGAGTTGCAGTATCCCGTCATACATAATATTCCACAGGAGGGGACCCAGAGCAGATCCTTGGGGAACGCCAGCGGAAACAATGTGCTCCTTTTCGCCCTCATCCGTATGATACCTAAGCCTACGGCTCTCAAAGTAGCTCCTCACGATCGCTACGAGGTAGACTGGCACTCGGAAACTCACCAAGGCATCCATAATGTTGCTCCAATTAGCGGTGTTAAAGGCATTTTTAACGTCGATGGTCACAACGAGACAATACTGCTTACTGCCAAAGCGCCAGCGGGTGCCGGAGATTGCTTCCGTAGCTATGCGGACTACTGACCTAATAGCATCAATAGTGGACCTCGCCCTTCTGAAGCCGAATTGTGATGGTGATAGGCCTCCCGCGCTTTGTATAGCTTCATCCAGCCTTGCAGCTATGATAGCCTCGAACACCTTGCCGCTATTGTCGATTAGACAAATTGGCCGGTATGATGACGGTTCATCCGGAGGCTTGTCTGGTTTACCCAGCAGGACGAGTTTCTGCACCTTCTATCTGTCAGGAAAAATGCCTTCTCGCAGACACTTTGTATACATCTCGGCATACAGTTCCGGCTGAAGCATGATTGCGAGACGCAGGCACCGGTTGGGGACTCCGTCGGGACCAGGGGCTTTGTTTGCCATTAGCTTCCGTGCTGCCAGCTGCAGTTCCTCTGAGGAAACTGGAGAAATGCCTTCTTGCATGGGAGTCACGCTGACCGACGTTAGTGTGTTTGCGCATCGAGGAAACAGAGTCTCCACAATTTCCCTCATGAGAACTACCTCCGATATTTCTCTCTGAGAGCGTGGTAGCTGCTAAACTACTTCCCAAATCTATATCAGAATTTTTGCATTTGAACGCTTTATTATATGAATTCTTGTTGCTACTACCCAATATCCTCCAATAAGCCCATCTTCTTTCCAAGTTGCAATTGGATTTCAGATTTTCTAGCTTCTACTTTTGCTTTATCTTCACCTTGAGCTTGCCATTTCTTTATTGGAAGTCTGTAAGCAATATGTAGAACGCATTCAAAAAATCGTATCAACGCATGCAGAGTTGATAACCCATATATTAGGAGATCTGCATCAATTCTTTAATTTTTTATCAACTTAATATTATTCGTATTCTTTGGTACGGCTCTACAAATTCTACATATAAAAGTAGGTGCCCCTGCAAGGACGCTAAATGTTTTGCTATCAAGCATGACCATGTGAAATTAGTGCGTAATTGTATATAACTTGGTAGTTGGTTCAATTTTGTCTATTTGGTTTTTTACATGATGGCTCTCTGATGTAATTAATTAGCTTGTTTCCTTTTCGCAAATAAGATTTAAAGGCCGAAAATAGCGAGTTGAGGAAGATCGTGGGTTTTTCCATAAAACTTGTGCTACAAACTGAATTTGTAATGGTACAAGGCAAACTGTAAAAAGGTGTTAGTCAAGCATATTGGTTTCACCATTTTGAAACTTTTGCCGGTATGTTGCGTGTCCACTGCTTCCATCACAGCCACATTTATGAACTGCATTTAAACTTATTTTATCATTATTTTCCAAAAACTGATTATCAAGAACCGGGGAGTTCGCCTGTATAATTCGACTAACGGTATGGTCGACTAAGCTTTGCAAAGTTGTTTCAGCTAAATAGTCTGCATATTTCAAATTGCCCGGATAGCACATAACCTTAGTTGAATGCAACCTTTGGTAGCTCGGATATACATATATCAGCACTCCTCTCCTTAGCACTACATCGCATTAGCTTGCATGTGTGCTTCGTGTAGCCTACATCTATATATAGAGCCAGAGCTTCTTCAGGTGAGTACGGATTTGGCAATTTTACGTGTGCGTCCAATGATCTTTTAATTTTTTGTCCTCAAGTCTCGTTTGTATTAAGTACTGTAACGATTTTTGATGCTTTTCGCATTCCAGATTTATACAGGCTGGAACTTATTGCCACCATTAATTCATCGCACGTGGTTTCGTTTACCATACTTGACACTTTTCTGGTCTGTGCTTTATGGCAGAGATCACCGAAATCCTTCTTTGGACGACCCATGTCTGAATTTGACGTAAAACTATACCAAAAGAGCGCATCATCAAGCCATTTCTGTTTTTTTTTTTTTTTCTAGAAGTGATTTGTTGTAATGGCATGCCTTTCTTTTTTCTGTAAGCCTGCTCACAAAGTTTGTCAATTTCTGGGTAATTTCCTCAAATTCCTTTATTGATTGGTTGCTGGTTTTTAAAAATGTACAAAGTATAAGTTCTTTTACAACTATAACTTTCTTTGCGGCGATATTTATACAGCCAAGTGGCCGACATATCACCTAAAAAGTGTAATAGACTTAACAGAAGGTCGTAGATGGCTACCATTTTAAACATGTTAACACCAGAAAGACTCACACGATACATAAATGCTAACCTAGCTTGAATAAGATTGAATAACGTAAGTTATTGTCCAGAGATGTTAGTATAAGGCCCAAAACCATACTTGATAAAACAACATACTTCACTGTGAAAAGACAGGTCACAAACATATATTTTTTATTTAATACATACCTTTTCTAAAAGAAAACAAAAGCTATTGGATCTGCTTGTTTAAATTTGTTTTAGTTGAAGATCAATCAACAAGCATCAAAAAGTTCAACCTAATATTTGCATGCCACGTGCTAAACATATGTTTCGTTTGAAGGCTCGCAGCTGATCAGAAACAAATTTGAAGGCTCTTCAATAATTATACTCGATACCGAAGGTACAGAGTATATTGGTTTTGTGCAATGTTCGTCATGGTGTCTGTCCGTCCGTATGTTCGCAACTTTTTTCCATACCCTTCAAGCTAGAAACTTGAAACTTTACAAATGTCTTTATCTATGGCATAGTAAAATAAAGTGTCAAGATTGGGGTTCTACGATAACTGGGGGGCTGGTAAATCAATAAATTCGATAAATCAAAATCGATTAATCCACCTATTTCGCAAGCCCTTAAAGCTAGAACTACTAAAATTGGGGAAAAGATAGTTACCGCCCCCAGCCCCCTTTCTGCCATATTCTACAAACTTTGAGCTAGAGTCACGAAATTTGGAATGAGGATAGCAATTGACATCATACACAGATCTGCAGCAAAAAATTTGATGTTACGCCCCCAAATTGCCCCAGCCCCCGTTTCCAAACCTTTAACAAGGAAGGAAGGAAGATAACTTTTTGGCATCCCCATCTGCACCAGACAATCTTTGAGGCAGCATACACCCTTGCCGTATCCGCACCCCATCGCAATCAGGTCTCTTTTAATCTGTTTTATTACTGGTATCGAGTATACCACAGTCGGTTGCGTCCGACTGAAAGGTTTCTACTTGTTTTTTTTTGTAAATACTATTGTTCTTTGATATGAATGAAAGTTTGCCTGCCTTAGGTATTTTGTGACCTTTTGATACCTGTCGCACCCCACAAAACACTTGCACTAGCAACTGATATGCACCTTGCCAACCAAGTTTCTTGAGCTAAATGTGAGAAGGCGAATCAATTGTACAATATTGATCATGAAATTGAATTAAAATACATATATTTTATTAGTATAAAAACTTAATTGCATTTAATTAAATTGTCCTCATTCATGATGATTGCAGCAGGTCAATGAATGACAATGCCAATGCTACGCATACAATTATACATGCACATGTATACACAAAGGGACACACACATGCTTATGATACCTAGTCGAAATAAAATATTGTATAAGTAAATGTAATTTGGGTAAACGCACTAGTGCCTTGCTCTTCTAGGGCTAGCGGCAAAAGCGATACGCAAGCACGTATACAAAGAAAAGGGACAGAAGAAGAGAAACAAACAAGCTATGAGCACATATGGCTCATGTCTTTGCGAAACCAGCAAGCAGACTGACGTGATATGCTCACGGCTCACGACTTAAGGTCCAGTTAAGGCCCAGTTACCCGAACGTGAACCGAATTGAACGTGGACTTAGAAAACAGCTGATCAGTTCGACTAAACGTCAAACACTGTTTGCTGGTTACCCAAAACTTAAACTGAATTTAACTGAATTGGAAACCTGCAGAAAACATAATTTTTAATTCCAGTTCATATTTCAGTTCAAGTTACGATCCATTTACATTGAACAGCTGATTTAAAATGGACGAGCATAAACTTGTTCGGTTGGTGCAGGAAAATGATTTTTTATACAATAAAGCTAACAAACAATTTTAGGATCCGGCAAAGACGAGATAAAGAACTGCCCAACAACGTCAGCAATAGTTTAAACAGTGGTTTGGACATTCTATTGTGCAGGAAAAATTGAGAATCATCTAAGTTCTTGATTTAGCTGAAGGTTTTTCTGTAATAACCAGCGACATTCCAATCCGTATTCATTGGCCAAACTGCCCAAAGCCGCGTTCGCATTTGTACTTAGTGTAATTTATATAAACCATATCATCCATATTAAATTAATTTATTATTTTCTTTTGAAAACATAAGTGCGCGTGCAATTGTGATAATCTCAAAACAATGACAAACAGCTGTTCGATAATTCAATGTTCATGGTAATCGGCTCATTTTCATGTTCATGTTCATTTTTACGTTCAAGCTTAGTTCATGTTTGGGTAATCGCTTGGTTTTCATAGACCCATTCACGCTCACACTCAATTCAAATTCAGTTCAATTCAAGTTCGGGTAACTGGGCCTTTAAGTAAAACTAGCCTGCGATATCTCTATCTGAGAGCGTGGTAGCTGTTAAATGACTTCCCAACTCTTATATCAGAATTTTTGCATTTGAACGCTCTATTATATGAATTATTTTTGCTATTACATTGCAAAGCACGTCAAACCGGCACACGCTTGAATTTAATACTTCTTAAAGCCCTCTTCACACGATCGGTTTTTTGTAGATTTTTCTAACCGACCAAAATTGTTGGCATTCTACATTAGTGGTTAAATTGAAAATCCCATCACTTTTTGTGTTTACACAATCCGGTTAAGGCCCAGTTACCCGAACTTGGCTTGAACTGAATTTGAATTGAATGCGAGCGTGAATTGGTATATGAAAACAAAGCGGTTACCCAAACGTGAACTAGACTTGAACCTACAAATGAACCTGAATATGAAATTGAACCGATTACCCTGAACATTCAATTATCGAACAGCTGTTTGTCATCGTTTTGATATTTTCACAATTGTGCGCGAACTTCTGTTTACACAAAAATATAATAAACTTATTAAATATGGATGATATGGTTAATGTATATTACATGTACTTAGTACAAATCGGCAATTGATATCCAAGCTGCCCTTTTCTTTGCCGGATCCTTAAATAGTTTGCTAGCTTTATTGTATAAAAAATCATTTTCCTGCACCAACCGAACAAGTTTATGCTCGTCCATTTTAAATCAGCTGTTCAATGTAAATGGATCGTAACTTGAACTGAAATATGAACTGGAACTAAAAATTCTGTTTTCTGCAGGTTTCCAATTCAGTTCAAGTTTTGGGTAACCAGCAAACAGTGTTTGACGTTTAGTTGAACTGATCAGCTGTTTTCTAAGTCCACGTTCAATTCGGTTCACGTTTGGGTAACTGGGCCTTTACACTTTTCTATTTAATTCAGCACAAACATATAAATAAACGAGATTAATATGGATACAGGCGAAAACATATTAGAGGTTGTTTGTATATTATTCTCGTAAGCTCAAGCTAAGAATATTTATACATTTATTTCATTTATTTTTTGCCTACAATTACTAAAAAATACCAAAAACTTCTTTTTTACTTAAATAGATTTAGACGTCGCAGAAAAGAGCAGAAATAGAGCACGTTCTATTTTTCTCATTTTTGCGTCGGTTTTTGACCGGACCTAAAAAATGTTGTGTGTTCACACGAGAGCGCAGGCTTTTTTTAAAAAAAAGCTACAGAAAAACCGACCGTGCGAAAGGGGCTTTATAAAAATTTGTAATATGTTCAGGATATAAAGCATAAGCTTTTGTCTTTCGTTGGTGACGGTTTTGTTTTTGAGCGCTCTCAATAAGTTATTGTTTTCTTGTGTTTGTGTACGGAGTATTACTTGGTTTTATTTGGTAAACAATTCTAGCAGTGATCGCAAATATACGTTGTATATATTTGCGTGTGCATAATAATAGTTTCCTGACTTGCAGTTGTATCTGCCAACGCACTCAAACTCTCTCGCTTACGAGCTTTCTTGGTTTTTAACGTTTCATCGTGCTCATTGCATCAACTCCTTCACACTTACTTTCGTGAACCCTACATCTTTTTGATAAAGCATATTACTTTTTTGTTTATATTTTTTAACTTAAAATCGATATGCTAGTTTGCTGCAGCAACAATTGCAAGTTGGTTGGAACATCCAACCAAGACTTCATTCTGTGTCTATTGTGTGGCAATGTGATACACATGAAATTAGCTGGCTTTACGGCGAAAATACGAGACTGCTTAATTGCAAACACAGGCCTTAAATGGTTTTGTGGGTCCTTTAAAGAGGTGGAGAAGGAGTCTACTCAATTCT